>JAWNZC010000341.1:702500-1245439 GCA_035771165.1 Paragorgia papillata | reverse complement strand
TACAAGCATTTTCCGTCTTCAAACTCGAAGAACAACACTTTCAATTTTCAATGCAGGTCAGCCAAATAATTGAAAAGCGACTTTCCAAGCGAAAAGCCAAAAAACGAGCAAAGCGA
The DNA here is from genome assembly GCA_035771165.1 of Paragorgia papillata. Classification (NCBI taxonomy): domain Eukaryota; kingdom Metazoa; phylum Cnidaria; class Anthozoa; order Scleralcyonacea; family Coralliidae; genus Paragorgia; species Paragorgia papillata. The sequence continues at coordinate 1,245,323 of JAWNZC010000341.1, read as the reverse complement.
CAGGAAGGAAGCAACGACACGAAGAATCTTTTTCAAACTAAACTTTAAAAAATACTTGACTGCATTTTTGGACTTCCCTGCGTAAACTAGATCTTCAAGTTTTGAATGTTTTTTTTTTCACAAAAAAGGGTTCCAAGCTTCCTTGTTCAGACTACATGTCGGCAGTTGTTTACGACTGTCCGAACGTATAAACCTTTGGACTTTTGAGCTATCACGTGAATCATCAATCGTCCATCACGTGCAATCATCAATCGTACATCCTCCGATTACGCAACTTAATTCAATTATGTTAATTTATCTAATTATGTAACAAAAAAATAAATTTGTTATTTATCCGTTTAGGTGTCGGTCCGTATAGAAAAATATTTGCCCTCGGTCTCAAAAATGTCCACTCGGCCTGCGGCCTCGGGCCTTTTTTAAGACCTCGGGCAAATTTTTTTCTATACTACCAGGGACCCCCCAGCCGGTAAATAACATATATATCATTTTCCACCAACTATAATTTTTTACATTAGAGGTGTTGCCAATCTGATCTGGAATTCCGGGATCATATTCGGACTAAACTTTTATATGATCGGATCGGATCGGGATTTTTGTTCTTTTTTTCTCGGATCGGATTTTGTTTCTTTTTATCCTTCGTGATCGGATCAGAAATATTTGTAACATTTTTTACTCGCTTTAGATTCACTTTTGTAAATATGTTATTTGTCGCAAAAATTAACAAATTCACTAGTTGTATGCACCATTGCTCACAACACTGTGAAGGTTATTTATTGCATAAGATTATGTATTGTAATAATAATAGGTATTTTTCTTAAATTTATTTGTTCTATATTGGTGTTTTCTTTTTCGGAAAGTTCGCTCAAACTATTGCAATCATATATCCAGGTGTTTTATTTTTTTCGGATCGGATCGGATTTTGATGCAGGCTGTTTTCGAGGTCGGATCGGACTACAATTTTTTTGGGGGCTTCGGATTGGGATTCGGAATTCGAATTGATAAGTTTTAGGCAACCCTTCGGATTATAAAGGGTCAAATCCGCCGATCTTCCGACGCACACCTCTATTTAGAGTTGATGTTCATTGAAACATTAATCCAACATAATGATAATATATGTTTGATATTTTGTTATGGATGGAGGAAAATTGGGGAACACAAAAACAAGAAGGATTAGACAGGTGAAATATATTATAAAATACAGCACATCGCTACTGTTAATTACCAGAAATGCCATTTAATACACTCCTCACAGTCACATGCATTGTTTTAATTGAAAGGTGCTTATGGAATGAAATTGTTTGCATTTTACAGTATATTATTTGATAATCAGAAAATACAGTAATCTATAGAAATTTCGTATGTTTGTGTCCATTGAGGTTATTTCGACCAATCAGGAGCCCGGAGGTTTTACCGGTTCGTTATAAGAATTTTGCTTTCACGATAGGGGTGTGTGTGCTGGACTTTCACGCAAAACCACACGATAGGTGGGTCTCCAAAATAACTTAACAGACCATTGGCATTAAAAAAAAATGAAGTTTCTTCAAATTTGAAAAGAAACTTCGTAAAATTGTTAAGTAGAAGATGTTTTAACAATCTTTTTTGTTTCTTTCTTCGTTTTTTAAAATATTTCAGTTGGTTTGATATGTAACATTAGATGATCTCTGGACGGTCAGGAGCACGGGTATTGTATTTTCATAACATATAGCACAAATCCACTATACACCTCTATGATTGGCTACAACATAAAATGTTCAGTGTCATACAAGGTGTTTTATTATGTGCACGAAGTTTCAAGGTTACTTTTGTTAAACACAACTTAGAGATATGACTGATTTTGCTAGGTGTGAAATATACCTGTACCCTGCTCCTGACGTAAGAGACCATCTAATTTACATATCAAACTACTTGAGAAGAAAAGATGTTGTAACAAAAACACGAGAGTTGTTTTTTAGCATTTTCGAAAGTACGAGACAACTTCCCCTAATTAGTGTTTTGGATCTGAGTATCCTATAGCTGCTGCAACGGATAATCATTTTTGTATTTCTTTTTATAAAATGGAGACTTGACTCTTGAAAAAAGCACGGTATACAGTCGTTGGCACCTAAGCGTGTACAACCGACCTATCAAAATTTCAATGTTCTAAATTTAAGCCAAAGTTAAACCGTTTATGAAAATCAACAACCGTGAGGGAATTGGGCGTAGGACGTGATTGGCTTTAAGGGCACATTCTATGGTGACAATAATTGCATTGTGTTCAATGAAAACTTAATACGTTTTCCAAGGTAAGCAGTTTAATCTTTGAACGTTGACAATAAAACATTGTACAAGCTTAGAGGTGCCAAACGACTGTATTTAGTCGAAAAAACATGATGAAAATACAAAATTTTTTTCAAAAGTCACGTCAACTGCCAATACACATTTATCTTGTACTTAACACTTTGGTGAGCGTCAACAACCAAAACTCACATTTTCATTCTAAGACTTTGATGACGTTTGCAACCTGAACAGACGAAATGGAAAAAAACTGACAAGGCCGAAATCATGGTTTTTTTAGCTTTGTTTTGCCCATTTTTTTTTTTTTTTTATTACCTACCGTTTGCAATTCACTTGCAACTGAACGTTGGAACTGCAACGCTTTTTTTCGCTGTGTGTTTAAATGATCAACAATTATTTTATTTAAGGATTATATATTATTAACGTTTTGCCCAAGAGCATACAGGGTCATCAATGGTGTATAAGTAATCTAGCTTTGCCAGATAAAACATGTTTATGTCACGGATAACAACGTAGAAAAGTTACTTATGTTCATACAAACTAAATGCTAGTACACGATGGCAGGGGATCCGCAACAGCGTATAGCCATTTACAAAGCGGGGGCCCCTAATGTGATAAAGCTATATAGCTTCTCACAGTTCAAACCCTTTCACACATAGCACTTTTTTATGTATTTATGGCCCATAATACGTTGTTTATTTCAACCCTTTTTTTTGCTTTTGATAAAATACGGCAAAAGTGCTTTCGCATTTCCCGTGTGTTTGGATAACTACTGATACATAGACAAAGGTCTGGTAGATTTGTACCCAATTCAGCCATCACTAATACAACTAGGCCTCATATATTACAACCTCGTACTACAGCGTCTTTACTCGGCTCTTCGCATGTTCTAGCGAGTATGAATTTAGGTATTTTAGCATTTACACAATTATGGTACTGAATATTTCTTTCGTATTTTCTTTGAAGGTTAACTGTACAACCCGACAAAATATAACCCGCAAATCACAAGATTTTTGCTATCAAAAATCCCGCTACACGTTAACGAACCAGGGTTTGTTGAACAGTTTAATTAGATCAACCTTCTATAATTTTGTTATACTGGGGATATACTACTTAAAAAAACCTCGGCTCAGACCACCACGTGCTACTGACCTGGTGGGGCCGACAATGGCAAGACGAGACAAGTAATTTGTGCCCTAGATAATATACATGATAAGTTACAGTTTTAACAGGAAATAGAGTGCGAAAAAATGGAAATACAGTGCAAGTTTTTGGAGCGAATATAGGGCCAGTCAAAAAAACAAATAAAAACTGAAAAGAGCCAATCACTTTCTACAACGGATTTTGACGGATGGCATTTTTCCATACCTCGTACCCATGCTCTTTCCTGAGCATAATATAAACAAAATATAGGTAGGCCCAACGATTATTAAACGGAGGAAGGACACAATTCGTTAAAATTTGTAGCTAATTATCAATTTTTGTTTGTCAAGGTAAGAGTACCATGCAAAGAATACCAGAAGTATCCTATAGTGCTTTTATGTAAAACTATTCTCGAGTAGTGTTGAGTAGATAGAAGCAAAGCGTTTTTAAACAACCACACAATATTAACGTAGGAGTGGAAAAAATGCCGAAAGGGAACTGAAGCGTAAATGTGAGTACAGTTGACTTGGACAATTTTTTCATTATTATATTAGCATTCGTCTTTCGGACTCGTGCAATTTTGATAGTCTTTGACAAATAACTCACTCGATGACATGTTTTTTTCCTTATTGCACTCGGTAAACCCCATGCTATTATATAACCCTATACAAATAAAATAATAATCTAGAAATACATAAACTACAACTAACACCCATCGCCCGCTTTTAATACAGTCTTTAAATATACATTAAATAATACCCCCCCGCCACCCCCCCGCCCCGATTAAACTGTTTTTCTCGTATACAAATATAAACCCCTTGGCCTCCCTTTAACATCCTGTTTTTATCACTTTTATGAATGTAGTTTTTCTATTTATTGTCACCAATTTCCATAAGCAAATGTTTTACTTCACCAAAATATATAAAGCAAAGGGGGTGGCTGAGGATAAAAACATTGTGTAACGATACCTACATAGCACCAGAAAACTGATTAGCAAAAACAAACAAAATTAATTACAGGAACTGCTTTATTATCAACGGTGCCTATTAAATTCTGTTTGAATATGATTCCTCATGTTACAAATATAATGTTGAACCTCAAAGAAAAACATCAGACCAGTAAAAAAACGTAGGGTAAACAGCCTGGAAAACTATAGGTATAAGAGGAGGAAAAACTATCCAAGGAGGAGAGATAAACTATAATGCATAAGTTTCACTCGAACCATGCGAAAAAACGCTCTGAGAAAAATGTATATTATTTGACATGCATTTTTGCTGCTTTTTAACTGTGGTTTAACTACTGAGTAGCTTATTGGATATATACCGACTCTAATAAGCGAAAGAAAGGCTGAGGTAATGTTAAATACGAATCACTGCTTAACCGATAATATATTTTCTTTTGGCTTTTTCTCAGATGCCTGCAAATCACTGCACAGGTACGGGCTACGGCGTTTGGTTTACCGTGGTGGTTTCTCGTTCTGGGTTCTTAATAGTAAAAAAGCAATCAATTCTCCTTCAAAATGTGAAAGAAGCTGTTCACGGTCGTTTGATGTTCTCTTTTACTCTCACTGTTCTCATCTCAGAGCAACAAGATATATCAGTGCATTAATAAGTCTTTGCTGGCTTTTGAACAGGACATACACGAAGAAAACATCTTTTTGTTTTTTTTACAGTCACATTTGGAGGCATCATTTTCCAGATCCTTTATAGCAATTTTTCATGCTTTTTCAAATGGTATTCTAGTCGTGTATTTAATATTGTTTGGTTCAATCACCACTGCAACATCTTCATCTTAGCTTTCCTTTATTATCGCGTCTATTTGTAAATCCCAATTATATTTCTGAACAAATGATTTTATGTTTCGCTTGAGCTTGCGAAAAGTTGGCGATTTGGTGGATATTTAAGAATATGGTTCTTGGTTTGGTCGCGTGCTACCATCGAGTTTTAGTATCAACCAAACTCGTGGTCTATTACAAATCACGGCTTTCTGATTGGAGCTGAGGCGACCATATGTCCTATTTGGTGATAGAAAATGGTATGCGTTATCCAATGATATTTAACCTTCATTATAGACTGGAAATCAATCCTATTCTGACGCAATCAGATGCCACGGCAATAATTTTACACGATCGCACGCATAAGCAAAACCTGGAAACTTAGGCTAAAAAATTCAAACATGGCGTCTGCTAAAATTATTTGTATACGAGTGAAAGAAATACAACTTTGGGACTGAAAAGTAAATGGAAATATATTTCAGTTTGAACATTTTCGAATAATGGAAATGAATTCGCTTATGCCTATGAGTAGTATCTACCACCAAATTTTTAGAAGCAAAGTAGTTACAATCTTGTGTTTTGTGAGCGATTGTTTACCATACGCCATCGAACTGCTCTGCATTATGTATGGGGAGGGAGACTTCTGCAAACCAAAAAGCGTTAAAACTATCTGAACAATTTAGAAGGATTAATGTTTGAAAAGACTTCTTTACCTTAATAGAAAAGTTGTTTGATAGGTTGATACTAAAACAATTAGACAAATCGTCCTCGTTATCTATGAGCAGATTGTTCAAACTCGGCTTCGCCTACGTTGACTATCAGCTCATAGAAAACTCGGCCTCGTTGTCTATTTGTTAAATGGATGCCACGCAACGGGAAGTTGAGGGCGTTGGAGGCACGAAAAATAACGTGTAAGGTTTTGAATGTCTTCTAAATCGAATCAGTTTCTTTTCATTTTTACGAATTTTCTTAATTTTGTTATGCGAATATAGTCAAGTTTATTCAGTAGTTGCACGCGAGCATTGCTAGAAATAGAGCGAGTTTCAGGGAGTTTTTGCGTGCGCATACTTTTTCAAAAAAACTGGCAAGCCTTTCCCCTCAATGAGTATAACATACTGTTTAAAATAAAAATAAGAATAGAATATACAGTTTTCTGAATGATTAACACAATGTTATTTACTGTCTGTTATGTTGGTTCGCTAGCAAGTCTGGTTTGCCCATTTGCTGTACCTTGTGGGAAGAGCCCGCAACAATTCTTTTGCAAATTGATCGCGCGCGCAATACCCTGAAATTTGCCTGTTGCAAATACTATGGAATACATTTTTAGAACACGCAATTTGGCGTCTGATGCACAGCACGCTATAGTTGGCGGGCAGTGGGGAGGGGGTTTCAGGTGGGGAGGATAGATTGAATGGTAACTGAGAAGAGGTGCATGCTGAAACCACCATGTCGTGAGGGTAATAGGATCCACTAAATGTTTTTATTGATTTATTGACAACTCCCATGCAAAGCTTAAAGAAACATATATGGCATTACTTACTAGATACCAGGCCGCCATTTAAATTGTTACTGGGAAACGAGAAGAAGACATCAAACGTTTCCGAAGACATTGAGCCAAGATCACCGATGCGCAGGGTTGAAAATAATTTTTTGGTTCCAAACACTATCTATGCAATCACCGGGGAGATCCCTCTAGTAACGCTCAGCAACGGAAGGAGGAAAATACCAAAAAACGAAAAACGCTTCAAAACTTTACAAGATAATATAAAATGAAACCTTTATAAACAGGAAGTTTACTCTTGTAATATATATTGTTTTTTCTTAAAGGGCAACTATAGCTTAGTTATTATACTTTATTAATAATTTACTCCCACAAAGGGCTTTTTCAGGTATCTAATTTACACGTTTTAAATACACTTAAATATACTAAAATCTACATAACAAAATTATTACTATTATTATAACAATCAATCAAGTCATGAAATTACCCCTTATACAATAAAAAAATTAATTATACTAGGGGTATCTAAAAAATCTTTTAATAAAATAACGTTTATACTCTGATTTAATAGAATGAATAAGATTTTCACTGTTCTTAATGCTGTCCGGAAGCTCAATTCCACAGTAAACCAACTGCCCCGTTATAAAAATGTTTCAGTTGGGAACCAGAAGCTGATTTATCAGATTTGGGAATACTCTAGTTTATTGCTTATTGTCCCCTTGTGTTGGCAGATTGTGTATTTTCTGATCTTGTTACGGAATTTTTCGCTTCACATAAGTATGCATGGCGCCCAATCCGGTTCATGCATTTAAATGCCATTACAGCATCCCTGAACTTTAACCATTATAGCGTTATTGGAAGCCAGTCAGAGCTGCTGAAGAGAACTGGTGTTTCAAAATGGTCATATTTTCTATGTACCGTGTAACAATACGCGACTGCAAAATTCTGTACACTTTGTAGCTTAGCAATGTTTCTTTTAGAAGTATTTGACCAAACAGAAGAACAATAATACAATTTACTAAAAATTAAAGCATTTATGATAGTAATAAGTGTTTGATAATCTAAAATATGTTTCACTCTGTTAATCTGGCATAAACTGGCGATGCAGGTTGAAACAACATTGGAGATATGTTCGTTGTAGCTCAAGCCTGAGTCCATTATAACCCCTAAATCTTTGGCAAAAGGAACCGGAGTTATTTTCCTACCAAGAACAGTTATATGGAAGTCTTTCGGCACTCCGCTTCAGCATCTGAGGTGTACCCAATAGGAACAGCTTGGTCTTTGTTGGATTAATTAGTAAACTGTTAGAACAGCACCAGGCGGCAATTCTGTTCAGATCTTCTGTTAGTTTGAAAGCGGCGGCCTCGGCATCCTGGATTGGAAATGCTATGTAAAGCTTTGAGGTCGTCCACGTACGACTCCAAGGAAGACTAATTTGGTATACTAGGCAGATCGTTTATATATATGTTAAATAACGCCGGACCAAGAATAGACCCCTGAGGCACGCCCCACGAGTTGTTGTACGTGCTTCCGACAACGTCGAACGAATACGCACCGACTGGAGACCTATACGTCTCCAGGTTATTCTATTTTCCGTTAATATCGGAAAAGTTCAATCTAAAACCGAAGAAATAATTGAAACCAGTCACTCGGTTCCACGTTTAGGAACTGTCTGGAAGAGTTTTTACTCCTGCTGAACTCGTGTGAACGACGACCGGGGCGAAATAAAGACTGGTACTAGTACCTTGTGATGTCACTACCGGTAACAAACAACAAGGTGATTGGTGCATGGGTTTTACCGGTATGACGTGGAGTACCCATCCTAGAAACGCGGTCATGCTTCAAGAGGACCTGAGAAGGCTTCGCTGTTAAATTATTTTCTTTCCCTCGAAATTCATATTTTTCTTTACTTTTGTCCAAGTTAGATATAAACCTTTCAGAAGAAAATATAACTTCAAAAGGTTTAGTTGAACTTTAAAGGCCTGTTTACACGTGCGATTTTTGATTGCGGACTATTTATGCAAGGTTGCTAAATTATGCGCACAAATGATCAAATTTAATTTTCAATAGTGTGGAATTATCAAGTTCTATAAGAGAAAATTGTAAATATGCTATGCGCAGAAGAGAATATATGAACATACTATCTTCTTCCCCACGTTTATATAACACATAGTGTCATGCATGACATATAAGTGTCTCACATATATTCAAGAGTTGTGCTGCTCTGTAAGTGCATGTTGGCCGTTAATCTCCCCACGTCCAGATCTGTTGTACGAAGGATAATCTCGATAACGAAGTTTGATTCGAGTCTTTACCAATGTGCCAGATTAACTTGAAATCATGGCGTATTTTCACTGTTTATGTTGCTGCTGAGACCAATGAAATAATCTCGATAACGAAGTTTGATTCGAGTCTTTACCAATGTGCCAGATTAACTTGAAATTGGCCTATTTTCACTGTTTATGTTGTTGCTGTGACCAATGAAAAGGCTGCCTGTATGGTAGAGTGAACTAGCTGCAGTCTCACCATTGCCTGATCCTACGATTATTTTGGCCGGTAATCACTGGGCCGCTGTTCTTTATTTCTGGCCATGCATGTTTGTGAATAACGGAAAGTAAACGTATAGGTGTGATATATTTGCGTGAGGAGTTCAAAGTTCTAGCGGGAAACAACTGAGAACTTATTGCCCGAGCAGGCAATAATTTCTCAATTGTTGCCCGCTCGGTATACATTGAAATTTAGCTAAGGTCATGTGACAACAAACCAAACCAATGACAATATACACTTGTTGACTGGCGCCGAGGGAAACATCTAGTTTTACGGCCCGAAGGCTTCAATGTCACCCGAGGGCTTTAGCCCGAGGGTGACATTGAAGCCTGAGGGACCGTAAAACTAGATGTTTCTCGAGGCAAAAGTCAACAAGCGTTTTGTTATATACAAAAGACTTTGACTCGAAACTTGCAAAAGGCAAAAGACTTACCAAAACACTTTGACTTTGTCTTCATAATTTCAATTCAACTAAACAAATACACCAGACTCAACAAGTACAAAGAACAGCTTTAAAATTTATCCAGGTTTTCGTCAGACCTTCTTTGAAGATATGTATAGATATTCTTTCCTTTGGAAAATGGACTATTTCGTCCCAGACAAGCTAGAAACAGCCCTTGTTTTCAAAATGTTCCGAAAAGTCCAAAGTTCTTGATCTGATGCAATAATCATTATGTATTCACGTGAACAACGCATGAGTAAAGCTGACGTCAGAGGGAAACATTGCACTGTTTTCTTCTTCATTGTTGACGTCAGAGGGAAACAGTGCAATGTTTCCCTCGGCAGAAAGAAACATAAAGTTTGTTGAACAACACGTGACCATGATTTGACAATAGGATTTCATCTTTGGCAAACGAAAGTCTTTGGTATATAACAATGAAATTTAGCTAAGGTCATATGACAACAAACCAAACCAATGACAGTCATCGTTGTATCCAGCGAAACTCTAGCTATAATAACAATGACATTTATTTTAAGTTTGAAAGTACATTATCCATTCCAATTAAGTCGTCTCCGAAAGACTCAAACTAGAGAGATTTAGTAAGCTACATGTAGTATAACAACGGAAAACAAAATTACCTTTATATACAAGGTTCCCAACGGTCCTTGAAAATCCTGGAAAGTCTTCGAATTTGAAAAGTATAATTCCAGACTTGGAAAGTTCATAGACCTTGAAGTCCAAACCTTGAAAATTTATAGTGGTCTTTGAAAGTCATGAAATTTTACCGATAATTTAACCATACTAAAAAAAAATGATTTAAAACATAACGAGGCAAAGTGCATGTGCATGTTGCTCGCTAACGATAGTTTAACTATTTCAGTTTACGTTGAAAATGAAAGGTCAACTACAACCTTTTGAAGTTATATTTTCTTCGGAAAGGATTATATCTGATTTAGCAAAAGTAAAGAAAAATATGAATTTCGGGGTAAAGAAAATAATTTATCAGCGAAGTGGTTTCTTTGATGAAAATATTTGCATAATCCTAAAGATGTTATGGTAGTTGGTAATTGTGCAAAGTTTCATTTCAAAATTCGTTGAAGAAAAGTGATATTTTACGTGTGAAGTTTGTATTTTCGAGCGCCGCCATTAAAGTGGCCGAGCTTGAGAAGAATGAGTTGAGGAAGCTTATGACGTCATAGACTCAATAACAACAATGACCCTTTTGTTGACAACAACAATGATCTTTTGTTTTTGTTGAGTCTATATCGTCATAAGTCCTCCTCAACTCATTCTTCTTAAACACGGCCAATTTAATGGCGGCGACTCCAAAATACAAACTTCGCACGTAAAATACAACTTTGTTTTTAAGAATTTCGAAATGAGACTTCTTCGCACAATTACCAACTACCATAATATCTTTAGGATTATGCAGATACATTACCAACAATATTTTCATCAAAGAACTACTTTAATCAGTGACTGTGTCTGTGCAGTGTGGTACAGTTTTGTATCGCGTGATACAGACACTGCATATTAAACCTTGATTTTTTGGAATTTGTTTTTTTAATTATTAAATGTTTTAAAAGTCGTTTACAAAATCCGTGTCTGTTCTGTATAGGAATAAAGACACTTGGCCTCGCCTTGTGTCTGTACATACATACTTACATGTATGTGCATACATGTATATACATACATACATATATACATACATGTATATACATGCCTAACCCGATACAGAAACGGTCGCTTATTTTGTAAGTATAGTACTATTCAAACACGAACCATCCCGTAAGTTTATTGACGTAAAAAATATTTACGTGAATATTTATGAATTTTTGTTAATGAGTTTTTAAAACCATGTAAAGTGCTTCCGATTTTTTTTACTAATTCTTTCTGCAATCCTATTATTCTGAATAGTGAAATTGCATAATTATATTTTTAATAAAATCTTTAAAGTGCCTATGAAACGAAAACAAGCCTGACGAAAGTCTGTCTTGTTTGAAGGAGCACTTAAAGGGCATATGACTCGAAAATTAATTTGTTTGTCTTATTGAAAAGAACATTTAAAATGATAAAATAACATCTTTTGCAGTTTTCGGTTTCCTCGCTTCGTTTTTGAGATATTCCAGTTTGTTTTGATATGCAAATGACACAACTTTTTACGTCACACGTGCATAATGAGTATTATGAGTTACCGAGAGACGGTTACATATCCTTTGCTATTGTGAAACGAAATCACGCACATACTTCCTTTGAAAGTTAAGCCCATCTTTTCATAATAGCAAAGATATGTAACCTTTTCTGATAACTCATTATGCACATGTGACGTAAAAAGTTGTGTCATTTGCATATCAAACAAGCTGGAATATCTCAAAAACGAAGCAAGGAAACCAAAAACTGCAAAAGATGTTATTTTATCATTTTAAATGTTCTTTTCAATAAGACAAACTTAATTTTCGAGTCATATGCCCTTTAAAATGATAGAGTAACGTCTTTTGCAGGGTATTGGCAATAAAAATTAAATTTGTCCCATTTGAAAGAACTCGTCAAATTGTATAAGAAGACCTTTTACAATTTTTTCCGTATCTGTTTTGATTTTGGAAATATTTCGACCAAAGACAGCGTGCTGTCCGCCATCTTGGAATTATTTTTGATATGCATGTGACATCATAAGCAGGGTAAAGTGAAATTTTTATCTTGCCAACCTTACGACATTATGAGCTAGAAACTCGATTTTGTTTGCGCTATTTCCATTTTAAATTGACCTACAACATTTAAAAAGCCTTCCGTGGAAATTTGGTCACCCACCGGAGTAGTTTCATCAGGTTTACCCTGCTTGTGACGTCACCAATTTCCTAGTTAATTAGACCCAATATTACAACAAGATGGCGGACAGCACGCTGTCTTTGGTCGAAATATTTTCAAAACACAAGAAAGATACAGAAAAATTACAAAAGGTCTTCTTATACCATTTGACGGGTTCTTTCAAATGGGACAAATTTTAATTTTTATTAAAGGATAAAGGACTGGGGGCTAATCATCCTTACTTGCAGCCAGTGGCTGAATTGCGAAGGAAGCAGATCCAACGTGGCCGTGTCGAGGCATATCAAAGGCGCTCCAAGCAGCCGCCATCGACACTTCAGACCACGGATCACAGCTAAGATGTTAGGTGTTGATTTTATAGAGGGAGGAAAACCGGAGAACCTGGCGAAAAACCCTCGAAGCACAGGAGAGATCAACTACAACTCTACTCACATGAGTTCCAAGCCCGACAACCGGGTCACTCCTAAGCGGTCACCCATCCAAGTACTAACCCCCGTCTAACCGGGCTTAACTTTTTGGTGAGAGGCAAGCGCGCTAACAGCTACACGCCACCCGTGCTCCAATACCCTTTAATTGCTTTGTTCTTGAGATCAAGAAACTCAATAATTAAACATATAAATTTTGTTGACTGACGTTTCGTTACTGTAAAATTTAGTATGTTTAATACTTGGTTTCTTGTTGGAACTCAACAATGCCTAGTTTGCTGGACAAAAATCTTTTTAACCCGACTTCGATTTCCGCTGCCTCTTTCATGTTTGATATTATGCAAATTAAACATTTTGACGTCGTACGTGCATAATGGATTATCGAAGGCTCTATATCTTTGCTATTATCAAACCAAATTAATTCGAAGGAAGCATGTGGGTGTGTTTCGCCCACAACACTAAACACGTAGATTAATTTTTAATTGATTATATTTGATAATAGCGAAGATATATAACTTTTTTTGATAACTCATTATGCACGTGTGACATCAAAATATTTAATTTGTATATCAAACAAACTTAAATATCTCAAGAACGAAGCAGGGATACGAAAAACTGAAAAATATGCTACCACTATCATTTTAAGTGTTCTTTCAAATAAGACAGACTTAATTTTCGTTTCATAAGGCACTTTAACTCTTTGCCTCCCGTACCGTTGGTTTTCGAAGCAGACTTTAGTATTTTGTTCTGTGTAATGCCAGACGACTGGTCAATAGGAGAGCCCTCAGGTACCAATGAGAGTAAGCACATTCTCAAGGAGGTTAATTGCTTTTAAATAAAGGGTATTGGCAATAAAAATTAAATTTGTCCCATTTGAAAGACCTCGTCAAATGGTATAAGAAGACCTTTTGTACTTTTTCTGTATCTTTCTTGTGTTTTGAAATATTTCGACGAAAGACAGCGTGCTGTCTGCCATCTTGTTGTAATATTGGGTCTAATTAACTAGGAAATTGGTGACGTCACAAGCAGGGTAAACCTAATGAAACTACTCCGTGGGTGACCAAATTTCCACGGAAGGTTTTTTAAATGTTGTGGGTCAATTTAAAATGGAAATAGCGCAACAAAATCGAGTTTCTAGCTCATAATGTCGTAAGGTTGGCAAGATAAAAATTTCACTTTACCCTGCTTATGATGTCACATGCATATCAAAAATAATTCCAAGATGGCGGACAGCACGCTGTCTTTGGTCGAAATATTTCCAAAATCAAAACAGATACGGAAAAATTGTAAAAGGTCTTCTTATACAATTTGACGAGTTCTTTCAAATGGAACAAATTTAATTTTTATTGCCAATACCCTTTAACTCATTACCAGAAATTTGGGACATTTTGCGTCCGTGTTCGTAGCCAGCGGTTACTCACATGATAATGTATACAGTAAATATTTTGCGAAAATGCAAACGGCTGCTTCGAACAAAGATCGTGTTCCATATCGTGTACGCTTTCTGTAGTCGTTAAGTATCTCAGATATTTTGAGTTTCGCTCTCAAACAATGCGTAATGCAAAAGCGCGCGAGTTGTTAATTTCAATTATATTATTTACCTCCCGGCCAGACAAGATCAGTGCCCGACACACGCAACTATCACGCAATATTCGCTCTATTTCTCCCTAGTAAGGCCTGGGAACTACATTTCGAGCATTCTGCTTTCAAAAGTAAACAAACATGGCTGCAGGTAGCCTGGTACCCTGGCCCAATCAAAGAATGTGGGCCAGGTAACCACTAAAGACTTCTGCATTCCTATTGGTTGAAATTTCGCGCGTTTTTAGTGGCTATGAGTGAAATTGCAATCGTCATAAGTGGATTTAGCCCTGATGACGCGAGAATGAGATTAGTGGTTACCTGGCCCATATTTCTTTTGAAATTGGGCCAGGGTACCAGGCTAGGCAGCAGGCTGCTCGAAAGAGAAGAGACCTTCGTGGCTTCGTCGTTTGTTCTTCATCGCAGCTCAACTTCACCTTTAGACTTAACGGCCTCCTGCTGATTTGCTCAAACACACTGTAAAACCAAGGAAGTTTAATGGCTTTGGGAACCGCAATGTTGTGAAAGACTGAGATATTTACGAGTTATATTAGCAGTTCGAACATTGCCAAATACATAGCAAGCTCCGCACTTTGCATCGTTTCGCAAGGAAAGTGGTGTATTTTGGCGGATTTGTATCGCATGTTTAGCAGGATTACTATGGCTTACATAACAGAATGAGTCAAATAAGCAGCGTATATAAATCGATGTTGGGAACCGGCTGTGTATTTCGGTAAGCGAACATTTTTTGTTATAACGTTTCCTTACTTAACTCTTTACAGGAATCGAGCTCCGCAACCGAGAAGTGTATGTCCCCAGTAGGAGAAATTTTAAAATTTACGATTTTACAGTATTGTTCCATATACGATTTGGCCGCCATGTTTAAGGTCTATATGCGCCCGCGCGACGCCATCTTGTCCCAAATTTCTGGTAATGTAATCAAAAACAAACTCATTCAATAATTGTCTATAAGGGCCTGTTCAGGTTCAGACTAGGTGCCCGGGTACGGTGCTCGGGCACGGGCCACTTGTTCACATTCACGGCGCCCTGGATCTCATAAGCGTTCACACAGAAAGCGTTTCATGGCTTTTGTAGCTATTTTGTGGCTTTGAGACTTCGAATTACAAGGAATATTGAGTATAAAGCGTGGGCACCACTTTGGCCACTCCGGCACTATGAAAACGTGTTCACATTAGTGCCCGGGTGCCCGGGTACTACCTCAACCCACGGTCCCCGGGTTTGATTAGTTTGAGTTGGGCACCGCCAAAAAGTCGTGTTCACACTTAGGGCCTGTTTATATGGAGGCGAGTTACCCGGCTAGCCGCCTGGCGAGTTCCCAGTCGGTAGAACAAACACTGTTTTTTCCCACCGCATTGTTTATATGAGACAGACGTGTAACTCGCCCTGGCGAGAACTCGGCACTGGCAGTTGGGATCTCGGCAAAGCGGGATAAACATTTCTCCATATAAACACTTTTCCCCGGGTAACTCGGCATAGCGGGATGAATTTTCTATATTCGTTGTTTATGCCACTTTTGTTGATGCTAATCATCCCAAATATTACAACTTGCCAGGTAACTCGCTTCCATATAAACAGAACGTAAAGTTTATCCCGGCAAACCGGGTAACTCGGTGACCGGGTAACTCGGCTCCATATAAACAGGTCCTTAGGCTGAACAGGGGGTAAGTATAAGCCACTTTATAATAATCTTCTCGACCCCATATAAACTTATCCACCTGTTTTATAAACAGTTACAATAAAACGTTTTTGAGGCAAGTAAAAATTTTAGTTTCCAAAATTTTCCGTGGAATATACCACCGGATCGAGAAAGATCCTATAATGCGGCCAATGGTAATAGGATATCTTAGAAGCATCAATTAAACTACAACCAGAGGCGGACTGGCCTATACCGGGAAATTTCCCGGTGCGCCCCCTTCGTTTTTCCGTTTCAGGCGCCCCCACAAAAACAAAATACAAAGCTCATAAGGCCACACCAATTTTATTTTGTGTTTTACGGGCCCGCCGATGCTAAAAATCCGGAAAACAGAATAAAAATAAAATTGAAAATTTATCCTTTTATTTTTAAAATAAAAGAATAAATAAGTCAAGAATCCGAAATAATAACAATCAATGGTTTTGTTCTTGCCGAAGCTCACTTTTTATGGCTGAAATGACTTGAATAAAAAAAAAAACTTGTCAAAACACGCTGAATTGCTGAGGTTTTGCACTTTTGGTTTTAATAATATTGTTTGGATCGTGTTTTGAGCAATATTCATGAACCGGAACCCGGCAGACTTTAGGCAAAACTTTAGGCTCCAGTCCTCTAATATTGAATTATGGGCATGCGCAAAACATGGCCGATCCGCAAGACGCTCTCACGTGTGCTTTCAAGCTGCAGCTCGCTCTTTATGTAAATATCTTGGATGTGCCGTGATGGCGGGCCTACCAGATTGTGCGTGGTTCTCTGTTAGTACATTCACAGATCCTGTAAACACTGCAAAATTTGTCTTGCTAACTCTTGTGTCTTATTGATCTGAATCAGTTAGGCAATGGCTAATCTATTATATCAATACATTGTACTATGTTGCTTTATAAATCCTTTCTTGTGATGTATAGATTTCTTGTGATAAATTTGAACATTCCTGAATCATCGATATAGTTTTATTAATATAATTTTTTTTCCCTCCTCCGATCCTGAGAAAAGAGGATTTCTGCCCGCAAAGCACAAAATAAAATTGGTGTGGCCTAACTTAGTAAATATATCCGTCGTCTTTTCAGTGTTTGGTGGCAGAACAACAAAGGAAATGCTTGACCTCACTAAACGCAATAGTTGTTTACAACGTTCTCATTTATTTTAATTACATATTTTACGTAATATTTATAAACCGCGCAGGAGGGCTTTATCGGATATAAAACACGAGGCGATAGCCGAGTGTTTTAGAGCCGATAAAGCCCGTACTGCAAGGTTTTTAAATGGCTTCTAAAAAGAATCACTTCATACGTTCACTGGCGTAGTAATTTTGAAAATTAAGCTTATCTCAGCCGTTAAAAACCAGCGAGAAACTTAGAGCGAGTCTATATCACATATATAGATCCGATACGCTCATGATTTTTCTTTGTGTTTTCCTCATGAATTATTAATGATTTTAATTTCAAAAGAAATTAAAGTTTAATCAGTGTCTTTATATGTGATAAAGATACCTCCTGATTTACATAAATTTTAGCTTTGATTTTCTCGGCTTAGACAAGGTTATTTTTCAAACTTACTACGCCAATGAACTTACCAAGTGGTTCGTTTTTGAAGCCGTTCAATAAACTCGCAATTCATGTTTTACCAGCTCCTGCTCGTTTATTAAACAGTACATAACATATTTTTAAAAATAGTCTCGATAACATAAGTTGGATTGGGTTGCCATATGAATATTTTTTTATCGCTATAAAAACTGCTGCACCAAAAAAATGTGGGGGGCATACGTGAATTGCGCTAAAATCAAAACTGCCAAAATGCAGGAAATACAATTTCAAAGGCTCAAAATGATGAGTTTGCGAACCCAAGCGAGAAAGCTCATGCATGCAGGTGACGTGGATAGTTTGCATATAATTTCTGACATAATTGCATGTAAAATTTGAACGGAAATATAAACGCAAACATTCGTTAGCGCATTGAAACCTCATGTCTTTGAATGAACTATGTTAAACATTATTTCTTTTTAATTTTGAATTATATTTTCATTATGAATTATTAATGATTCGGTAACTTTATTTGGTTTATCTATTGTTTTGTAACTTATACAAGTAGCTATATACATATATACTACACCACTTCATGTCAGTCTATAGTATGGGTAATGCTGCTGAAAGTAGCAGAAAAAGTTTGGAATTCTCAGTCTGCGGTTCCAGAAAAAGGTCGACTTTTTCCATTTATTTTTCCAACAATAACGTTAATTGGTTTTGTATGTTATTAGTGTTTTCAGCTTAAAGTGGCACTCGCACCCCAAAAAAAGCGAGAATTTACCCGAATAAAATTTTTTGTTCAGTTTTGTGCTCCACAAATAGAACAGATTCATATTATTGAAAAAAAAGTTGGGGTGTGAGTGCCACTTTAAGGTTAGCAAAGTTTTTTCGTATGTTTTTGCTGTACCAGCTGTCGTACGTTATATTCAGAGAAAAACTCTGAGCTCCAGGCAGGACTCGAATTCACAACCTTCCGAATGCCAGTCGGACGTTCTCGTCATTGAGCTACTGGAACTCAGATGGTAGGCCTAGGTTGTTTTCGATATTTATACCTGAGAACTAGTACCAGGGAACTAGTCCTAGTTGTGGATTCGAGTCCCGTCTGGAGCTTAGAGTTTTTCTCTGAGTTTAACTTACGACAGCTTGTACAGCAAAAACAAACGGAAAAAACACATAACTTTATAAATGGTTTGGCAACGAAAATCAAAATTTTCAATTTATGACGTTCTGATTTATAATATGCATGTATCCGAAGCACAGGAGAGAACGAACAACTCAATTCACATAGAACCAATGTTGTCATCTATCCATGTACTAACCCTATTCCACCGCGCTTAACTTCAGTGGTGAGAGGCAGAGCGCTAGAAGCACGTACATGCACCCGTGCCTAGATACCTATAAACAAACTTAGTAATGTAATCCAAGTAATGTGAACGAATCTTGTCATATGCCATCTTGGACAATTTTGATATGCATCTGACGTGGGTAAAGTCTTTACTTAATTATACGTATACGTATATATGCATATCTGAAATTCGCTTTTAGTGAATGTCGTTTTTCACATTGCACTATACAACACTTCCAAAAACATGGAAAGCACCCGGCTATCAAAAAAGTATAATTTAATATAGATAAGTTTTGTGGAAACACCACCAAATATTTATTTGCGAAACTTTCGGCCTGTTGACTCAGGCCTTTATCAGAGCAATAACAATTGCTCTGCTGAAGGCCTGAGTCAACCAGCATATCCTCTCATCTAGAATTACCAATAATCAGTAAGTGTGCAATGGCCTACAATTAACAATAATCGTGAATTTTAAAGAACTAATTCCCAACCCCCCAACCTCTAAACCTTACCCTAAACCTAACCACAACCCAGTGGCCCTAAGCCTAACCACAACCCTCCGGGAAAAATGTTAAGTTTGCCTAATTTGTTAGAACTCGTAAAATTGTAATAGAAGATCTTTTAGAACGTTTCTGTATTTTTCTTCGTTTTCAAGATATTCCAGTTTGTTTGATTTAACAAATAAAACATAAAGCTCCGTGCATATGTACTCTTATAAAAGGTTCGTTTGACGTCATTTGAACACGAAAGAAGTTGAGTGTTCAAATGACGTCAAACGAACCTTCTTTATAAGAGTACATATGCACAGGAGCGGTATGTTTTATTTGTTTAATAAAATAAGAATGAAAAAAAAACAAAACTAAAAGTTGGACAACTTTGAGATTTGGCCAGCTGACGCCATTCCACGTCACGTTATTCATGATTGGGATACTCTGATAAATGCACGGAGCACAGCCAATCAGAGCGTGCGTAGAGGTCACCTTATTTTATAAATGTAAATTAGATGGTCTCTGACGTCAGAAGCAGGCTACAATATTTTCACACCTAGCAAAGTCAGTCTGTTTAACAAAATAACTTGAAACTGTGCACATACAAGCGCCTTGTGATACTACTAAACATGTAGATAGAGGTGTTAGTGATTTTGTAATGTATGAAAATACTGTACCCTGCTCCTGACGTCAGAGACCATCTAATTTACATATCAAACAAACTGAAATATTTCAAAAACGAAGAAAGATACAAAAATGTTCTAAAAGATCTTCTGTTACAATTTTACGAGTTCTTTCAAATTTGACAAACTTCATTTTTATTGCCAATGTCCTTTAAGGTGGCTCGACAGTAAAAATCTATAAACAATCAGATGCTTCCCTCCAAAACGTTTCACAGTCTAGTTTCGTGCTTCATTCTATATAGTTCCTTGCACAGTCCTACTGTTTTGAAAGTATTAGACAGTGCACAGGGTTTAGGAGGGGGGAAATCTTTGTTCTAGTGAGTTCAGAAATCCTAATTTTGCATTAAAATTTGCATTTTACAATAATTTTGATTTGTCTAGATACACAATGCTGCAAGTGTAAAACGTTTCGATTATCAGCACTGACACTAGAGCTATATATGCAGGGCACTAAAATGAGGTACAAATGTACACTGCAAAACGTTTTAGGGGGGGGGCAATATAATTCTTCATAACTTTTTCCTATCAACCCATCTTAATTAATCACAGTATTGAAACAAGATGGCTGGTCAGATACGATTCATTTTTACTCGTAGTACCCTATAAGTTTATTAATCAATCAGAATGTCATAAATTAAAATTTTGATTTTTGTTGTTATTTACCCTTTAAGCTGTGCTCTCTTTTTTGAAAACCTTGGCTACATCTTTGCCGGGTTCCGTTGCCTACTGGCTACTGTGAAAAGTGCCGAGACAATCTAATTACTAGTCGTCTGATATCCTGAGTCGCCGTGATTCAACCCTCGCCAGAGCTTCGACAGCATCGTCTTGATGGCGAGGTTGAACGTTTTATCGCAAAATGCGTAAATCACCGGGTTGAGAAAACTATTGGCGTAGGGCAGTACACCGAAACAGACGCTGTGTAAAATACTAAAGCCACGTGTGCCGATCGACGCCGGGATAAGGCCTGGATTGTACTGGTAAATGAGAAAAATGACGAAAAAACGGTCCCCAGCATATGATGAACGTGACCACGATCAGGGCAAGGGTACCGAACCCCCGACGTCCGCTAGAGTGAGTTTGTTTTTGATGAATCCTCGCGATTTCTGGATCGTTGTCGTTTCTCACACTGGACAGTCGTTTTCTGCTGTGAACCTGCACGATACGGAATATCAAAATACACAATATGACGAGGATGATGACGGGGATGAAGAAACCGAGTAGAGCTGCGAGGGTGTAAAAAGTCCTGTTATCGTTCACGCATTGGTTGGTTGTCGAAATGTGAACACCCTTGGTTCCGGCGTAGGGAAAGAGGCCAAGAAAACCCAGGATTGCCGAGTAGATCCAAATGAAGGCGATGATGCGACGCGCTCGGTGCGTTGTCATGCTGGTCTTGTATCTGAACGGCCTGGAGACCTTGTAATAGCGGTCCATACTGATGATCGTAACTGTTGTAATGGACGCCGCTTCGCTGAATATATCCACCCAGATCCAGAAGCGACAAAACTCGATGGTCAACGGGCGCTTCTCGTCAGAGACCAAGTACTGATGCAGACGAATGGTCACACTGAACATGGCCACGAGAAGGTCGGATGCCGCGAGGCAAGCGACGAAATATTTGTTGGCGTTGTGAAGCCTTCTGTCCAAGTAGGTCGCCAACAAGACCAACATGTTTCCCAGAAAAGCTGCGAAGATGGTGAAACACAAGAAGACAACTTGGAAATGCCAAAGGATGGATGCAAAATGGGCAACGTCGTTCGGTTTATTACTAACCGAAGCAGTTGTGTTCGTTTGGTTTGTGGAATTTGATTCCGGAGGTGAAGCCATGACTTGCTGCTTGCTAACTACTGCACCCAGCTTGTGGGGGAAATATTTGAGATTCGCCAAACGGGATAATCGTTTATTCTCTCCTCCAGAATAGCGTTCTCATCTCTGGCCAATACACGACGGTTCGCGCCAAAATACTATCAGTCATTTATGAAGAGTTTAAAACCATACGTTCCGAGCTTCGCCTGTCGACATGTACTCCAGGTGATCCGTTGTAATGGTGTTATATATAGGTGTTAAGATCTCACTGCCTGACTGCCTAACGCGCACACTTTAATACTCAGTGGCAGTCAGTGAATCGTTTTAATGGTCTCCTGCTGTGACCATTCGTCAGTCTTCTTACAACTTGACCGCCCACAAATATAGGGCATGAAACCCTTTTAGGAAAAACCTTTGCAAATGTTTTCTTATCTGTTCTGCGCAGTACACCCCCGTCGTTTACGCATAAATAAAATATTTCTGGCATCACTCGTCGTTCAAGCTGTTCTGTAAAACTCGTTTCCTGCGTTATATTAAGATTGTATTCTTGTATTATCCCTTCACTCAAACCGTCAGGAATATGTTACTTAGTTCTTAGGCCAGCGTGATTTCTCTATAATACGAGTTTAAATTGCTGTTCGTAATAGAATGTACTTTTATTAATTGCCTATTTTTTCCGGTATGGAAAGCAATTGAATTTGCGGTAAATAACTGCTGATTGTTATCTAAATTTGCCCCGGTAGTTTTTAGAATCTCTGGAATAACATCGATTAATTGACCATAAACAGTTCGTATTGGTATAGTGTATCGTACGTAGTTCAAGACGGCAACATCCATCTCCGATTTGAATATAAAGGGTCGACAGGGGAAAGGATCGTCGTGTTTTCGTCTGAAGAGGAGAATCCTCTAGCAGATAAAAACACATTAATCGTTTATCATTAATTGTGATTAGTCATAGTTTGCTAAACAGATATACACTATTTATTCCTCTTGTACTCATATACTATCATAGTTAACACTTTGAAGCCTGACGACGAGTCTTTAGTATTTTATTTTGGCTACCGCCAGACGATTTTATTCTGGCTATCGTCAGACGATTTTATTCAGCACATGGAGAGGTCCAGGCCTCAAAGTGTTAAAACCTATCTCTTTAGTCAATGTCTAAGTAATCTCAGCTGAAAGCTGACATGTTCTAATCTAATCCGTATTTCAATACCTTACATTTCAATTAACTACATGTCGAAATTACTGCTCATTAACCTCGTTGCTTGGGTCAATTTCTTGGGGGTCTCGAGTTGACGAGTAAAATCGCCTGGCGTTGGACAGAGTAAAATTAAGTTGCCAAATGGCAACAATGGCCAGTAAATGGTTATATAATAGACATATACTAGGTTACCTAAATGGTATGTGAATGCTGCCTTTGGTGGTAATGTGGCAGAGTTGTGGGTTTTCTGACATGTGGGAGGAGAAGGCTTGGTGGTTGCGTGTTTCTGACTTTCTGTATGCATTTAAACACAAGAAAGATAAATTCAAGAAGTAAAAACATATTATTTAACCCTTTACTGGGCGGATTTCTGGGATCCTGCATGGCGAGTAAAATCGTCTGGCGTATAGCCGAGTAAAATCAATTAGTTGCCAAATGGCAACAATGCCCAGTAAATAGTTAAAAGGTTAGTTGGTAATAGGTTTATGTCAATATGTCAGGAGAAGAGTAGACTGCGCATTATTTTTGTTTGGTGCGATTTTTTTTGCTTTTTGTGATCAGTGGACGCAGGCGTGTGTTGTTCTCTCATGAGTCCCCGTTTACACTAGAGCAAAAGTATCCGGATTCACGCATTGTTTTTCATCCTCATGAGAATAAAAAACAATGTGAATCCGGATACGTTTGCTCTAGTGTAAACGGGGTCTCAGTCATCACTGTGATTCAAAGGTTGTACTATAGGGGCGGACTGGCCAGTCGGGCTAGCTTTCCTTTGTTCCTTCCTTCTTTCTTTCCCTCCTTTCCAACTTTCTTTCGGCAAACGCCCGGTGGTACCCATGCCTGTGGGCCCCCCTTTGGGCCCTTAAATCTTTTTGACTTTGCAAAAGTCAAAAAAGGCTATTGTATCAGGCAATAAAATACTTAGGATAAAATAATTTTTTAGCGTTTATATAGTGGAAGCTATATAGCTTCTTCCGACATTTCGAGTTCCGGACTATGAAGAAAGCAATAAACGTGGTACCAGGGCCGGATTCACCGATAGGCTTACCAGGCTATAGCCTGTAGGCCCACAATTTGGACGGCCCACGTTTTGGGACGAAAAAAAAATTTAAAAAAAATTTCCCCAAACTTTATTTTCCCCGAATTTTATTTTAGCCCATAAACTATAAGAGTAACCCAGTAAGACTGTAAATGTTGAATCTCATAAATTCGATTTGTTCTACTTTTCAAACATAATTAGTTTTCTACTTTGTTAATTAAAATACACTGTTCTTCATTTATGTATAATTAATTATTCTACTTTATATAAATATTTCTTAAAAATGACGAGAAACTCTGTTAAGAAATGGGATTTCAGACCTTTATATTTTGTTCAAAAGTGTCCTCAAAACGCAGGAAATGCTGTTTCAGAGACCCAAAATTCAAAACAAATTCCGGGGGGCATGCCCCTAGTCTCTAGAAATGTGTCGTCACACTTAGCCTGTAGGCCCAAAATTGGTAAATCCGAGCCTGCGTGGTACACAGAAAAGGCGTAAGAAAAAGGTGGATGACTTGCAAGAAGCAGCTCGAGCTCCTCTGAAAAGAGAACAATGTTTATAGGGTCCATGCAGTTGGAGGGAAGTGGACCAATCTTCCCCTTTTTTCCTAATATAGAATCATTCTTTACATTTTGTTGTGATTACTCAAAAAGAAAATGTGGATTTAAAAAGTTTGAAACGCCTCAAACATCTGATCCACAATCATATTAAAAAAAATAAGTGGTTAGAGGTAAGTGGTTAGCGCATGGGAAAGAATGCGTACGGAAATGCGTCGTCCCTTGTTTTTATTAGTATATCAGGCCTTAACAGGCCTTGACCTTACAGGCCATGCATATTTTTACATTTAGCGTTAATGTATGTTTTCACAAACTAATATACTAAAGCCTAATTTGGGCAAATTCTTTGTTAAAAATGATAAAATGTGCCATTAAAAACATGTTTTAAAACTATTAGAAGTTTGCTTGAAAGTGCTGTCAGAATGCAGGAAATGCCATTTCAGAGACCCAAACTTCAAACATTTTCCGGCAGAGGATCCCCCCGGACCCCCCTGCACGCCCATTCACAACAACTACATTGGAGAAACCGGGCCCCCTTTAACAACAAATCGCCCGGGCCCCTCTGACGTAGCCAGTCCGCCCCATGGGTTGTCACAGGGGCGGACTCCAGTTCTGACTAGAAAATTTGCCCGTTGGCGTTTTTCCGTTTTCTTTACGCTAGAGGGGGCCCTATTCTGTAGGTACGAGCTTTGAGGGGAAGCAGTTAGTCACTTTTTGACGAAGTTGGTAGTGTTTTTAACGTTCCTGATTGGCTGAATTTCCTCTAATTACGATTTACGATTGGCGTAGAGGCTGAAACGTCATTTTGCAGGATACGCGCCTTCTCTATATATGGTTAGCGATCGCTTATGTGGTCCTTTTATATTCCCAACATATAACACTCAATAGCAAGGATGTTCATAATGTAACTCTACAAGACCTTGGGTCTGGGTACGAGAATGGACCTTTATGATGAAATATTCGTGAAACTTTCCGATGAAATGCTTTATGCACTGAAGATGACCTTTTACAGAGGATTGAAAAAGATATATATCGAAATATCAATGGCGAGAATTTTATACGTGATCGCTCTGAGGTCGTCTGAGATAAACCCTAGGATGATGAATTAATATCATCATTATTAGTCTTTATGGTAATTAGATTTACTCTTGGGTCTAGGCTAGACCATAGTTAATAGAACATATACATGGTTTGGAAACTCGTCCAAAGTTATTGTTCATGTTCTTGTTCAAGTTTATGGAAATTAACTTAATTCCCATAACGTACTGGCAGGAATTTCTTGATCTTACATTCCTTTACAAACTATTAAAAACTGATAAGGACGTCCATAAACCTCTATCCATAAACCATCTCGATTTACAAGATCTTGCAGTGCTGATAACGCATTAAATCTGTCAGTTCCTAAGACAAATACGGTAACATTTCAATCCAGCTATACTTTTGCCGTGTGACTAGGACGTGGAACGTCCTTCCCGCTTTCTTGAAAGATATCTCCAGATCTGTCGCTGCATTCAAAAACGACTTATATAACTTTTATTTTGATCTGACTAAGACCATTTTTGATATCTCTGACCCAAGAACCTTTAAAACTGTTTGTATTAAATGTCATTCGTGCCGTCTGGTTAACACGGTCGCCTCTAAACCGTGTTGCCACTAATCATGTTAATTTAACTTGATTATCTATTGGGTTCTTAATTTTCCTTTACTGTTCTGGGTTCCCGTTATTGGAGGTTTTGCCTCTGTGGGTATTCCCTGCCATTGTCTATGTATATGTCTGTTTTAGTGTAATTGTGTATTTTAGCTTAAGTCTTGTCTATAATTTTGTACTGGCGAAGCTTATAAATAATAAATAAAAAAATAAAGTGCTGATATCCACATGAACCAATAACTACATGTGCTGTTTTACAATTATTATTTACATTTTATTATCTGGCTTAAATACAATATCTGCTTAATTCTAGTATTCAATATTTATATACGTTCATAGTCTACAAAATTGAAATCATATAAACAGGTAATGACTTAGATTATAGTTGGGGGCTCAAGGGTTAGGGATAATGTAGAGAGTCGAGCTCCTTTATGTCCTTAAAATGTCCCATTATGGTCATAAATAAAAGCATTCCTTAAAAGGTGAGTATCTGGCACTTGAAAACCAGACAGTTGCTTGGATTAGTTGCGACTTAATTAGGATGACCGGGATAATGTAGATGGTTGAGCTCCTAGAGCTGTCTTTGAAATGTCCCATTGTGGTCACTAATCAAAGCTTCTCCTAACCAGACATTGTCTGTTTGGGTAGATGTGTAAAAGGCGAGTGTCTGGCACCTTAAAACCAGACAGCTCTGGGTAGGTGGGGCTCAACATCCATGGAAGGCAGCCCACCTATGAGAAAGAAAACTCTGATTTCAAACCCCTTGCTCTGGGTTATGCAGAACATTAAATTCAGCTAGAACTTCACTTGTGTGTTGGGTCAGGCTGTCCATGTTGGATTCACTGACTGCAAGAATATGTTTTTGGTGTCTCCAAAGCATGCTTATGGGCTCTGACAAACAACCATATTTTTTTTAAGTTAGTAATTAAATATAATCACATACATGTATCTCTATATACTGTTTATTGTATTGCCTTCTTTTTAGAAAATAATAATTACGCACATACAAACTATATTACAAGAACTCACTAATCCAAATCCAATTTTGACATTTTTTCAAAAAATATATAAAATGTACTAAAAAAATATGTTTTAAAACTCCAAAAATTTTGATTAAAAGCGTGGGAAATTCTAAATTCCAAAACATTTCCGGGGGTACATGCCCCCGGACCCCCCTACATTGTGGAGACCCATAACGAGTTTGACTAAGTGGGGAAAATTCCTAGATCCGCCCCTGTTGTATAACCCCGTATTTATTTTCGAACTTGAGAGTTGAAACTCAGTTTGAGTGCAGTTATCAAGTCGCATGGTGTGTCCCGTGCTCCCAAGTTTGTTTGCTTTTCTTCCAGCTATACATGTACTCCGTGGTCTAACATACGTCGCATGGTAGCTGCCAGGAGCTACCACGTTGATCGGTCGGTTCGGGCGCTGCTAGTAAGGGTAATCAGCTTTCCTTTCCTTTCCTCTCTTTTTCTTTCCTTTATGTCCCTTTTCTTTTCTTTTACTTTCTTTTCCTCTCCTTTTATTTCTTTTCTTTTCTCCTTACTTTTTTTCCTTTTCTTTTCGTTCCTTTCCTGATTTTATTTTTCTTTCCCCTTCTTTTCTTTTCTTTTCGTTCCTTTTCTTTTCCTTCCTTTCCATTTATTTTCCTTTTCTCCTTTTTTTTGTTTTTCTCTCCTTTTCTTATCTTTATTTTCCTTTCCTTTGTTCCTTTCTTTTCTTTTCTTTTCCTTTCCTATTCTTTCTGTGTTTTTTCCTTTCCTTTCCTTTCCCTTCCATTTGCTTTTTATCCCTCACCTTTTGTTTCGTTTCGTTTCCTTTCTTCACCTTTCCCTTTCCTCGCCTTTTCTTTCCTTTCCTCGCCTTTCCTTTTCTCTCATCACCTTTTCTTTCCTTTCATTTTCCTACCTTTCCACACCTTTCCTTTTCTTTCCTTTCCTCGCCATTTTTTCCCTTTCCTTTCATCACCTCACCTTTCCTTGCCTCTCCTCACCTTTTCTTTCCTTTCCTCTCCTTTCCTTTCCTCACCTTTCCTTTTTTCTCCTCGCCTTTTATTTCCTTTCCTCTCCTTTTCTTTCCACACCTTTTCTTTCCTTACCTCATCTTTCCTTTTCCTTTTCTTTCCTTTCCTTTTTCCCCCTTTCCTTTCTTGGTCTGTTCTTTTTTCCCCTTTTTTTTTACTTGCCGTTTTTCTTTCTTTTCTCGTTTTTCTTTCTTTTCTTTTTCTTCCCTTTTTTTCTTTACGTTTTTTTTTCTTTTTCATTGTATTGTACTTTTCTCAACAAAAACTTTTGTTCGAAAATATATTGCATATGTTTTTTTCTCTCATTGAATTCTGAGTGGATGACCTCTTATCAGTAACTTAACCTCACATTGATTCTCGAACTTAGAACTTGTCTGACTACAGTTGTAGTTGGTCTCTCGTGCTTCAAGGTTCTCTCTGGTTTTCTGCAATTAAACCTGAAGATTAATTCTTCTGCAGGAATAATAGTCGAAGAGGAGAAGCGAGAAAACGTCGACCACGTAGCACCCCCACTACACAATATTTTTGACTCCAGATTATAATAGGCTGATACCCATAGAATATTGCTAGGTCAGTCGTACTCACAAATTGTGTGGTCCTCACATTGACAGACTTAAAGTGCACATGAAACGAAAATTAAGTTTGTCTTATTTGAAAGAAACACTTAAAATGATAGAGTAACATCTTTTGCAGTTTTTTCGTTTCGTTGTTGAGATATTTCAGTTTGTTTGAAATGTAAATTAAACAACTTGACGTCACATGTGCATAATGAGTTATCAGAGAATGTTATATATCTTTGCTATTATCAAACATAATCATGCACTTGAAAATTCTACATGTTTGGCGTTGTGAGAGAAACACACGCACATGCTTCCTTCGAATTAAGTTTGGTTTGATAATAGCAAAGCTATATAACCTTCTCTGATAACTCATTATGCACATGTGACGTCAAGTTGTTTAATTTACATTTAAAACAAACTGAAATATCTCAACAACGAAGCAAGGAAACGAGAAACTGCAAAAGATGTTACTCTATCATTTTAAGTGTTCTTTCAAATAAGACAAACTTAATTTTCGTTTCATGTGCACTTTAAATCTGTCAATGTAAGGACCACCCACCCCCTCTATGTAGCAGGCCACTGACCCCACAATTTGTGAGTACGACTGACCTAGCAATATTCTATGGGTATCAGCCTATTATAATCTGGAGTCAAAAATATTGTGTAGTGGGGGTGCTGCGTTGTCGACGTTTTCTCGCTTCTCCTCCTCGACTATAAAGTCTCTTTCGTGAACTGTAATGGAACTCACCCACCCAGATGAGAAAAATGTGACTTGTTTTCAGTACCAAGCACGGGGGAAATCAATGGGGAAGGGCACTCTATAAAGGGTTAATATCTCTTAACCTTTTCGGTGCCAAAATGTAAGTATTTTAGTCGTCAATGGGGAAACACCTGTCCGCTTAAAAGCTAGGGGTGTCCGTTGACGCCAGATGATTTTACTTGTCAATACTGGAAAACCCCACTGGACAAACCCCGCTGAACTCTAAGAGTTAATACGTTACGTAATGCGTAATTTATTTACGTTCTGTTATGATGTACATGAAGTTCAAACTCCATCTTGTGCAACAGATCTAAGCCCGGCTTGTAGCCTAAGGCTATACCTTCGTCTATGCAAAATCCAAATTGTCGTACAGCGGAGATCAGAATGCTTTTAAACTCTCTGGCGTATGAGCCTCAAGTTAACACTTTGAAGCCTGACGACGAGTCTTTAAGGTTTATTCTGGCTAACGCCAGACGATTTTATTGAGCACAGGGAGAGGTCCAGGTCTCGAAGTGTTAAATCCTATCTCTTTAAAACTTTGAAGCCGGACGACGAGTCTTTAAGGTTTATTCTGGCTAACGCCAGACGATTTTATTGA
Source organism: Paragorgia papillata (assembly GCA_035771165.1). Classification (NCBI taxonomy): domain Eukaryota; kingdom Metazoa; phylum Cnidaria; class Anthozoa; order Scleralcyonacea; family Coralliidae; genus Paragorgia; species Paragorgia papillata. Next base: position 1,214,879 of record JAWNZC010000341.1, on the reverse strand, counting down.
GCACAGGGAGAGGTCCTGCTCTCGAAGTGAAAAGGAACAATTTCACTTTTCTTTTCATTTAAAGTGCCTATGCAACGAAATTTTCAAGTTGGAGAAAATAACATTAAAGTAAAGTTTGAGATTACTTCTTTCGATTGTGAAAGTTTCAGGGCGAATAATTAAAGGAAAGTATGTTTGTTTAGCATTTGAAAAACGGGCTTAAAATGTTGAGACATATTTTATTCCACAACTAATGACATCACTAGGATCTACATGAATTCTTATTGTTATCGAACAACAGACTGTCCAAAACACTCTTTAGAAAACTAAACTCTCGTGGGAAAGTGTTCACAAAGGTGTGTAAAATTTATTCATACCGAGTTATTTGTTTTAAAATATACATACCGGTAGTCGAAGCCGTATCCAACTTAGTCGTCTTATGAGTAATAAGGGGGCGATTACATGGCCCGGGCTGGCCCGGTTAACCGGGCTAGCCCGCTTTATATATAAAACGCATGTTGTTTTAACATTTCGATTACATGGCAAGCGGGCTAGCCCGGTTTGCCGGGATCCCGGTTGTCGCAACCGGGCTAGCCCGGTTAACCGGGATGAAAATGTCCATGTAATCGTTTTCATCCCGGCAAACCGGGCTGAAAAACTGTTGATCTCGCTTCGATACGCGTTCGTTTGCTTGACTGTGTGAATAAATAGTGCTGAAAGGAACTGAAATAGAACATCAACGTTGTTTGTGTGTTTCGTGATCAAAGCGAAGATTTAATAAATTAATTAGTCTTCGTGAAGACGCTTTCCTGGGTTAGCTAAGACTTTAACAATCTTTTTATTAACGATGGGCTTACAAAATAAATAATAGACTAATTAGTGTAAAACTGAAGTAAAACTAACGTAACTTTGCCCTTATTTACTTGATAATTGCGAATTTCGGCCTGAAATCATCCCATCCCGTCTTACCGGGCCAGCCCGCTCCATGTAATCGTTTCGTAAACTCATCCCGGTTAACCGGGCTAGCTCGGTTAACCGGTCCAGCCCGGTCCATGTAATCGCCCCCTAAGAATATGCTGTCGATTTTCGACAACTAAAACATGTCCGTGAATAGCTGAATTAGGCCACATAAAAAAAAATTACTTGTTTAGCGTCCCCGCCCGACCTGAGAAAAGCCCCCGACCTCCAAATTTTTTTTATTTTTTATTTTTCAAAAAACCCTAAAAATTTAGTGCAAAAACTCTCAAAGCAACGTTTTACCTGTAGTATTAAAAATGGTGATTTGCGCTTTGCAATCCAAAGAACGCAGACCCATACATAGATCGTTCTACTCTTCATTCTTCACCCAAACATACATCAAACCGCCGGCATATTTTACGACCTATCGACTGAAACTAGACACTTCATGCACGTGAAACTTAACTGCTTTGGTCAAACGTAAAGTATTAAAAATGAGCGGAAAAAACTGGCAAATTTATGAAACCACAAACATACCACTTATAACAGTGCGTTGTCGCCGCCGTGGCAGAACACAAAGTTTTATGCTCCAAATTAGTCCTCACACAACGCCAGTGATTAAGGTCTCACTACCCACCATATTATATAAAAAACATACAAAAAAAAAAAAACTCCTCCCCGAAAGTAATTTTTTTTATGTGCATGGCCTTATGAAATTCGAAGTTTCTAACCACAAAATGAACGACAAATAAAATCCCTTTATTTTCTCGTTATGCACGCCATTGTGGCAAGAGTTTTGAAGGCAATCAGAATTTGGGGTCTGGGTCGAGTGATGGCATTAGTATAGTGCAACTATGCCAACTATATTAATGATGTCTCAATTTCACGGTCTTTAAACGCTAAATAAACAGACTTCCATTTAATTGTTCGTCCACTTTCACAGTCAAGAGAAGCGATATCAAACATTACTTTAATGTTATTATCTCCAACTTGGAAATTTCGTTGCATATGGGCACTTGAATTGAAATCTCAATTGCAACGCAAACATTTCGGCTAGATTATGGAATACCCAGGCACTTTCATGATATTCATATGTTAATGTTAGGATCAGGTTGGGAAAAGTTCATCTTATTCAATTGCCTCATTTTTTAAAATTACCTGATCTAAACCTTTCATGGGCTTTACATTAAAGGAGTTTTGGGGGCAGGCTGGCTTGTATTTGATTTATTTATTTCTGCTATTCAATCTATATATATCAAGGGCCAGTAGAAGAATACTAATTTTTGTAGTGATAATGTATAAATTACCCTAAAATTTTATAATACAGAGAGTTATTATTATTACATTGAATTGTGTATAATAATTTAACTTACAATTGTTTTTAGCCCCTTGGTCAAATAAATTGATTGATTGAATAGCGAGCCGCAACAATAAAACCCTTGTAATTTCCGTAACTTGTTCTTTTTTTGCTTCTAAGTCTATATATATTATACACGTCTCAAGATGGCACTTGAATTGAAATTGACTGTTATTGCATGTAGACGAAATTGAATTTTTATCACGCGCCACCAATTAACCATTTATTGGCCAGGTTTCCGGGAGCTCTCCCCTTGACGAGTAAAATCGTCTGGCGTTAGCCAGAGTAAAATTAATAAGTTGCCAAAATGCAACCGGTGGGCACATTATGTGGACAGCATGTCTTTGTTGTTGAGTTGCGAATATCTTTCTTTGTCTTCATTTCAACTAATTATAAAATAATTCCCCTTTCCCCAACGTCAATGTTGTGTCGTGAGCTTTTTTTCTCGTTTAGATTCACCAACATTGAGTAGGAGGGGGCGGGGGACACTGTATTTCGTTGAATTTTGTTTGAATTTTTACTAATAATGAAAAAGCGCGCCCTGTGTCCACATGAATTTTGTCCAGGATTGCAGTAAAGGGTTAAAGGATATTTTAACCCTTTATTGGCCAGGTTTCCGGGAGCTCTCCCCTTGACGAGTAAAATCGTCTGGCGTTGGCCAGAGTAAAATTAATAAGTTGCCAAAAGGCTTAAAATGGGTAAAATGCGCCAGTAAAGGGTTAAAATGTGCTGGAAAATGAGGAGAAAAGTTTGTTAGTGTGGGCTCGCGCAGATAGCGGAGATTGCGACTCACGAAAGGTCAGTTTGTGTAAATAATCGGACAAAATTATTGCGGTTCAACCTTTTGTCCTTTTTTGCGTACCTTTGTTCGAGACAGTGAGATAATTATAGTTGCATGTCATGTCCAATTTATTACTCGAGTCATCAAGAAATGGTTTCACTGTGAAATTTTCGAAATTCTCACCGTTCCTCCGATAGCACGCCCGGCGGTTGTATCACATGCAGTATTCCAGTTTCGATATAGAATTTATCTCTTCGGCCCTCCGAAGATAGACCTGAACAAAGTACGTGTGTACCAACGGCTCAAAACGCTTTATGGTCGTTTCGTCCCCTAACCGTTCAGTTCGTTTAACGCATGTTAAGACAAAAGGTCAGGAATTCTATCAAATCCTTAACAGGCAAATTTATTCTTTCATGTAAGGTAACATCGTGCTTTATTTTCAGGAATTGTGAGGGAAACTGCCGAGATTTTTGCAGTGAACGAATTAGAGCGATTGCATGCCATTGAAGTATTTTGATTCCATTGCCATTAAAAAATTTTTTTTCTAGATATTAAATATATTGATATAAATGAGTTGACTGGGACGCGAAACGGCTTGGGGACGAAACGACCCGATTCCATGGACTAAAAGTTGGCTTGGGTAAGAGGGACACCCTATATCCCCCGAGACAACTTATAGTTATGCATCTAATTTAAGATAGCCGATCGTCGGAAAGAAACTGTAACTGTACTGTTAGAATTAAACGATCGAATTAAACTCACATGTACAGAAGCTTTTATACTTCAGTCAGGATTAGGTTTTCAACCATTGTTGGAGACCAAAAACCATTTTTTTCGCTTCATGTTTGCTGCTCTATCAATTGTTTCACTTTCTGCCGCCATTTTGTTTCGCAGTTTTGCCTCGGGTTTATCTCGCCCCTATATAGGGTAACCCTACCTCGCAAAGAGTAACCGTACCCCCAGGGTGACCCTACTGCCCGAGACAAGTATGATATTCCCCATGTAAACGCTTGCTGTCAAGACTAATTAAAATGAACACAAAGTTGGCTCCCCCAGGGTAGCTCGGGGGGTAGGGTGACCCTTCTACCAGGGACAATATTGTTTGAACATCCTGTAACAAAATCGTACCCTCTTACACTACCGTAGACGCATTTGACAATTGACTTGCTATGCTATACGGTCGTATATTTTGTCCAGCATGTTCAAACAATTTGATCGAGTCATAAGGCCGCTAAGTTATTTTGAGCCATTGCTACACGCGAACTTTGTTTATATACGCCTATTTCGGGGCTGGATCCGGTGAAAAAAATCAATTTTGTCTAACTATAGGGGCTGTTCATAAGCTACAATCTTGGACAATAATGTTGTAACACCCCCGCCCCCCAAATCAATATTGTAACGTCCTTTCTCCCAAAATCAATGTTGACGAAAAGTTTAAAGTAACAACATTGAATCGGGGGGCGAAGGGTTCACTGTTACAACTACTTTTGTCCAAGATTGTCTAAGACCCAATTTCACTAATTTTCATCACATAACTATTTCTTGTAATAGGCAGTGATGAACCAAGAAAGTAATTAATATTTTCTAGAAACTTTTTACATTTTTTTCGTGAAAAGTGCTGAAATGCGAAGCATTCTAATACTCGTTCCAGGCTCCTTTGCGGGAGTATACCATCTCCGAGAGTCCCACGGCTGCGTAGACAGCATTTCCGTTCGGAAGTTTAATAGAGGAAGATCCTAATCATTTGGGGACAAGGAAATAACACTTTCTTAATTAATAGATAACGGATAAAGTCGGCTTCGAAATGGGCATTTCATATTCTTCCCTTAAACACTGCAATCGATGGTCACCTTCCTTACTAGACGATTGATATTGAGAGAGAATCTCCAATATATCGACGAAAATATCTCTACGACTACGGCGATGAAAGTTTTCTGAGCATTTGCGGTTTGAATTAAAAGGGAGATAAATTTATCGTCTCTGTTAAAATTTCTGACTATGTAACTGGTGATTGGTGGAAAACATCCACGGGGTATTTCATTTCATATATAATTTCATTTTAATAAATTCTCTCCTACAGTAGCTAATAGTGTAATACCATTGATGATTCATTAATGATACGCTTGGGATGGAGGTTCTTTTCCGCATTATATTGAGATAAATAGCTTGAAAAAAATACAAAAGACTTGTCATGGTATTAACGGTAGCATGCATAATTTAGAATGCATGTTCCACGTTTAGATGAGGCAATCTCTAAAAGCTAGGGATCGAAAGTACTGGGAAAAAATAAAGCGCTAAGCGTCTTGTGTAATCACCAGTCGAACCAGCTTTATTCATGAACAGCTGTTTTAATTTTTTAAAAGTTTTTTTTAAGGATTTTGGGCGAAGGAAAATTCGAGTGTACAATATATACATTTTAAGACCAAACCGGGACCAGTTGCGAAAAATGCAACTACACAGGCCTTCCGGCAGGAATTGAACCCACGACCTTGCGATTCTAGTGCAATGCTCCGACTGACCACTGAGCCACGGAGGGCGTTGCCGAGAGCTTGATCGCGAGTTCTGTATATAATAAGGTGGTAATGCCAGGAGAGAATTGGGTATATTATAAGTAATATTGGGCATTTCACTCGATTACATAGCATGTTCTAAGGATTTTGGGTGAAGGAAAATTCGAGTGTACAATATATACATTTTAAGACCAAACTCTCGGCAACGCCCTCCGTGGATCAGTGGTCAGAGCATTGTACTAGAATCGCAAGGTCGTGGGTTCAATTCCTGCCGGAAGGCCCGTGTGGTTGCATTTTTCGCAACTGGTCCTGGTTTGGTCTTAAATGTATAATATTGTACACTCGAATTTTCCTTCACCCCAAATCCTTAGAACATGCTATGTAATCGAGTGAAATGCCCAATATTACTTGTTTTAATTTTTGTTTGCAATTAGTCACAATATACAACGGTTTACCACGGGTTCAAATAGAACTGTATTTATATTAGTTTCTATATAAAGCGTTGGGATAATCAAAAAAGATGTATAGATAGGAAGAGCCTGGGCCGAGAAGGCTGTGTCCACAATTTTAAACTCAAAATTTTAAACTCAAAATTATAACTCTTTTTCTGAAGGAAAAGGTCTCAAATTTCACAGCTTGTTTATTCACTCTATTTTATAAATGAAAAACATGTTTTACCGCTATTTTATGAAAAAATGAGGAAAATCAACCAAAGACAATCTTGGACAATTAATGTTGCAACACCCCCGCCCCCCAAATCAATGTTGTAATTGTAACGTCGTCCTTCCTCCCAAAATCAATGTTGACGAAAAGTTTAAAATACTTTTGTCCAAGATTGTAGCCCCTGGTTACTGGGCTGATTTTATGTCACGAAAATGTTATTCGGACTATTTGGGAAATGCAGAATAACATAACAAAGCAAAATTGGCTTCTAAATCATGGAGCTATTAAAATCAAAAGATCAAAAGTAAGCATTTATTTCAAACTTTGCTTTCACATTTTATCTACTGATTTGAATGTTTAATGAATTGTTGTATACAATTATTACTCAATATTAAAGCGAGCAACCACACCAGGCAGGGTTCCACCATAATATATATATTCATTTTATATAATCGTGAGCGGGCGGAATCCTAGGTAATGCTGCAATTTGATTGGCTGCGTGAGCGGGCAGTTTTTTCGATATCTGACCACGGGCCGAAAGTGATATTTTTTTGCAATTAAAGTGCCCCTAAGACGAAATTTTACCGAGTGTTTTCTGTCATTTTTTTATTAAAGAACATTATTTTAGGTCTAAAGTTAAAAAAGAAAGAATAACAAGCAATTTATCAGCAGGAAGGACCTTTCGCCGTTTAAGAAAAACCCGCAATGCATTCTGGGAGTTGGGTATGCCGCGAGTACTTTTACTTGGAAGAATAATTTATTGGTTTTAACCGCTTTTAGCTTTCGAGAGTAAACTTTACTTATCGCAGCATAACTAGGGGGTATTTACTACATTCAGTGGAAAAGGTAATGAAGTTACTGCAGTGGTTGTCGAGAAAGTCAATTCAGAGTGATCGACTGAGCGAACACGCTTCGAACAAAAACATTTATGAAGAAAGGTCTGTGGTACTGGAAAGTTCGTTGTTCGTCCGCCGGATATTTACGCCAGTAATTTCTTCTCAAATTTTTGTACGCCAGTCGGGGGGGGGGGGGGGGGGGGTTGGTTCACCTTCGGTGCGCCATGGAAATTCATGCGTACAACGTGGTGCGACAAGTAATAATATCAAATGTGATGTCATTTTAATCTCATTTAATTTGGCTAATCAAAGAACAGATGTTGCAGAACACAAAGTTAGTAAATATAAATTTCACATCAACAATTCGTTTCCTCTATTTTGGCAGTTGAATACAACTCTGGAAACACCATTTGCAGCAACTTTTTCATCTAATTCTACAGGGAGTATAGTTCAAATTTTACTGTAAAAATGAAGAAATTATCACACCAACATACACTACAGGTTGCCAAAATCCAGCTCTATCTCTATGATTGGTTCAGGGAATTGAAGCCTCGACAGACGACACTTCACAAAAGTGAACATACTTTGGGGGTTGCGTTGCTCCGTTTGAGGAGCACATACAGGCACATGTGCGTCGCTGTAAAGCCCGAATCAAACGAGAACGCAAGTCATCGCAAGTTGGCAGTCACAAATTTCTGTGGCGGTCGTTCGAACACCCAAATTAACAAAATAAAGGTTTCATGAGTGTTTTAAACGAGTTTTAACTTTGTCACGGTACATAATATTTTCGGGAAACTATTCAGAGCGGCTGGCTGAGATAGCGTGACTGCCAACTTGCGATGACTTGCGTTCTCGTTTGATTCGGGCTTAACAGCGACACGTGATCTAGGGTCATCAGGGTTTATTTATGATCAAACTTTAGTCCCTCATTGTCCCACATAATCCTCAACGTCCTATGTTTTTGCCGAATGACGAGTCATTATTGTCAAAGTTACAACAAATTAAGGTACAGGTATGATCATTTTGTTTATTTCAAAGTTTCATGCCTGATTTTTAGTACACCGAACTGACAGAAAGTACGCCACACTGATACGCTTCATGCCATTTACGCCACGCCAACAGTTTGTATCGAAAATTAGATCACTCTTACGCCAAATTTGGCGTAATCCACGAAACTCTACGCCGGATATATCCGGCGTAACATACCATAACTTTCCAGTGTGGTCAGCGAGCGTTTGCAGGTAAGTAAGCTTTCCAAGTGGCGATCAATAAAATATTTTGCTATGTGGATATTTGTTTGTAGTTTATCTGTACAGATCGTGTAGTTTTTTCAATTGTGCATGTCTCTGAATGCCTTTTTTCGCTTATAATACCCCCACTTGCAATGTTTTGGTTCTGTTTTGGCCTGAAAACTAACCGTGCCAGTGAGCAAAAATTCAGGTTTTTACAAGAGCTGCAACTCAAAAGTGCTTTCGCGAGTTTTGCAGCCGTTGTTTTGCTTATTTTCTTTGTGTCTTGATTCGTCTGGTAGGGGGGATGATCAAACCCAGGGGGATTTGACATTTTTTGAAAATTTACGTCAAATTTTTACCCACGGGGCAAACATTTGTGTCAAATAAAGAAAAAAACGTTTCTGTGGTTCCAATGCACTTATCATGTTAAGCCCGGGGGGGGGGGGGGGGGGCAACCCACAGGGATACAGACTTTGTGGGGGGGGAATCATCAAATTCCCCTGCAGTAGAATAGCCTTGTTGGTCAAAATACCCCTCCCTGGGAAATATCAAGTGCTAAAATATAATATTAACCCTTTCACCACTGTGGTGGCCCTTTAGTATTTTACTCTGGCTAATGCCAGGTGATTTTACTCGTCGAGGGCAGTACCATTGAGGGAGATGGTCTGGTGGTGAAAGGGTTAAGTCAAAAATGCCGTCCCTCAAGCTTGTCAAGAAAGTCAAATTTCCCTGTCTCAGGATATGTTTATCAGTCAATATCCCGTTAGTTGTCTGCCAGCCCACCCCCCCCCCCCCCCCATCCTGGGGCTTAACATTGATAGGTGCATAACAATTGATTCAAGGAGAAACAACATCAACAGCATAATAAAGCAGTTAGTACAAAATACTGTATATGTATGTGGTAGTACTAGTTCAGGGAGCTGGACGTTTTTAATATTATTAAAAAATTTAAAAAAAGGTGTGGAGTTTTTCTCTGTATGTGTTGTGCACATTGAACTTTTCTCAAATTGTTTTAGTTACTTAGATATTAATATCTAGAACTATAAATACAACCTAGTTAACAGTAGCTTATTACATACATGTAATATAATTTTTTAACTTAGAATAACATTTGTAGTGTTTGGCTTAACTAAATTGTTAAACATGTTGATCGATAGTTGCATAGTCTGTAAATGAAATAATTATAAATATTTGTACTGTATATACATATTAGGAATATATTTATACAGTAATATTAAAATAGTTAAATGAGTTAGAATATAATTTATTAACATGAAGGATGAACCTTGCACTTCGAAGGAGGCAAACAAACTGTGCCAAGGTGAGACAAAGCGATGGACAAGAGACTTGAAATTCTTCCGAACTTTTACCTATGAGCTATTGCAAAAGCTGTGGGAACTGAGCCAAAATTAGCCAGTGACAACTCTACTGGTGCTCGGGTGCTGTCAAAACAAAATCAAATAACTGAAGAAATTGTCTATGCTAACTATGTGTAAATTTGGTAAAGGAGGATGCTGTAAACACGTCTAGCACTGCTATTCCTAGCCTAGTTTATCATTTATTCGTTTTAAATAGTAATATTTTACTGTAACTTGATGAAAATCTTTACCAGCACGTGTGTTATAGTATTTGAGTGCAGCTTGATAGACTGATTTTGTTAGGTGAGATTTACCAACACCTCCTCCACCACTTAAAATGGTTTGTCAGATGTCTTAATAAGGTGTAAAGCATGACAGAAAAACTCCTGTTTTTAATTTAGTGATTGTACCATTGTTCTGTACTTGTCATCTTGCATTTCATTTAAGAGGTTCATTATTTAGTGATGTTGATGGGATACCAATATCATTAAATAAATGGGTAAATCAACATTGCCCTCATTCTCATCTTGTAGTCCCATCATCATGCTGTGTAACTGGTGATATTGGTCCAAATTGATCATCATCATCATGCTGGTCTAAATGTTGTTGAATTTCATTCAAGTCATCTCTACAAACTTGATATAGGGTACTAGTATTTGCTAGCCATGCTGCTGCTTGTAAAACCGTATGTGGTCTCACATTTAAAGACAGTGCTGAACTCTTTACTGTAATCGGCGTTTTAATTGAACGTATTGTACCAGTTTCCTGTGGTAGCCTTGGTAATACGTTTACAGTACTAGTAACATCTGCTGGTACATTTACGACATTACCATTTATTTTCAATTGCCTTCCCCCAGGCGCTTAAATGATCTTTTGAAATGCTAATCTGGGTGCAATAAGTCTGCATTCTAATTTATTTAAATAAAAAAAATCAGGTTTTTGTGGAAATTTCATCCCATCCATTTGCAATTGCATAAGGTGGAATTTTAGTTTTCTTCAAGTATTTGCGACAAGATTGGCAAAGCCACTCAAGATTGTTTACACTAATTATGTTGTTCAGGTATTTGATTGAGTTGGGATTTGATAGCCGGATTTTTTCTGCTGGACAAACACTTGTAGGGAACTGGGCCAAGATGGCGGGAACAAATGGCCCTGGTGGAGGCCAGGCTATCTCAGCCTCTGATTGGTCAAGAGCTTATTGCGTAAATCACACGGTTCGATTTTGTATTTGTTTTTAAAAATTGTATTTTGACCTTGTCGGTTGTTCCTGCACACGGCAAGGGAAATTATAATTTAAACCATGCAATAATTAGGTATAATTACCGTGTAAAGAACTGAGTTCTAGTTAATAAAATGCGCAATATACTGCGCATTTTGAGCTAGCCTCCACCATGCAGGGCCATTTGTTCCCGCCATTTTGTTTTATTCGCTATCTTGGCCCAGTTCCCTAGAAATGGCCCTGGGTACGAGGTTGTGTTTGTACCATAATTGATCACAGCATGTACAAATATAAAGGGGCCCTTGTGATACAGCATTGTGAAATTCCAGAATTATATCAGCCACAGTCTTTGATTGCTCCATAGTTTTCTTACTTTTGTACTCATGTACTTGTGACAGCCTTTTTTTCTTTGTTTCCACTGTTTCATTTCATTTTCCCTCATCTCTCTCAAGTGTTTACAAGAGTTTAATAACCGGTTTTCTCTCTTTTCAACAGACTCATTGACAATTGTTTGTCTAGCCCAATCTCGTTGCCTTAGTTAATAACCTTTTTTCTTTGCTTTCAGCAGATTCATTTTGTTTATTAGCCTTTCGCAGTTTTTGGTTAACCTTTTTTCTTTGCTTTCAGCAGATTCATTTTGTTTAGCTAGTTTAAGCCTTTCACGGTTTTTGGTTAATCTTTTTTCTTTGCTTTCAGCAGATTCATTTTGTTTAGCTAGTTTAAGCCATCACGGTTTTTGGTTAATCGTTTTTCTCTACTTTCAGCAGATTCAACTTTTCGTCTCTCTCTGGCACGCTCACGTGTTTTTGGTAACCTTTTTTCTTTACTTTCAGCAGATTCATTCTCTCTCATCTCTTTGTACTTACGACGACGCTCAGACAACCTTTTTTGCCTACTTTCTATATTGTCACTTAATTTATAATTTTTTTTTGTTCCTCTACTATTTTGTGAGGTAACATTTTTGTGTAGTTCATTTTGATCGGTGGGTGCACATAAATTCCCATGCAATAAAGTGAGATTGTCATTTTGGATGTCTAAATTTGAATATTTCACTCCCTTGATCTCAAAGGGTGTAACGATATTTTGAGGATAAATATTTTGGAAATAAAGTGTACATTATCTAAATTTTCAACTGTAATTAACACACGTTGGCCAGAAGGGTGTGGTATGCCATATGAATCTCTTGCATGAGAGTCGAAGATTTTAAAATTTTCATCAGAAATCTTGAATACTGCCACTGTGTTACAGTCAATAGTCAACAAGCAATGTTGATAGTTAAATTGAGAGTCGAAGAATAGCTTATTAAGGCCTGTTGTCAGTGAATAAAAAGGTTCATTGTCGGCAGTCATAAATATATCACCAGCCAAGGAGTCACTATATTGTAAATGATAGACTTAATCGTATACTGAAATCATTTCTGGGGCATCCGTTAATAATAAAAGTCTTTATTAATAAAATTAGTAATATAACTATAAAGGCTATTTCCAACACACAATATTGTATTCAAAAATGGTGAATCCCATGCATTAATATATCTTATTTGATTATGTATTATTGCAGTCAAAGACATGGCTACGCATTGTTTACCTGCATTTTGTGCAAATTTACGGGTATTGCCTTGACTGAAATCAGCACAAATTGTTTTACTTGGATCATTTATATCATACAATGTCGGTCCTGGATTTTCTTCAACATCATTTGCTAATCTCAACAGGAGTAGGACATACACCTTGTTGTAGCATACCATTTGAGTAAACCACATCATCACTTCATTCCTATTTTTATAGTGTTTTGCCAACCGTTTTAATGTTCGTAAATAAAATACACTATAAGGTAGAATAACATCAACATTGTATTCCAAATGTTACCTTCAAGACGAGATGCAATTGCTCTTGCTTTGAGGAAATTACCATGCACACCAATTCTGGCTCTATATACTGCTCAATTGTCACTCCCATTTTCACACTTTACAACAGTTATATTTGTAAATTATTGTACGTTAAGTACACGCGTAAAAATCTCGCAAGTTGTTACAGGATTGTTGCCTGAACAATGTTGTAACAACTTGTTCACATATGTGAACAACATTGATAAATGAACAACATTGTTCATCATTGTTTCAACAAGTTGTTACAGCTTGATGAAACAACAACCGTTGTTCACGCATGTTGTAACAACCGAAGAACGTGTTGATACATCAACCATGTTCACCATTGTTGTAACATTGTTGTTCATCGTTATTTCGTCATGCTGTAACAACATGTTGTATCATGTGCGAACAACGTTGTTGGCTATAAAAATGTACTGTTGGAACAACTTGTTCATGATTCTTGATTTATCCGTGAACAAGTTGTTCGAACCATAAGTGAACAACTTGTTGACAACTTGTTCACGGCGAGCAGCACAACATTGTTCACGCCTGTTGACAACCGTGAACAAGTTGTGCGTTTTTACGCGTGTAGTCCAACGTCAATTGTTTACTGTTCAGTTAATATATATGATACAATACACCATTGTATGTACAGTTAACTGTGATTTGAGCTGGCTTGATCTGAGTTTGTTTTGAGATTGATTTCAGTTTGATTTGCTTTTGCTTTGCTTTGTTTTTTATTTGTTGTATCTACTGCGCATGCGCGAGTAAATACATTGCTGTCGTCCGTGTAATGTAATGTAATGTAATGTAATGTAATGTAATGTAATGTAATGTAATGTAATGTAATGTAAGTTAACAAAAGAATGCCTTCGGAGCCAATCAAAAATAAAACGATTGACTCAGAGACGCATTGACAAGGAACGGGATCTTCAACAAGAGGACGTTTTTACAAATTTAGTAAGTATTTTAAGTATGAATCGTAGTCAATTCTTAATTGTGATGTACTAGATGTTGTTGGAATAATGATAAAAGTTTTTGAAAGCAAATTAATCGAGTCGTTGCGTGGACGATTTCATATTCAGACGAGGCAATTTATATGACCAACATATCTGGTCGAGCTTCGTAAACAGTGACAAGACTGCGTTGCCGAATAGAAATGGATGACCTTCTTCTAAGAAAACAAAGTTAGCTTCATGGTCAAGCAACAATGCCCAAAACCTATGGTAGTCCACGAGCGAAATATGCTATTAAATAACATATTGTCGATGTAGATGACAAATAGTCAAATGTCAGTAACTGGCAAGTCTATATACAGTATTAATGGAGTAAAATTGTATGCTGCAGCTGTCAATTTCATGCAAAATCTGTGTTATGAATGTGCAAACATTTATTGTACCTTTTTCTGCATGTACAGTATGGATATGTCTTGAAGAACAATTAATGTATGGTTGCTCTTATAATTTTGATGACATCATTTGCTGGACATCTTTTTCATTCACTGTTAAATTTTACAGCAGTAATACTCGAGATGCTTGTTATCTCAAGCGATTTTCTTTACCTTCTAACTAGATTGTATTATTGTTTTACAAGTTGTTGTAATGAAAATATTTAAATACTGTCTTAAATTAGTCAATTAAGTCAAATTTTGTGAGTTGTTATATGGTTATGTTAATTTGATTGACCTACTTAAAGCTTTACTACCATACTTTATGACTATAGCTTTTAGTACCATAGCTTTAATAGTCAAGCTATTAGTGCACTGCCTCTCACCACTGAGGACCGGAGTAAAGCCCATTTGGATTGAGTTAGTATTTGAATGGGTGACCATACACCTGTCCTGGCTTGGACTCATGCCAGATATGAGTAGAGTTGTTAGCACTTAGCCTTATGTGCCTTGCTGGCTTCACTCTGAGAGTCTGAGTTGACTGAGTTCTTTATCAAAGTTAAAACACAGCATGGCCTGTGAGCATGCAGTAGACAATTTTGTCAAAAATCTTGTTCAGCTCTAGATCTGAATATAAGGTAGTTACAACTAGATACAATTCCATCAAATTTTGTCAAGAATTTTGTTCAGCTATGAATACAAGTTTGTTACAAGTACACAGTTGCATCATTGTTTCTACCATAGTAGCTATAGGCATTAAACGCAGTAGATACATGCACGCCTGGGTGTGCCTATTTTTTTGAGTGGTGTATCCTAACGGACTACACGCATACAGAGTCTGATCGAAGTTGTTGATCATGAATGAACTCGCAAATAATTATACACGTCAGTACACCTAAAACCAAAAACAAAACTTAAGTCAGTGCAACGAAATGAATAGAAATGATGTATATACTTGCAATATTAATAGTTAAGTCAAAGTATGAATTGCTTCTTTTATTTACAATCTAAATTATGCGGCTACGAAGACGAGAAAAAGCGGCTGTGCACAGACTAAATGCCATGTGGTGGCTGCCGGCTGGGTAGTAATAGATGAACGACACCGTCCTGTGTTAAATCTTCATTCATCGTACTATCACCGTAAACATTTCAAATCTATATTCATGTATAACTTTCCTTACCTTAGAAAGGAAATCATCTTGTCGCTGAAATCGTTCAAGATGCGGTCGAAGATTCGAAGAACCAATATCGAAGTGTTTTGAACAATTCATGGCTCTGAATCTTCACAAGTTCACATGGCGTGTTTGACGCCGAAGATACGTCAAGGCCTACAGAATGCCACGCCGAGACCTTTAAAATGCCACGCCAAGATCTTCAAAATGCCACGCCAAGATCTTCAAAATGCCACGCCAAGACCTTCAAAATGCCAGGCCAAGATCTTCAAAATGCCACGCCAAGATCTTCAAAATGCCACGCCAAGATCTTCAAAATGCCACGCCAAGATCTTCAAAATGCCACGCCAAGATCTTCAAAATCAAAATGCCACGCGTATGCCATTAAAGATGCTGGGAGTGCGTTGGAAACAGCTCCCCGTAGCAATTTCTGCAATTTAATAATGACGTGCGGTGGACTGATATATTGCCAACGCAAAATTTCCCGAATTTGCGCTAGAAAATTTGGATTTTCTTTATGTAAATGTAATTGTATACTAAGAAACATAATACTCATTTACTATTTATGAATTTGGTCGATTCATGGGTCTGGAAGGCACGGGATCTAGCATAGAAATCCTTTGAAAATACGCCAAGCACTTACACGACCATACGCCAGTACGCCACAAACTGACTACAATTTCACGCCAGCACGCCGAGCTCTCCTTAGGTCCACGCCGAAAATCTTCGGCGTGACCCACTTAAAATGCACCCTGGCGCATAGTTTATCTGTAACTTGTATCTGTATCTCCGTGTATTATATATTTAGTCTGTTTAACTGAAGTCTCATACTTGCCGGTATACTGTATGCATGCATGGGACAGATTTTACTACCAAATTTTAAGGCAAAGTGTAAGAAATGGCAAAGCGTATTCATGCAATAACATTTAGTAAAGCAAGCAGCTGTTTTAGATATCTTGCTAGTTTGTTGTATATAGTCTTCAGTGTAAGCTAATGTAGATGCATGCATTTAACGTTTTGTAGTAAAAATTAATAAGGTCATCGTGTTGTGAATTTAGGTTATGGTAAATTAGGCATTGATTTCAACCAAATCATCCCCACGTTTTGCAGTATTTTAATTAATATATAGGTCTATATAGTCATGTTAAATATTTTGTTAGCCATTTCACCGTTGTCTCTAGCCAGAGGCGATCGGAACTGGTAAGTAAATATAACAGATGCAAGAGAGATAATAAAGAAGCCAGGAAATACTTCACCTAGGAAATGCGCCAATATGTATTCTTTAATCTTAAGATCGCCATAATTAGATCGCGCCATTTTGTCGCCTAGCTATAGGCAAACATACGACAGAAAGTGTCCTATTGCACAAAACAGCGCAAACTCGTGCAAATTGATTACAGCCTTACCCGATCTCATTGCTAATGCAAAATCCTTTTAATATAACTTGTCAAACCAATTTAGCGTAGTAAATACATCCCTTTAATAAGGATGTCTTTGAGGAAATCAACCCTAAAAAGTCTTCTTGGTCTCCACCTGAAGGCCAATTTTCGTCTCTTGATCTTTTTGTTCGACAGTGCCGCCATGAAATTGACAGATTAAACCATTCACGCCCCAAAAGGGCTTCCAACCTCAACAAAGAGGAACTTCTAGCTTTTCAATCATTGTGGTCGTAATGACGTTGTCATCAAACCTGCGGACAAAGGTGGTGCCGTTGTTGTCTGGAGATCTGACTTGTACCGACAAGAAGCTCTTCGTCAACTCAGCGATGCCTCCTTTTACACTAAGTTAAATTCCGATTCCACCCCTACTCACCAAAAAACTGTCAAAACTACCATTAAGAATCTTATTCAAGCCGGTGAATTGCCTGCCTCTGCCTCCAACCTGATAATCACCACTCCTAGAACACCAGTTATCTATTTTTTACCTAAAATTCATAAACCTAACAATCCTGGCAGGCCGATCGTCTCTGCTTGCGGCTGTCCTACTGAACTCATTTCCAGCTTTTTAGACAAAGTTATGTCACCTTTGGTAAAGAAGTTGCCTTCTTATATCAAAGATACAAAACATGCTCTACAGATTTTCGACCAAATACATTTCAGCGGTTCCAGTAAATTCATTTTCACTATGGATGTTAAGTCTCTCTACACCGTCATTCCTCACCGCGATGGTCTGGAAGCTTTGAAGTTTTTCTTTGATCAACGCACCGTTTTGGAACCATCTACCACTACATTACTTCGCTTGGCAGAACTTGTACTCACCCTCAACAATTTTTCATTTGATGGTGAACATTGATTACCAACAGATTAGTGGAGTAGCAATGGGTACCAAAATGGGCCCTAGCTACACAAACTTATTTGTTGGTTATGTTGAAAAACAAATCTTTGAACGATACACTGGACCCTTTCCTGATCTCTTTAAGAGATACATAGATGATTGTTTCGGAACAGCATCGTGCTCACGTGTGAATTTAGCGAGATTTATTAATTATGTTAATGATTTCCATCCAGCGCTCAAATTCACATGGGAAATCAGCGAAACCTGTTTGTCGTTCCCGGATATCTTGGTATCGATTAGTGATAATGCGCTCATGACTTCTGTCTCTTATAAGCCGACCGATTCACATAGTTACCTTTTATTTTCATCTTCTCATCCCAAACACACTAAACAATCCATTCCATACTCTCAATTTCTGCGACTTCGCCGCCTATGCAGTGATGACAAAGAGTTTGAGACCAAATGTTTGGAAATGAGATCCTTTTTTGTCCAGCGTGGCTATCCCACCCACCTGTTAGACACTGCTATTAACAAAGCATCTATAGTATTCCTCGTCCTGACACTTTAAAACAACCTTTAGAAAGTGTTTCTGATAATAAAATACCATTAGTTCTCACATTTCATCCTTTGAACTACAAAGTTAAGGATATCATTAGCCGCAATTAATTTTCATATCCTAAAGAATGATCCTGAAACGTCAGCTATTTTCACCGATAACCCTTTAATCTCTTTTCTAATTTTGTTATTCAGCATAATTTTACTTGCATCTCTTCCAACATCATTTACTGTATTTCTTGCAATAAATGTTGCATGCTTTACATCGGTGAAACTGGCAGACGTTTATCTGACAGCCAAATGCGTCAAATGCCGAAACAGAGAACGTAGGAGTCTAACGTTTCGAGCGAGAGAAAGGGCCTTCGCTACGTTTGACTTGTATTATCCGAGGTGTCAAGTGGGCGGATGTTGTTTCTGTCACGGCTTCGATCTTGTTTTGGCTGGTTGTTAGGTCCTTGACGTTGTCTTGGCTGGTTGTCAGGTCTTGAGGAGCGGCATTGCTTAGCGAAATGGTTTAATTTGAAACAGTTCCTACACTCTTTTCCTTTCGCTGGGCAATATGATCCATTCTTGTGTGGCCATTCTCCTCCACAGTTTCTACAACTGGACTTCGTTTGCTGCCTTTCAACGGGCGTTGTTTCGCATCGCATATATCGCCGAGTTATCGACTTGGTCGCTTTTTTTCTTATCCTCTATGTCCGCTGCTTGAAAGGTGCTTATCTCCAACTGCATGTCGGCCCGCCACAAGTAGGTCTTTGAGTGCCATCTTCGGATCGCGCAAAGCTTGTTTCCTCAACCGACTGGACGACCCACAGAGCACAATTTGAAGTATAATTTCAAAGTCGGCGTCGTGAAAATCGCCGCATCTCTTTGACAAACTTCGTAAACGGGTGTAGTACTGATCGAACACGAGGTCCAGCTTGATACAATAACAAAGCGCGTTGTTTCTTTTTATCAGTTATCCCACTGGCCACCAGATACATCTGGAAATCGTCGATCCAAATTTTCTATTTAGGTGCTAGATTAGTTCCTATTTCAGCGTCGGTGTCAAAAGGAGGCATTGGATTCACCAATGAAGTAGCCATCCTCGTCGCCAATGTTGTATTTTCTATTCTTTATTACTAACTCTCGCTACGTGCTTACATAAAACGGTCCTCGTGTTTTTCTCTCTCAATCTTCTAGTCTGCTGGGGAGAAGTCTGGAACAATTAGTGACGTATTCACTACACTTCGTTTTATAAGTTTCGCTTTTTTATTGTTTGCTGAAGCCAGGTGGAATGATATATAAGTAACGATGACTTCGTCTTTACGGATGATCAGCAGCTGAGTAGAAAAGGCATAAACTTTGGTAGATTACAAATTGTAGAAATAGGTGAACGTCAAGGAGAACAGTGCATAAAGGTAAGCATTTCTTTCTTTCTTGCGTTTAAATTAAATCATACATAATTTGCTGATTTAGGTCGCTCTATAACTCTCAAAAAGGTTACTGAATTTTGCGATAGCCATTTCAGATCTTTTTATTTCCTTGCGCTACTAGTGCGCTGGTTATATCCGTTGGTGACAAATTATTTTGAATTATGTAAGATTGGCTTGAACGTGCATTATATGCTTGCCTAGATAGTGTTCGACGATATCGTTAGAACGGTCAAACCCACTCCCCCACAATATGATAAACAAAACGCCTGGTCAGGCGTCCACTCGGGCTACTGGTAACACCTACGTCACTATACTTACCCGTATGGATGGTTAGGTGCAGACATGCATGTTTAATAGTTTCCAGCCGTTGTTTGGTTACTTGGATACAGGTCTAGGACCATGTAATGGTCCCCAGCCTTGACCTGTCCACCATGCCCCGTGTCTGCACCTATCACGCCGATTATTTCGGTGGAAGTTTAATTACTGTAGTCGTAGATTAATGGGTGGGATATGGAGGGCACAAATTTTCCTCTCTCGCTGTCTTCTTTAGCTACCGACTACGCAGAATAACGGCTCTATCAAGCTGGCTCTCCAGAGCGTACTGTATGACACCTGAGAGTTCTCATCTCTTTAATGGGCTTGCTATCGCCCCATGCCCTGCGCGTTCCTTTGTTGTTAACCTTGGTTATGAATAACCTCATTTAACACCTACGTCACTATACTTACCCGTATGGATGGTTAGGTGCAGACATGCATGTTTAATAGTTTCCAGCCGTTGTTCCGTTACTTGGATACAGGTCTAGGACCATGTAATGGTCCCCATGCCTTGACCTGTCCACCAAACGTGATATCCACCACACGATATCACCCATCCAAGTAACACTCTTGGGTTTTATCCCTATGTCACTTACCATCCACACGCTACCCATCGACTAGTCTGCAGTCCGAAGCACATGTCAATCACTGGGGATGTACCCAGGTAGTCCGAAGCAACTGTCAATCACTGGGGATACACCAAGGCAGTCCGAAGCAAATGTCAAACACTGGGGATGCACCCAGGCAGTCCGAAGCAAATGTCAAACACTGGGGATGCACCCAGGCAGTCCGAAGCAAATGTCAAACACTGGGGATGCACCCAGGCAGTCCGAAGCAACTGTCAATCACTGGGGATGCACCCAGGCAATCCAGATCACATGTCAACACTGGGGATGCACCCAGGCAGTCCGAAAGAAATGTCAAACACTGGGGATGCACCCAGGCAGTCCGAAGCAAATGTCAAACACTGGGGATGCACCCAGGCAGTCTTCTTTAGCTATCGCGACTACGCAGAATAACGGCTCTATCAAGCTGGCTCTCCAGAGCGTACTGTATGACACCTGAGAGTTCTCGTCTCTTTAATAGGCTTGCTATAGCCCCATGCCCTGCGCGCGTTCCTTTGTTGTTAACCTTGGTTATAAATAACCTCGGTTATAAATAACCTCATCAAAATCACAGTGCTATATTGGCTATATATATAGTAGGTGAAGGTGTTTGGGGTAAAAGGTTCTGAAGTGTTATCGAAGCTGCAATCATATACATACGCAGGTTGTCACATGCAGTGCTAAGATCTAAAGTCTATTAAACACATTGGTCACAGACAAAAGTCAAAACACAATCCAATTCTCCGATAGAAAACACAATTTGCAATAACAAAACACGATTGCCTGTATTTAACACAGCGTTCATATGTCGAGTCTCTTCGGGTATTAAATATCAACAATACAACTATTAACGGCGTGTGCGATTGTAAGTGTATATAATATCAAGATACTTGCCAGCGACATTACTGCCCAATAACTATGTCTGTGAACACACAAAACACATGCGAGACGAGAAAGGGCACGAGAAAGAAGGCGCATGCAGTCATGCACTGGTCACATGCATAGATATAGTCACATGCCCCAGTTTCGCAAAGCTTATTGGTCAATATCGCCAGCGCCCGCGTGGAGGACTAATAACGCGTCGCAAAAAAATAGAAATAATCGCGAAACCTAGACTCGTCTACCTGCGGTAGCCCGAGTAATAATTAGTACATATACGTCTGATTATCACTGAAAGGCCCTAATTGATATACAGTTGTATTTTACGCAACTGCGCTTCGTTGTGTGAACACATTCTCCATTCAACATTTCGTTCTAAATAAAATTAAAAGCAAAGAAAAAGAAGATACGGTCTCTTGTTTGTGTGTCATACATGCAGGACAGGAGATTTCAGTTCTGAACGCAATCAACAAATTCTTCGCAACTCACAGACTCGCATTACATTTAATTATTTATGTTGTTGCAGCGATTTGCTGCATTAGAAGAACATAGACTAGAAATACCAACATTGTGATCTGTGTTCTACACGAAAAACAAACTGAACTAAATGAAGTATGCCATTTTCGAATGAGAATACTTTTTATCGAGCTAGATAAAAAGCCCAAAACTAAAACAGAGTCGACTGTCGAGCGTAAAGTAACATGTAATCTTAGCCCCGAGCTTGTTCTCACGCGACGATTACGACGGATTACGACGATTTTGTCATAGTTGTTTTATTACGAAGTCAAAGAAACATCACAAAATAAGAAACCTTCAAATATTTTAGTTTTAATATATGAAATTGAAAAGATGGCAAAACGAAAGTATGTCGGCAGTTTACACCTTTTCATTTTGCTCTATCGAAAACAAAACCGGCACTATATACTGCATATACAGCACTCCTTTTTTTCGTTTATAATAATAGACTATATATAACTGATTGGGTCACAATACTGAATAGTTGGATTGCCCAAATCATATTCATGATGACAAATATATACCCAACTAAATTTTTGTGGCGATACATTCAAAATTTTGACCTCCCTTTCTATCTAAACAAGTTGAAATTTAACCTCTTTCTAGAAGTCAGACGATTCAATATTAATTATGTTTGCTTTTGGTTATACTGAGAAGCTATGTTAAATTGTATTATTTTGGTAACTATATATATTTAGCTGTTATTGACACCATGCAGGTTCAAAAGGACAGCGTGGGGAAACACTTTTGCCAATGTAAAAATACGACTGGTCGACAAGTTTAAACTATATTTTAACGAAATAGCTTAACACTTTGAAGCCTGACGACGAGTCTTTAAGGTTTATTCTGGCTAACGCCAGACGATTTTATTCAGCACAGGGAGAGGTCCAGGTCTCGAAGTGTTAAGGAAATAGTATGCATGGACAATGAAACACAAAGGGTGCATGGAAAATGCAATAACTGTTTGGTCAAGATGTAAAATAACTTCAACAAATCGTCTGATACACCAGTTGACGATGTCGATGCGGTAAACGCTGGTTCTTGCCCGATCCCTGTTTCAGAAACCGACTCGCCGCGATTAAAGTTTATAATAATATTGAGGCGAAACGAAAGCGAAGTGCTAACCTGATTGATGATCATTGATCAATTAACCATTCCGTCGAAAAGGTCGTGCAACGCGGAAAAATTTCCAATAAATGAAGGGGAATTCCAAGATATTAAAATTTGAATACGTAGTTCGTTACAAGTACCAAAACCGTATATATACAGAAAAAAAACATTGTACAACAACCATAATGGACTATAGTACTTGTTAAACTTTGAATTGCTCTTCGCATAGGTCGTTGACTTGTCACTATCACTCAATCATGAACTTTAATTTAAAAAAATACTCACCCGAACAAATTAACGCGGCATATATGAGGAAATGACGTCACATCAAGTAGTTCCAGTCCCAATATTGACCAAATAATAGCATTTGCGGCAATTTCTAGCGAATAGGACTTTTTGCCAATGTTCAAAGAGATATATCTCGGAAACAAAACGACCAAATCAAAAACTGTAAAATAACTTTACAACTGTTTTTCCGCCCTCTAAACAGGGAACTAATATGCACTTTAAGTAATAACAATACGCCTTAGCTTGACTTTAGCCCTTTTACCATCGGTGGGTTTCCCCCACTGATCCATAGAGATCATATAAATACTAGAGGGGGCATTGGCGGGAACATTTGGTAACCATATGGCAGCCGCCATTACCTATGATATTTCAGTCAATTGGTTGGCAAATGTACTAGACCCAGTCCTTTGCCAACCAACGCGCCTAATCATGATTGGAAATCGCATAGAAAATCGGCCACTTTCATGAGGCAGTTCGCAGTCCACGTGCGTGCTGGCTCAAGTGAGTTCTGAGGACATTTGAAACTGATGAATTTGAGAAGGGTAATGGCTTCGTAGTTCGTACATCGCGAAAATTCCACGAGTTGTCAACAAACCGTATTCTATGGCAAGCCCGACCTTCGTGCTATGCGCTCGTAGAAGAATTATGGTCGCGCGACGATTTTGAGCGGAGATGTTTGACTTTGAGCTCGGGGTGTTCTCGCTCCTGTCGGCCGTGTATTGATGACGTTTACACGGAAGATATTCGTTCTATGTATGCGTAGCTAATACGGGTCAGCCCGCATTTCGCGAGCCTCGACAGCCGCCATTTCTGATCGTGGTTTGCCTCCAAAAAAATCAAAGATGGCGGCGTTCAATTGGTTACCCGCGGTTTGCTGAAATTAGGATGCCCCCTCTAGTATTTATATGATCTCTATGCACTGATCTCTATAGATCAGATCAGATCATGCACTGATCTCTATAGATCAGATCTATAGAGAGATCAGTGGGGAAAACCCACCGATGGTAAAAGGGCTAAAGTCGAGCTATAGTCTATAGAAAGATCAGTGGTTTTCCCTGTGACAAATTGTCTGGTGTTACGCAGAGTAAAATACATAAGACTTAAGACTCGGATGCCGCTCCGGGGTGAGAAGCGGGTTTTTTTTATCGAAACAATCGCCAATGCTTTGGAAGGTTTTACTGGAGGAAAATCTAGGACTATGCAGAATAAACAAACATTTATTTCTTTTGAATGATATTTTGTCATGAATTATTAATATTTAATTAATTAATTAATTAAATAATACAGTGTATATATATATATATATATATATATATATATATATATATATATATATATATATATATATATATATACGTTATTTTTTTATTCAACGTTATTTTTTTATTCTTTTTATTTAGATAATTTATTGGAAGCTACAATGAATGATTCAAAAAATGAAACTAGACCCACAGACGAAAATGGATCTTTACAAAGTGAAGAAAGTGTGCGGTGTACCATCATTATTTTACCAACAACACCGCGCATTTTTCATGTACCAGAAATATCTCTTGTTATTTCGGAAACAATAACCAAAGAGTACACAGATATCTTACAGCAACCAATGCAACATGGTAACATCCTGGTATCACAAACACATGGTCTACTGGCTGGCCGTATCTTAACTGGTATCTTGATTGTGCAACTACTGGAAACGGTCATAAAAGTCAGTTTTCAAAACCTCGCAATTCCCGCAAGCTCCTTGACGGAAGGCCAGTCGATGACCATCCCGTGTGAGTGTATCAGTGTTTTCACGATTATAGAAGACATCCTATGTTCAGCCAACATTCAATTCATAACATTTCGACTATGCCGTGGAAAAGCAAGCCTGACTTACGGAACGACAACGAAGGGCATTCCTATGGATGAAATTCGCCGTTTGGAGGCGCTTGTGAAGAAAATAGGAAGCTACAAGGACGCCATAAGTAATTTATTAAGCAGGACAACTGGGGACATAATGAAAACCAGAGGGGCTGAAGCAGCTGCAAGTCATGTTCTGAGTGATCCAGAATTCCTAAGTGAACTTAATGAGCTAAGACACCAACATCAGCAGAGTGTCGAAGAGTTGAATGGAATGAAAGATAAACTGTGTGGAAATGCAAGTCATCGAGTGGTAGAAAATAGAGTTGATAATCATTCATACTCTGAGATAGTTCAACCTTTACAAGAACAACACAATTCAGAAGGATCAGCTCCGAGTTATAGACTAACAAGTTATCCAGTGTCTCGCAGATACCCTTTGCTAACCTTGTTACGCTGCATAGAAGAACGCTTACTATTACGTGACTGGGTTAACCTGCGTGATCATATTTCAAAGTATGTTCCTCTCAGAGCGCTTGAAAATACTCAAAATGGAATTCAACTTTTTGAGGAACTCGTCAACAGAAATTTAATCAGTGATGGAAATTTTGATTTTATTCGAAATGTATTTTACGAAATTCAACGCATAGACTTGGTTCATTTGATTGATTGCGTTCAAGATGGCGATTATAGATTGTTGACCGAGCGGCAACCGGGAAGGAGTGGGTCTCGCGATACCGCTGTATCCAATGGACTGCCTGCTCCTCCTCGGCAACAAATGCGAGATTTAACCTTGGGTGGAGCCCCAGAAGCAATATATGACCGCAACTACACCACAAGATCGCCACATGCAGCAACACGTGGAGATAGCCGTGACGAGAGGGATAGTGGTGTATTGGAGCGCAAGTACAGAGATGTATCTGGAGGTTCCCAACTATCCTCATCGTACCATGCTCAAGAAAATGGCAATGCGAGCACGACAACAGCCGAGAGTAGTACGAGTCACGAGAGCACTGCGACTGATTCCGATAGTCGCCGTACAGAGCAAGCTGGCGGTCCCGATAGTCATACATTGACGCGGAATCGAGACTCTGAGAATCTTAACTCCGAGAGTGCTAATTCCCGGGGTGTTAGTTCCGAGGGTGCTCAATCCGAGGGTGCGCAGTCCGGGGGTGCTACTGCGTGGGTAGAAAACCCGGAGTGGTCATGTGAACATTATGACAGATATTGTGACGTGCAGTTCAGTTGCTGTAGCAACCGGTTCTGGCCTTGTCATCGTTGCCATAACGCCAATAGTTCTTGCAGCACAAGAAAACTTCGCTCTCGAGACATTAAAAAGTTGAAATGTAAACGATGTGGAAAAATTCAAGAGGTATGGTCTTTTTGTAATATTTTTTCTGTGTGATGGTGATTTTTATGATATCTGGTTATATTACTATCATTTGCAACTCACTTTTCACCGAAATCTTCGGAAGTTCGTTAGGAAGTTCGTATGTTGTTTTGAACTCTGCATTTGATTGGTTGCTTGGTTCCTAGCAGCCAATCAAATGTATAGTTAAAAACGAACTTTGAACTTCCCAACGAACTTGTGAACTTCCGAAGATTTGGGTGAAAAGTGAGTTGCAAATGACTGTAATGGTGCTTGACTGCTTGTCGTAGAATGGTAGTGGTAATGGTGCTAGTACATACATCATTTGTTGATAAAGTGTCACTAAGACGAAAAAATCGTGAATCTAGTATTGACACGAGTAAACTATAATTTCCAAATGAGGAATACCTGCGTTTTCAGTTTCATAAAATATTGTCTTGTTCTCGAGATATTTAAGTTTCTGAAACATGTAAATTAGGTGCCTCGTGAGGTCATTTTCTCACACAGGCAAAAATAAGATTTACAAAATGAGTAATATATCAAACTATGAAGTGGAAATAATCCAAACTTTGCAGAAGTATATAGTTATCATAAAAGTACACTCCACTGTGCGCATCATGTTGTTGCTACGGAAACCGTTTAGAACCACGAGCATTTTTACTAAAAAAATTAAAATATTAATTTTATGTTTCTTTTCAAAAGAATATGATGATTGAAACATTCAAAATACAATATCTGTGTGTCTACAAATATTCATGTCAATGTATTGCAGTAAAAGTTGTTTTATGGAGAAAAAAGAAACATTTTTGTTTTACAATGGAAGGCGCCTGTTTGCAAACGTTGGAGTGTATTTTCCCCATAACTATTCTTGTGCAAAGTTTGAATTATTTTTACCTCTTAGTTTCAGAGATACTAGTCTTTGTAAATCTTATTTTTGCCTGTGTGAGAAAATGACGTCACGAGGCACCTTATTTACATGTTTCAGAAACTTAAATATCTCGAGAACGAGACAATATTTTGTGAAACTGAAAACGCCGGTATTCCTCATTTGGAATTTATAGTTTACTGATATCAATACTAGATTCACGATTTTTTTCGTCTTAGTGACACTTTAATGGTTGTTGTTGATGGCAATATCCGCATGGTACTGAGCTCACAAAAGGCAATTTTAATAGTGGTAGCTTCTGTACATGTGTATACCATTTAGAATGGTTATCGTAACAGCGTTGGTAGTACAATAATAATAGTTACGTAATGGTTATAGTGTTGATAATGGCAATGGTAAAACATTAAAGTAATTGTTCTGGTGTTGGTAATTATTAGTTAGGTATAGTTACGAGTTTAGTTAAGTTTGTTGGGTTAACCCCTTGACTACCAGGGGTCTTGCCTTGACGACTAAAATGGTCTGGTGTTAGCCAGAGTAAAATACTGAAGGTGCGTCTAGCCGTCTACATGCATGCGTGCTTAAGGAGTCGAGTTTGACTTAATTCGTAATAACTAAAAACGATAAAGAAACTAACTTAGAAGGGTTATACTCTATATGGCTAGTCTTTATTAATAGTAACGTTACTAGTTTTAATGTTTAATTTTTGACATCTTACATGTTCAATTTTAGTTCCCCAAGAACTCAGCTCACTGTGTTGAATGCAACATAAAGTTTTCCGACTACTTTTGTCCTGTTTGTCAACATCTTACGGGAACGGTAAATCATCCATTCCACTGTGACAAATGTGGTATTTGTAGGTAGGTGATATTTTCAATCTGTGTTTGCTTTAAGACATGTTACGTGGTTATTTTTATTGACTTTACTATACCGAGTGCGAGGTCTGTATCGGAAAGTATTTGTCTGAGGTTTTCGTACTGACTGTGCCACGAACCATGCAGCGAAGCCTGTAGGGAAAAGCGATGTAAATACTTTCCCGTATATAGACCGACCAAACGATGTTATATTAAAGGAGTTTATTATACGGCATTCGGTTTATTTTCTTTTGAAACTTTAACTTTTAAGTCTTCGAGAGTTTGCCGTTACTTTATTTGTTAGCTTTTTCGTGTCGTAATTCTTGCATGTTTACACTAGTTCGGCTTTCATTTGTTGTGTTTTTAGCTAAAGGTGCATAGGTAATACGGGGCAGCATTTTTCTTCAACTTTCAACGCAACAACTTTGTTGCGTTAAGGTGAGTGGTAATACGTGCAACAACGCTATTCAACTTCCAACGCAACAAAGTTGCAGCAATTTGTTGCTCATTTTACTTCACCTTTAACGGAAAACTAACAGTTTCAGCGCATTCTATTGTTAGAATATTTGAATGAAGATATACAGTACCTAGTTATTTTCTATTTTTATTCCAAAATCAAGTTTGTTTTAACTTTGTTTTCTGTTCTCTCACAGAGTACATGGTGATCGATCATTTCATTGCGATGTGTGTGGTGTATGTTTGGATATTAATCTTCAAGGAAATCACAGATGTCGAGAAGGATCAGCTCACGATGAATGCTGTATTTGTCGCGAGGTGAGTTTAGTTATTTTTCTTGTTACCAATCCTAATAAAACAGAGCTCGAAATAACGGCCGGTACGGTCAACGGACAATGTCTGGTCAAAATGAGGAAACGTCCAGTCAAAATCTTGCCTGACACTGGTCATTTTAACCGCTCACATTAAGTTTGATATCGCATGCAGATATGTAATTTTTCATAAATCGTACTAGTCCAAACACGAGTTCGAGTGTTTCATCAGGGGTCCAAACACGAGAAAACAAATGAAAACTGAGGGCGTAGCCCCGAGGTTTTTATTATTTTCGAGTGTTTGGAGTCCCCTGATGAAACACATGATAAACCAGTGTTTGACCTTGCTTCTCAAACGAGTATTCGCATCGCGATTTGTGGTGTTTTCTTCATTGATTTAAATATGCAGATTAAAAAATGTGCTCCAGTTCACTAGGAAGTTTCCTACAGGTTTTCATTGGGTATCAAACCTCACGCATGTGATGTGGTATACGTTCATGGATTGGCTACGATAATTCATGAATTATTAATGATTTGAGAATTTATCTTTCTAAACGGTTCGTCTATATGGTTCGTCTTTTAGGATGCCTTCACTGGCTGCCAGATTCTTCCTTGTTCGCACAAGGTTCATAAAGACTGTGCTGCGATGATGCTTCGTAACGGAATGTAAGAATTGTTTTTATATTAATTATACTTCATTGTCGTTTAATTGTTAGTGTGAGAGCAGTGGTTGACGTGAATTATAACTCTAATTTTTGTTAACATTTTATATTTGTAACCTTATACTTATATACTAAATAAAAAAAATTATTGATCTTTTTTTAAGAACGAAGTGTCCAATCTGTCGGGAAAGTTTTGCACACAGAATTGAACGCCGTCCAGTACCGTAGATCTTGCATAGCTCTCAGTCATACTGCACTATTCAAATATAATATGTTTTTTTCTGCATGCTTTTATGATTAAGTCGGTTTCTTTGTTATTCGTGAGGTTTTGTCTCGTATAAATCTATCACTCGGGCTATCTGTGGTAGGCCGAGTCTAGGTTTCGGCTCAGTTTTCAGTTTCTTTTTGGGTGTCACGATTTTGCACTTTTTACTTCCACTGGTGAGTTGTTAGCCGTGTGACTCAGCTTTCGCCTTCCTTTGGTGTAATTTGGACTAAAAGTTGAACAGCTTTGCCTTTTGATCAAGGTGTTCTTGCGCGTTGTTGGTAGATTTCGAAATAGACTGACAGCTGACCTTGTAGTTTAACAGTGATCAGATGTGACTGACCACTGTCTTGATCATAAATATGTTCACCAGTGTGACGTATCCACCACATTCACCCTTCGATTCAACACTCCAATCAGTATCTTTTACCCAAGCATAACGTAAGGTCTCACAAGCATAACGTCTCAAGGGATTTGTCCAGAGAACAGAGAGTTGGAGTGATTTGTCTGTAAAAATTCCTCATTAACTATTCATGAGGTATTTACACATTAAGCCTGGTTTTCATTTGTCGCATTGTCTGAGGACTGAGATGATCGCCGATTATCCCAGACCAATCGCCGACGATCACCGATCAATCCGGGAAAATAATATTTTTTTGTCAAAATCGGCGCCCCTTGAACAACAGATTATTACTCTATACGAAGCTTTCACTCGTGCATAGCGCTGTTCCTGAAAAAGAAAAGGCTCATGCGGCGTAAGAAATATAGAAAGAAGAGTAATTTGTGTGTACGAAAAATATTCGAGACAAGGGAAGAATCGAAGAACCAGGGAAATTTCAGGCATGTTTGAAGTGCTTGGTTTTCTTCCAGAGACTGGGTCCTAATTTGTCTATTTCGGTTTTCATTAGTTTTGCTTGTCTTAATTCATCGCCGACAGTCCGCGATCATCGGGGGAAACAAGTTTTTTTGGTGCTTGCGATGATCGCCGATAATCGGGGATTGTCCGCGATTGCCGGTTTTAATAATCCTATTTCATCGCAAAGCTGTATATAGTATCGGCGATGAATTACGATATATGAAAACCAGGCTTAAAACCATACAAAATTGCCATATAAAAGTCCCTTGCATTGCTAATTACTCGGCCTAGGTTTCGGCTCGGGTTGGATTTTTTTGGGTGTCACGATTTTGCATTTTTGCACTTTTTACTTCCGGTGAGTTGTTAGCTGTGTGATGGACAATCTCGTTCCCAGAGCCCACGTTCCCCACCCGGGAAACGAGAGACTCTGGGATAATCCGTTCACGCCATCACAGGATTCTTGTGATCCGGAAGAAGAGTAATCCTGTTCATCAGCCAATGAAATATCGATGTGAAACGGATTATCCCAGAGTCTCTCGTTTCCCGGGTGGGGAACGTGGGCTCTGGGAACGAGATTGTGTGATGGAGTGAAGGTGCTGTTACATTTACACGATGCGATTTTGCTTGCAACTTGCAACAAATCACTGAATGTTGTAATTGTAACACCCCGTAGCAACTTGCGATTTTGTTATTTTTGCCGTGTTGCAAGTTGCAAGAAAAGTTGGATGGGTTCTACTTTTTGCTGCAACTTACAACAAAAATGGCAAGTTGCTGAACGTGTAACACATCAGTTCCTGCAACTTGCGATTTTTTTTCCCGAGTAAATTTGTTATATGTTGCAAGAAAAATCGCATCGTGTAACAGCACCTTGAGTCCGTTGAGGCATGTTGTA
Source organism: Paragorgia papillata (assembly GCA_035771165.1). Lineage (NCBI taxonomy): Eukaryota > Metazoa > Cnidaria > Anthozoa > Scleralcyonacea > Coralliidae > Paragorgia > Paragorgia papillata. The sequence goes on along the minus strand of JAWNZC010000341.1, from coordinate 1,183,214 downwards.
AGTTCTTTCCTCGTTTTGCTTTTGGACTTGGACAAAAAGTTGAACAGCTTTGCCTTTTGATCAAGGTGTTCTTGCAGATTGTTGGTAGCTTTCGAAAGAGATTGACTGACTTTGTAGTTTAATAGCGTCTTGATCGTAAATATGTTCATCCCTGTGAAGTTTGCACCACATTCAGCCTTCGATCTGATCTTCCTCGGCCCACTCCCACCTCTGCTAGTGCGGTAAAAGCCTCTGCGGAGGCCGAGAGGCCTTCGGTCAACCTTCGGTTTTGTGATTGCTGCAGTAACACTATACAATCAGTATCTTTTACCCAAGCACCTCCACACTGCCAGTAGCCTGACCCAGGCGATATATCATTCCGGAATGAAAAATGTGACTGGGACTGACTAGAACGAACAACGCTTGTGTAGTTTCTAACATTTATAGATCGATACATTTTTCCGGAGGGTTGTGATTAGGTTTAGGGTTTCCGGGGGGTTGTGGTTAGGGGTTGGGGTATGGGGATGAGTTTTCATTTAAAATTAAGGATAATCCTTAATTTTGGAGTGAGGTCGACCTGATAATTTGGGCCAAGCAAAACATTTTATTCCAGGCCTCTCACAATTTCGGTCTGCCGCTCGACGTTAAAAAGAGAGGCCTGGGAACCAGGCTGGACTCAAGCCATGTAAACAGCCCCTACTGCTGTGCAGCATATTCTCTCATCTCGAAATGACGATTATCGTCATTTGTGAAATGTCCTTGAAATGACGATAATCATCATTTTTAAAAATGAATTCCCTACCCCCACACCACCAACCTGACCACAACCCCCCTGGAAACCCTAAACCTAACCAAAACACTAAACCTAAAAAACCCTCCAGAAAAAGCAGCTCTTTAATACATGCAGAATAGTCTGTACCTATGTTATATAAGTTAATAATAACTTGTTTACTATCAATCTCCAAACCTTCTATTGTTAATACCGATAATACTCTATCTAAACACTTCTGTTAGCAAAATTTGACTGTTCTACTCAAATCTTACCTCTGTGTCCCTGGCTGTGTTGTAAACGTTTAAAGGGCATATGACTCGAAAATTAAGTTTGTCTTATTGAAAACAACATTTAAAATGATCAAATAACATCTTTTGCAGTTTTTGGTTTCCTCGCTTCGTTTTTGAGATATTCCAGTTTGTTTGATATGCAAATGACACAACTTTTTACGTCACACGTGCATAATGAGTATTATGAGTTACCGAGAGAAGGTTAAATATCTTTGCTATTGTGAAACGAAATCACTTGGAATTCTACATGTTTGGCGTTGTGGGTAGAAACACGCACATGCTTCCTTTGAGTTAAGCCCATGTTTTCATAATAGCAAAGATATGTAACCTTTTCTGATAACTCATTATGCACATGTGACGTAAAAAGTTGTGTCATTTGCATATCAAACAAGCTGGAATATCTCAAAAACGAAGCAAGGAAACCAAAAACTGCAAAAGATGTTATTTTATCATTTTAAATGTTCCTTTCAATAAGACAAACTTAATTTTCGAGTCATATGCCCTTTAAGAGCTGGGGATGCATGGTGTAATGTAACAGACGTTCGGTGGACGTTCGTCAAGCTCAAATACTCAGAAAATGTTTCTTAGCCCCAGACAGCTGAGTTCGAACCTGCAACCTTCTAATGACCGGTTAGACGCTCTAACCATTGAGCCACTGAAGCTCAGATGGAGGGCTAAGGTTGCAAATTCATAGTCGTATGTGCCTCTATTAAAGTCGCAGCGTTTGCATAATAATGAGATGTAGTTAAAGTGATACGGTAAGTTGTACGTATACATGTAGTGCATGTGGTATATACGTTTGTGAACTTGGTGTTTAATTGTAACAGACGTTTGTTCGACGTTCGTCAAGCTCAATTACTCATTTCTGAGCCCCAGACGGGGTTCAAACGTGCAACCTTCTACTGAGGCTCAGATGGAGAGCTAAGTAATCTTCTGCTAAGACCAAACTAGATATATCATATTTCCTCACCTATATATTAAACTCTGCGGACAGTGGGCGCATGGTATAGTCAAGGGCTTTCTTCAATACAGTGGCCACGGAGAGCCTCGAAAACTCCTCTGACTGACCGTTGCAGTCGCTCGAAGTCTTGCTTTAGATTTTCCCGAAATAGAAAACAAAAGAACACAAACTAAGAGCCAAAACAATATGCGGACGCTACTCATACATGCCATCCCATGGGATAAGCCAGCAGCAGCACAACAGTGAACTAATATATGCGGAGAATTATCGTCCATGTCGGCGATGAAAATTTGCATCGAATTAATACCAAGAATAACGCATTTGACAGTAATGATGCGCATTCATTCAAAATTGTTTGTAAATGGTCGTCTGCCGTCCCACATAAGAATAAACAGGTTAGCCAGTGGAGACTCACCCACATATTATCGTCGTCCACATTGAATAAATCTCTAGAATGCGGGCTCTGTCACGTGACAGGGGTCCATTTGAAATTTTATTTTGCCCTTATAAATCCGCCATTTTCAATTTTGCAAGGAGTTGGGATAAAAATACAACATTGATCGCCTCTCAAAATAAAGAATTGGAGGACGTTTCATTGGGATGAATTGGATACATGCATGCAGCCACATACACATGAGCAGTTAAAATAAAACAATTTGCAGGACACTTGCTTTATTAAACGTACTAAAAATTAAAAACTATAACAGTTATAACAGTATAAGTTCAAAATTATACTTCGATCAATTCACCACAATTAAAAAAAAGCAACAAAAAGATACCCTCATGCAAAACTTGAAACTCAGAAATTGTCGCATCAAAACCTGTTTAAAAGAAAAGAAAATAGTTAGATACGTAAGGAAAACTGTGAGAGAAAAAACACGGATTTAAGATGTCAATAATAGATGATGTCGAAAAGACTGTGATGTACTTATGACAGGCGCATAAACATATTTTATATTTAACAAATGCCAGCCAGAAATCCCTATTAGACTAGATTAAACAAACAACAAAACACTTACTGTCTCCTTGATTCATCCTCCACATTCAGTCTAAATCACTCGTAAGGTGTGACACAGACTGGCAAGTGGAAATTATTCAAACATAATGTAAACCATTCGTAAAAGCCGCTATCGCTATCATCGCCGTATACATCCAGAGTTTGATGTTTGAAATGTTTTGGCGAAGGATATTGCACTTCACATGCCTTTATATGTTTAAATTCACTAATCCAGTAAGTTTCCTGGTGCAAAAAACAAAGAAATTCAGTGCTAAAATACATCCATCGTTCACTGCACAATATCGCCAACCGCGGCCGTGTTAAAAACTGTTAAAAAGTCCTGGGCGAGTTCCTTTTGCCCTTATAAATCCGCCATTTTGTGGCGACAATTTTTTGACTGACGGGAGATAGGACTACCCCGCATTCTAGGTATATTATTTCTATGAGTCTCGCCCACATTGAATAAATCTCTGGTGAAGTCTCACCCATTGAATAAATCTCTGGTGAAGTCTCGCCCACATTGAATAAATCTGGTGAAACTCACCCAAATTGAATAATCTCTGGTGAAGTATCACCCACATTGAATAATCTTTTAAATTTAGTACCGAACGAGTTAACGGGTTAACGTAAAAAAAACGGGACAGACAAAAAGAGAACAAATATTAGTCATTACTGAACGTGAGGAAAGAAGGCATGCTACAAGAAACCCCAATCACGAAGTAACGTTCGGCAAATAGTATTAATCGAAACGAGAACTACTAAGACTACTATTGAAATAGCATACAGGATTCAAAATAGCGAGTTTTTAATATCTCAAGCTCCCCCTGTGGACCGTCTTCTTGGGCTAATGCCATGTGCTTCAACAACTGGTTGAGCTGGTTCTACGGCCGGTTCAGGTTGGTTAAGTCCATGCTGCATGTAACTGTATAGAGCGTTTTCATCTGACGTCACGGCGGCCATATTGGTGTACCAAAACAATGAAATGGCGGCCATATTGGTGTACGGTATGGGAATTAGCTCTTTCTTATTCAAATATTTCGTATTGTTTCACCACCCCAATGGGGCCACCGATCACGTGAGTGAAAACGCTCTATAAAGTGGTACTCGATTCGCGAGAGTCGGACGAAGGAACAAGGGGAAAAGAGAGTTGTCTACCACACGCCAGACCGTTGGAAACTGAGCAAGAAGGGAGTGTTCTGGCCATGCAGATTCGGTATTTATAACTATCAGGCTACACAATGCACGTGCCTCCTTGTAAATATTTCCATAAAGTTGTTCATAATCCCGTATTTTATCTTCGCATATCATTATGAGCGTTATGAATATAGGGACTATATATTGGTGCATGTTAGATTAGACAATAAACGGTTCTTTGTTTGTGTCGTTTATTATCTGATTTCTGAATTATAAATTTAGTTTGCGCGACCTTTACTGGGTTTCAAAACTCATACACATGACCAAATATTTTTCTCTGATTGGCTAATTAGCTCATGAATTATTAATGAGTTTGAGAGCTGAACAGGGCCTTTTTAAGAATTTTCCGGTGGGGGGCGTTTATATAAAGGGACTCTTCTATGGGGTCCGGGGGCATGTCCCCCCGGAAATTTTTGAAATTTAGAGTCTTGGAAATGCCATTTCCTGCATTCGTTGGGGTGATTTTTAAGAACACTGAAAGTAATGAAATGTCATAAAAATTAGTTAAAATACAACACATTTCAACAATTTTTCGATGTTGTGTTTACTGGGTTGACTTATCACTGTACATGGGTGCTTTTGGCTGACAGGAATGAGGCTGTAACAGTTACTTTAGCCTAACGAGTAACCTATAATTTGTGAATGGTGATTGATGAGTCAGTTGCTGCAAAATTTCTGGGGGGGCTCAGCCCCTCCATACTCTACGCCTATGCAGTTCACTAACTTTTCGCCATTAACGACAAATTTGGTAAAATAAAATTATGTAATCACTTGTGTGAAATTGCCCGAACATTTTCAATTTTTGTGGTTGAAATATTAAATTTTGAAGTAAACTCCTCTCCCTAAGGGGCTGTTCATATGAGGCGTCTAATACACTAGAGCAAAAGTTTTCGGATTCGGGACGAATCCGGAACGTTTTAGTCCCGGATTCGTTTTGCCGTTTACACACAAAAGAATGAATCCGGAATAAAAACTTTCCGGTTTGATCACGTATCCGGAGATTTCGAATCCGGAAAAAATGTAGAAACTTTGTATCCGAATACTTTGGAATCCGAGACAATACGTAGTGTGAACGGTTATTGCGATGAATTCGGATGGTCATCCGCTCGTAGTCATGTGAGGTTGCGGTGGAACCAACATGGTCAACATATTAACCGAATTAAAGGAATTCCGAGTTTAGTGTATAGGGCCGAATCTGCGAATACTGTTGTAGTGTAAACGCCTAACGAATCCAAATACTCGATACGAAGTGGATTCCGGAAACATTTACGAATCCGGAAACTTTTGCTCTAGTGTAAACGTAGTCTAAAAATAGTATTTCTTATTAAACGCCCAAGGCGTCTATTGGAGTAAAGGTGCTAACCCGCTGAGATTAGTTTTGACAACGAAATGCAGTCGTTTCGAGCAAATTGTTAAGTTTACTCTGACGAAGGGCTCTGCTTGAAACGTCAGTATTTTGTTATCAAAACTAGTGCTTTGTTTTAGGTTTATTAATATTTAAATAGCGCGGTTGAGTGATTGAACTGAAACGATTCCTTCATTGTACTAAAATAGAATGGGTTCAGTGACCGTGCACAAATCTGCATATAAAGTCGAGCAAAAAGTAGAACAAAGACTTAGCTGAGTTTTCAGATCATATAGTTGAATGACAATGGCAGCACTCTACTTCTTTTCACTCTCGGATATCCCGCGTGACTATCCATCGGGCGGAGAGGGGGAAAGAGCAATTAGCAACGACAGCTGGCGACAGGGCTTGGTGGCTGAACGTTTTATAGTTTATACTACACCGACAGCTGCAGCCTTCCAGGGTGTTTATAGACTTTATTCGAATGGCAATAGTGGTACTAGGTACTAAATAGAATAACTTGTGTTACAAGTCATTGATCAAGTTGGTTTGGTCTAGAGAAGAGCTCAAGTCTTCCCCTCAAACTAAACAATGGCTTCGTCTTATTTGCGATTATCTTATACGTGGCGATCTGGCAAAAAACTCATCTCGTTTTCCAGTGCGATATCACGATGTTTATCCAGCGTGTCAACCGATAGTACGCTGTTACCACTGTCGGCTATTCCCGGCCCAAATGGAAGTTTGATGAACATGTTCGAGTACGCGAGAGACGGAGGTATCGCCAAACAAATCGAGATCCAACGAAAACGCTTCGATAAATATGGTCCCATATTTTGCGAGAAATTTTTCAATCGAAGAATTGTAAATATCGCGGACGCGGACGCGATTGCAAAGGTGTTGCGTGCCGAACCGTCGTTTCCGATGCGGCCGGGCTTCGAAGTCTTCGAGAAGACCCTCGAGGAACACAACCACGTCAGCGGCCTGGCGTCGAACAATCGCGAAATGTGGTACAAAGAGAGATCGCTGCTATCGACCAAAATGATGCAGCCGAAAGAGGTGAACAAAGCGCTGCCTGGTTTCAACGACGTCACGAGGGACTTCATAGAGAGGGTGCGACACAACAGGCAAGACGACGGAATTCTGCCAGACCTCGAACACGAGCTATTTTATTGGGCCGCCGAGACTATCAGTACGCTCCTATTCGATCGACGGCTTGGTTTCTACAACCACCCGCCCAATCCAGTAGCCGAAGTGTTCGTCAAAGCAGTCTTGAAAATGACCGAAGGCCTCGGTAAATTTCTCTACGGCCTGCCACTGTACAAGTACTTCAACACACCGAACTATAATCGCTTTAGGAAAGCCGTTCACACGATCTACACCATCGGCCAAGACATTGTTGCCGAAACCGAAGCGAGAAAGCGAGAAGAATCAGTGAAATCTAGCGGGGAGGAGCGAAATTCGTCTTTGTTTGACCATATATCCGACAGTGGTGAATTCACGTCAAAAGCGGCAGTGAATATACTAGTCGGGATGATGTCGGCTGGCGTGGACACCACGACAATAGTCGTTCTGTGGACCGTCTACCTACTCTCTCGTCATCCACAGACGCAGGAGAAACTCTACCAGGAGTTAAGATCCGTCTTGGGAACCGAGACCGAAATATCGAGCGAGACCATTGGACGATTATCCCTGCTCAGAGCCTGCATCAAGGAATCAATGCGCTTGAAACCCCCCACAATTGTTATCCCTCGGACGTTAGATCACGATGCCGACGTCCTTGGGTATAATATTCCAGCAGGAACGGAGATGATGTTGTGCACCCATATACCAAGCATTGAGGAAAAGCACTACGGGAAAGACGCCAGGGAGTTCGTCCCGGAACGATGGCTGCGCGATGACATGGGCAAGAAGGAAACGTATCATCCGTTCACCACGTTGCCGTTTGGTTACGGAGTAAGAATGTGCATAGGCAAGAGAATTGCCGAGGCCGAGATCTCCGCGTTTTTGAGTCAGTTGGTGTTGAATTTCAAAATGGAGTACGCTGGAGAAGGCGAGCTTCAGCAGCAAGTTTCGGTAATGGTTAAACCAGATAAGCCACTGGTTGTAAAGTTTACACCAAGAACTTAAGAAGATAGATATATCAACTTCACTTAATTGCTAGACTTAGTATACTATTTGTCAGTGATTATGCATGCGTGTTCGACCAAGGCGAACGTATTCTATAATCTTGAATTCTCTGGATTTACTTAAATTGTTAAATCAATTATTGATAAATTGTTGGATCATTAGATCGTTCATTAGATTATTAGACACTAGATTTTGGATAATACTGGGTGACACAAAAAAAGAATCGTGGATAAAATTTGAAACGCAGTATGTTTTTCAGTATGTATTGAAATTTCTGCAAAATGCTAATATTTTCAAGGTGCCCTCCAGTCCGTTCTGCGCATACGATACTAATGTTTACATCTTACATGTAAGCTTTTCTTGCTTTCTTTTCATAACAGTATTATGAATATTGATTTTAACTTACCTTTACATTAAGTTTCTTTTTTTAAAAGGTTTAAGTTAATCCATACTTTTCACATTTCTATGAAAGAACACAAGAACTAAAAGTTATCTCGACTTTTTTTTTTGAGGGGGGAGGGGGGACAGAATCTGCGAGGGGGGACAGTATCCGCGTGCGATAGTGTCCTGGGAGACAGTATCCGCTAGCAGATGGTGCCCGGGGGGACAGTTTCAGCGGGGGACACTATCCGTTGGGACACCTGCATGCGAAGACAAAACAACTTAAAGACCTTGCATGCACGTACATGACGTCAAAACGGTGGATCTAATCTATTGAAGACAACTTCAAAGTTCAGATGTTTAACAGAGCAAATAATCAATGAAAATTTTATTTATTCTTTGAAAGTATGCACATGGTGACGAATATAGTTATGCAAGCGAGAATTTGTGGTAACACCGTTGACTCAGGCCTTCATCCGAGAGCAAAACGTATTGCTCTGATGAAAGCTTGAGTCAACAGGTCGAAAGCTCAGCAATATAAATAATAAACGTGGTGTTACCACAAATTCGCGCTTGAAAATGTTATTGTTTATAAGCATATATATGTCCTCGACAAGGAATTGAAATAAGTGCAAGTGATCTATATGTTCTCGTTAAATGTTTCGTTTATTTTTGCTGTACAAGCTGTACGGTAAGTTAACTCGAACCTCGGGACTGGAACCCACAACCTTCCGAATACCAACCGGAATTATCGTTGGAAAGGCAATGATCTGGAGCAGCCAGAAAGAATACCGCCACTTTGTTTTGTTATTATACAAAATATTGTTTTGTTATTATACAAAAGCTATAAGACAACAAACAAAATTGAAAAAAATTCAAAAGGAAAATTGAAAAGAAATTGACGTCATGGGGTGACAAAACTTATTAATAGGATATACATAGTTTACATATAGTTATACATGTATACTCATAGTTAGTGGAGGGGGGTGGTTTGGAAGCTCCATTGTCTTTCACGATTATGCAATGGTCATGTTACTGTGTTCATGTTGGAGGAAGGCAATTGTTTGAAGAAAAGTAATTCTATGGACACGTGACGACAAAGGACTACACAACGAACAAAAGACTTATTTACAACACTTGACGACGAAGGACTGCACTAATTAAACTCGAACGTACGTTGCTATTGGATGACTGCTTCATTATACAGAAAATATACAAATTGAACAAAACCAAATTAAGAATTTCAATGACTTTTGCGGAGTTTCCAAACCATCTCCCTCCACTAACGTTGGTATACTGTACAATAAAGACACGCTTGGCATGCCGTTTTCGATAAATATCGGACTGGATCAATATTGGTACGGCTCACACATGGTCAATGTTAAAAATGTTTTCACAGTCAGTGGCGTATAGGAAAGAAGCAAGTTTATCGGTTGGAGGGACAGTTTCAAAATGGCACTTTTTTCGGGGGGTAGAGCTTCCAAAAACACACGAGGCACATTTTTTTGTCATAAAAAGGCCACATCTTTGTGTTGTGAAAACGGGCACGTTACGACAAAGTTGGGGGTGGGGAGTGGGCCCTTTCCCCCGGTTCATACCCCCCTGTTTTTACATCTATCCGAACTTACGAAACTGAAACTTGCAGCTCGGTTATCGCCTCCTGACGTTATATCTCGATCATGCAGAAACACTCTTGCATTGCTCGTTTATTACAGTGCAGTGTAGTAAGTTTCTTGATAGTATGTTCTTTTAACTTTATATAGTGAATGGACTCTTTGGAAACATACGCGCAAAAAGGCTGCGGAATCAAAAGTCTGCGATCGATCTACAATGCTTCCCAACCTTTTGCATGTGGCCCGGTATGCCGCTATATGTTATAAGCTGAGAATCTATACATCTATAGCCCATCATCTATTTACAAGTGCCTGCAGTATATAATGGCACGAAAATTAAGTTTGTCTTTATTGAAAGGGCACTAAAATGGCAAAGTAACTCCATCAGTTTTCCAGTTTTCTTGCTTCATTTGAGATATATATTTCAGTTTGTTTGATATAAGCAGGGGCTCTGGAAGCTTTTCAAAGTTGTGGGTGTTCTGCACCCTTCAGAGAATATAAACACCCACTGCTTCCAGAGCCCCTGGATATCAGACCCCGTTTACACGATGCCGGTACAATTTGAAAACAGAAGAAAATCATGCCGGTGTGTAAATACAGGCCAAAAATTATTGCGTTTACACGGTGCCGGTATAATATAATGACGGATTAGCATGTGACTATTCTCTTCCAATGAGAATTGAGAAGAATTTGTGAATACTGCTGACCCGAATACTGTGGTCGTATATATCGTGATTACCGTCATCAAACTGTTACGGCACGGGCGTTTACACGATACCGGTTAGTGTTGCGTTTCCATTTCATGCCGTCAAGGAACCAGTCTTCATTTTGTGCCGTTTTCATGTCATTTTTGTGCCGGTATCGTGTAAACGCAAGGCCTAAACGGCATGATTTTGTTCCGTTTTCAAATTGTACCGGCATCGTGTAAACGGGATCTAAGTAATTGTCACACACCGTAAAAAGTTATATATCTTCGCTATTATCAAATCAAACTAGCTTGATTCAAAGAAAATGTATGTGTTCCTCCCACAACATTAAACATATAGAATTTAAACGGATTTCGTTTGATGAAAGAGCAAAGATAAATGACCTTCTCCAATGAGTCATTATTGTTACATTTACATATCAAACAAACCGCGAAATCGCCGATCTCAAAAACGAAGCATGGCGGAAACCAAAAACTGCAAAAGATGTTACTTTATCATTTTATTGCCCTTTCAAATAAGGCAAGCTTAATTTTAGTATCAATATCATATAGGCACTTAAAGTGCTTATTAACCCAAATACAATATTACTGATATGGATTCTGATGTAGCCGGTACAAATAGTTGAATTTCAAAATGTTTTGGGATTTGTACTTTTATTGATTGCTATATTGAGGTTTGTATTTCCAAAATGGTAATACTATTAAAGGATGACGCGTACGTCAATATTATAACTTATTGGATATTCGTCCAAGGGCCTGTTTATATGATCCCGGTGTACCGGGACGTCCCGGTGTACCGGGATCTCGGCTTGTAGATAATTTACTGTTATTTTCGCGGTTGGGTTTATATGGAGACCGGGACGTCCCGTTGTACCGGGATTCCGGCTGAAGCAACCGAGATCTCGGTATACCGGGACAGTTTTTTTCCCATATAAACGAGACATCCCGGTACACCGGGATGAAGTTTACTGAACTACGATGCTTGTAACTTTGAATATTACGGTCAGAATTTCGTCCAAACGGTCAGGTCTAGAGACAAAACACTGAATAAAAGTGAAATAACTTCTAACATAGTAGAATTAGGATCCCAATCCCAACCCCAACCCCAACCCCAATCCTTATCCTAATCCTAACCTCAATCCTAACCCTAACCCTAACCCTAATGCATATTCGTGCGCGAAACACAAAGTAATAACCGAATTTCATCCCGCGTTTATATGGAGTAAACAAAGTGCTCGTCCCGGTTGACTGGGATGAATTTCATCCCGGGTCAAAAAGCGCAGGAATTTAAGGAAATGGTCCTTATTATGGTTAGGATTGAGGTTAGGATTAGGGTAAGGATTGGGGTTGGGATCAGGGTTAGGATTGGGGTTGGGATCAGAGTTAGGATTAGGGTGTTTTCAGGGTCAGGGTCAAAGAATAACAAATTCGTGCGCGAAACACAAAGCAAGCACCTGAAATTCATCCTGGGCAACCGGGACATCCGGGATCATATAAGCCCTAAGCCCGACATGGAAAAATATTTAAGTCGAGAATTCAATACTGGCGAGACCGAAGATCGAGCCTAATATTAAAATTCGAGACTTATAAAAATCCAATATAGGTGTTTTATTATATCGAACAATTCAATCGTGGGATTGACAATTAAATATATCTTGTGCAAAAGTTGTTGCACAATGTAATTGTCATACATCCTAAAATATTGGGCTGGCACGTGACGCTAATGAAGACATTTGATTGGACGACTTTTGCGAGGGTATAATGATGTAGGCATAATTTGCATACACAATGTTCATTACTGAGAAGAAATATTACCCAATTCACATGTTAATGACATACTTGATAGTATATTCAATATTTTATCATTTATCATTCAAATCTTCGACTTCAAGCATTTTATTATACGAAAAGGAAGAAAGAAACAGAAATGCCTACATTGACGGCATCCTCATTACCATTTTAGAAATACAAACCACAACATGATACTAATTAGTTCAAATAAAAATAATAAATTTTGGCATTTAACTAGCTATATTCACGTTACATAGAATTCTTGTCAGTAATATCTGATTTGGGTTTATAGGCACTTTAAAGGTTTTCGACTACATCAAAATTAGTGCGAATCAACATCATGCAGGGACAGCAGTCCGGATACGAAAAAGACGGATCGTGGTCCGGTTACGCATTAATTTAACGAACCGTGTGTGTAACAAATCCGGCCATTTAGTTTGACGTTTATAGTTCCCGCCCCGTTTTATGGTCTCTAGCTCTCTCTATATGTATTTGAGCCATCGTGCAATCACGGTGCAATATGAATTATAAAATAAAAATATTAGCGTCGTTCAAATGCAAAACAGTATGAACAAGAAAATGTAAATTTGTAGGCTCTAAAGGGCTGTTTACATGAGCTGGGCAGCCACTCGTGTCACGAAATTCTTTCCTCGACCGCAAAAGGAGATTTGAATTAACGTTGGAATTCGTTTACATCTAAACTAAACCAATTCTTCTTTGTAAATTTAGTTTATGCGAGTTTTAAAACCACAGTAAGATCCTGATCAATCGTGTGAGCGGTGAAAAAATACCCAAAGCACATGGCAGAAACGTGCTGACAAGGCGTTATTTCATTGCACAGCGGCCGGCTTGACGCGTGAAACTCTCGTGACAGACGAAAAGGTGATGTGCGACAAATTTGGCGCTAAATTTGGTCGTCTATTTGAGCAAAATTGAAACTATTTCGTCTACCATGGCCAAACTCGGTAGTCATTTATAATAAGTTCGTTATTACGCTTTTCTTCTTTGCTCAGCTTCTTGTTAACTACTTAATAATCGAGAGTTCGGTCTTTACGGTAAAATATTAAGCCGAGGTCTTGCTGTATTGACCGAGCGATAGCGAGGTTAATACGTTCAAGACCGAGGTTTAATATTTTACCGTAAAGACCGAACGGTCGAGGTTATTAAGTAGTTTATTATATGGCACTTTTTATTACAAAATCAATGGCTTATATTTCTTGGTCTTCGCTTCCTTTAACGTCAAAACACCGAACTAGTGTTATTTTCTGCTGTTTCTTTCTCGTTTGGATACTAGAATTTACTTTTGTAATGTTCATCGTCGTTTATGTCATTTATTTTCGTCGTTTTTCGGCAATAAAAGTTTCTTATTAGGATTTTTGTTTGTTTCCAATCATAGGGCATTAACAATTTTCATAATGCCCGCGGGCATTACGGAGAAATCTCGCCACGTCAGCAACCAATCACTGCGCGTGATTTTATCGGAAGTAATCCGTGCCATATATTTTAAAATTGTGCCGAAATTTCTTACGAAAAAAAGACATGGCGCGTTTATTGATTCACTTACGTACTTTTGAACGCTTGAATGACTTTTTAACTTTTGTGACAACATTGAATGACGATGAATGTAAACAACCTATACGTGTTCCTGTATTAATAAACTGTCAAACTGTGCACGTGCTTTCCTATAGACTCAACGTAATTTTATTGTTAGCATAAAAATGATCCGCTAGCAAATACGGATTATTATTGAAAGCCGCCTCTGAAAAGCTCTCGTAAGTCCGCATTTTCTTTCTGGCGTTTCGTCAAACTTTTCCGGTCTTTTTTTACGATGAAGCTGGTGAAACTGCGGAACTGCCGCTTGGGAGTGATGGAGTGTGCAAATGCTTTCAGCTTTCAATTTTCTGTGTTTTCATGCTAGTGGTAAGCGTTTGTTTTGAAAATGGTGGACGAGGATATAGATTTGTTACGTTCTTTGGTATTACGGATTGTTAAGACGGCCCAATGTTCTGATGGCAACACGAAACCGCCGTCCGCCGATGTGAGTTTATATAAGTTTTATATCATTATATGTCTGACGTGTTCAGAAGCTGGATAGAAACATACTGGTCCGTGTGTTTATTTATTTCACCTTTATCAACCCTTTCCTTCTTCGTTTATGTAGTATTCGGTTACCAAATCGAATCCAGAGACGCTCAAAAAGATTTTTCTCAAGGTGGGTGACAAGTCAAACAGTGTGATAGGCCGGACTGATTTCGGGTTGATAGTGTTTTTACTGTAGTCCGGCCTGAGCTTCAGTTCACGCCGGCCTAATCAGACCAAACTGAAGCACTTTCACCTCTCAAACTCAATTCCTTGTGTTAAATGAGATTGGTGTCAAATCCACATGAAATAAAGATGGCGACTTGTACATTTAACCACAATCCTTTGCGTGCATTAAATATTGTTTCTTGCAGAAATATCAGAAGATGTGGTTTTAAAACGATCAACTTTGGTAGGAATGAAGTTCTTGCTTACTGAATGCATGATATCCGTCTTAGCATGATAAACAATGTTTAGTTGTTATTTGAGCTGATTTGAGCTTGCAAAGCATTGTGGTTAAATGTACCACCACCATCTTTTTCAGTACCATCAATTGATAGAAATCTTGAAGCAACAGTGTAACCAAGTCTATATAATTTCAAGGCTGGTCTCGTGTAAACAAAAACCAAAATGCAAAATTTAGTCCAGCCTGAGTTCAGCCAGCCTCATGTAAACACCCCTATATTTATAAGGTTGATGAGGTCGTGTGATTTACATGTATATTATGTTTAGGGGCAGTTGCCCCTACTCACTGATCTCTATATAACTGGATTGCTCAGCTCACCTGGCTCCAAAAATGAAGCCAGTGGAGATGATGAATTTAGAGTACCAACATGGCCACGACGAAAAATTGTATGTTTTCGTAGCACGAAAAGAGATGAAAAAGCCACATTAAAAATATTTCTGCCATTGGTATCAAACAAAGAACACTGTACAAGGTTTAGAAGCTTAGTTTTTGCATTTGTTGGTGCAGTAAAACATGTTATTTTGTAGTTTTTTCCTCTGCCCATTAATCGATAAACTTTACTATATTACAAAACTCGTAAAAAACCCAACAAAATCAGCTAATAACTTCATTATAAAACAGTATCTTAAAGCATTTAATAAGTCTTTACAAAGCCTTGAAGTATGTAGTTGACAATTACAGACTATTTACTTGTATTTCCCTTCTGTTTTCCAGTTTGGTAGTAACAGTAAATTGCCATGTGAGAATTGTTTTACGGCTTTTCCAACTCCCCTGGTAAACTCTTACTACTCTTAAGCCTGTAAGGTACACTGGACCTGGAGTACCAATATGGCTGCCAGTGGCTTCAGAATGTTTACTGCTGACCATAAAGGATGAGCAATCCAGTTGTATAGAGATCAGTGCACCTACTTCTCCCCCCTGCTATATACGGCCCTGTAAGATTATAACTCCTTATTAACCGAGAGCACAGTCATGGAAAAATATCAGACTGAGGTCTTGACGGACGAGGTCTGTACATAAAGACCGAGTACATGTACATAATAACCTCGTCTGCTTGGTCTTTATATACATACCTCGCCCTACAGGCTCAGTCTGTACTGTCAAGACCTCGGTCTGATATTTTTCCGTAATGACCAAGCAGACGAGGTTAATAAGAGGTTTATTATATGGCATTTTGAAACAACACATCTTACATTACCTTGTCAATAGTGTGACCTCGAGCATGTGACATAGGCTCATCGTTTTTCAATGTTGTTGCTCTTGTTGGCATCGCTTTCGGAATCTTAAAACTCACTGCCAGATTGCTCATCGTCCCACTCATACATAATTGAGTCCACAGCTAGGTTATTGAATTCACAAACGTTGCAAACAACATGTTTGCCAAAATCCGTAATCGACCTGTCGCAATTGCCGAAGACTTATAAGCAGGATGTTACCTTACATGAAAGAATAAATTTGCAGGGATAGTTGTTGGAACAATTTGTCACCCAGGGTGCTTATTAGCTAGGTTTCACCAAAGATCTTTGGCATGAAATGCCATGAATCTCAAAAGTGCTTGGTGTACTGGCATGCAATCATTGCAATCATCGTGTTTGGTGTACCACCATATAGGTGAAGCCATCTCAGCATTCTGACTGCATATTTAGTCTTGGCATGATACTTTGGTCATTTTGAAAGCCTTGGTGTATCTTCAGTGCGAGGAATGCACAATGACTTGTCACAAATCTGTTGGAGTTATCAGTCTTGTTACAAGTTGTCAAGAACCTGTTACAGACTTGCTACTGTAATAAAGCCATTTGCACAGTGACGTGAGATAGTGTTGGGTGACTACAACTACTGTACCAGAATGCTTTGTCAGTATTCTAGGATTGTGGTGAACCATCTGTTTTAGCCAAAACCCTGGAATACTGGCAAAGCATTCTACATGGTAGCTGTAGTCACCCAAAGCCATCCCACGCCATCATGCAAACGGCCTACATGTATTTAACAAACTGGAAACAAGCAGTGCAAACACATCCCAACATCAGCTTGATGGAACAATCTTGTAAACTTGTAATTCTGTTGCATGCATGTAACAATATGTGTTTTTATGTGTGTACACTACAGGAATTTTATATGGCTTCAAATATTTAAAGCCCCAAAGTTTTCCCTCTAAATATTGCCTTTTAATGTAGGACTGGGTATTACAGTATAAACCCATTTCTGCCTGAGCCACAGCACCAGTTATAAAACAGCCCCTAAATATTATTTTATACTTGTCTCAGTTTAAAAGTCAGGTACTTGTCTCAGTTTAAAGCCATTTTACTTGTCAAAGTGAGATCCTGCTCTCAATGCCCCTGGGGCTTAAGGCCCCTGCTTTTTTGTATGGGGCCTAGGTTCTCCACTTTTTTTGTACTGTACAATAAGCCCATATTTTTGTTCTCAGGCCATTGATTTCTGCTGTATCAAGTGGCTCTGTGGGTCAGTTTAGGCAATACTTCTTACATACTGTACTGTACTAAAGTTCGTTTTGAACTACGCATTTGATTGGCTGCTAGGAACCAACTACGAACTTCCGAAGATTTGGGTGAAAAGTGAGTTTAGATAGAAACTTTATTGTGTGTTCCCCTAAGGGCTTTTCTACACTCAATTACAATGATTAAATATTAAAAACTATTTATATAATAATATGTATATCGAAATATCGAATATATTTACAATGTTGTATTTAAAAATTAAATAAATAAAAATGTAATTTACCCTAAATGGTTAAGATAAGTGTATGCTATAAAAATTTCTTAATAATTGTTCTCTGAGTTTTCGCTTAAATTTACTAAGCGTTGTAAGATCATCTAAATCATTCCATATTTTCACTGCTCTATAGTAAACTGTTCTTTGCCCTGAAGAAGTTTTAAAAAGTGGAATGTCTAAAAGGCGATGATTTCGTGTCGAGCAATTATATATTTCAGAGCGCTTGGTAAACTTATTTATTAAATAACTAGGTGCAAGATTGTTGAAACATTTATAGGCCATTACAGTATCCCTGTACAAAAGCAAATGTTCAGCAGGAAGCCAATTAAGTTCACGCAAAGCAGGTGTAACGTTATCGAACTTTCTGGTTTTTGTAATGATTCTACAGGCGAAGTTCTGTACTGTTTGAAGCACTTTATATTCTTAGATGATGTGTTGGACCAAACCGTGGAGCAGTACAAGAGCTTATTGATTACAAGTGTTTCGATGACTAGTAGTAGTGTTTCTTTGTCCAAACTATCCTTGACACGGTTAATCTGACATAATTTACTCATACCCGTCGAAACCAGTTTAGAGATATGATCGTCAAACGATAAGAATGTGTCAAAATTGATTCCTAAATCTTTGGCTGACGGTACCAGACTGATGGTCTTTCCAAAAAAAATTTAGAGACATTTCTGTGGGTAAATTCTGTAGCATGGGCCTAGAACCGATGAGAAGAAATTTGGTTTTGTCGGGATTGATTAATAATTGGTGCTCAAAACACCACCTAGCGGCTCTGTGAAGGTCTTCCTCCAGATTGACTGTTGTCTGTTCCATATCTTTAATATAGAACGGCTGATAAAGTTTTGAATCGTTAACGTATAAATCAAGAATACATGAGTTTGTGGTCGCTGGTAGATCGTTTATATAAATGCAGAATAGAAGCGGTGATAATATTGCGCCCTGCGGTACACCATGGGTGATGGGAAGAGTTGATGACACAGATGATCCAATCCGTAGGGATTGAGATCTACCTGACAAATATAGCTCTTAAACCATTTAACAGTTTCGGACGAGGCGCCAACACAGCTCAGTTTGTGCAATAGAATTGAGTGGCTGACACTGTCAAAGGCTTTGGATAAATCCAATAGGATAAGTGCTGTTACCTTCTTTTTATCAATGGCATTCAACATGGTGTCACTAATCAAGATATTTAGTGTTTCTGTAGAGTGAAATCTTTTGTTTCTGCTTTGATGTGATGATATACGCTGGTTCTCCGTTAGGTATGAGCTGAATTGATCTAGAGCAACTTTTTCACACACCTTTGATACAACCACAAGAAGTGAAAGGGGTCGATTATTTGAGGCAACCTCGTGGTCTCCGTCCTTTAGCAATGGTATTACTTCAGAAATCTTCCATAAGTCAGGGAACATGCCTGTCATAACAGAGCAGTTTATTATATGTGTAAGAGGATCTAAAATGATAGGTAGGCAGTCTTTGATAACACGCATGCATGTTTATCTTATCCGGACCGGGTGATTTGTTACTTGGCATTGCCATAATGATACGTTGAACTTCAGTACAAGTAACAGGTCTAAAATTGATCTGGTGAATAAATTATTAAATTTGAAAAAGGGTTTGACAGGGCGATTTCATTGTCTTTGGCTGAGCTTGCCGTCGTCATGGCAGCGTTCCTTCCCACAGAAGTGAAGAACTGATTAAAATCTTCTGCAATCGGATCTCTATATATTCTACTTCCTTTTCGTTTGAAAGAATAATGTTATTGATTATTTTCCAGAGAGAACCTGAATTGTTCTTGTGTTCCTTTACTTCGTCGAAGATGTGGTTTTTCGCTGCATTATTAATATTGATTTTAACGCGATTGCGAGATTCCTTGCAGACTTCCCATGAATGTCTTTTATCATGTGTCTGAAGAAACCGACGGTGAAGTTGTTGTCTAAACTTCTTTTTAAGTTATTTTATTTCATGCGAGACATATGGGCATGATCGACTACGAACTTTAAAAGTTTTCACGGGTGCATGTACGTCGAGAGTTGAGTGAAGAACATTAAAGGATTCTAGTTTCGTTGGAAATGACTGTAAGTGATTTGGCCTGTTTTCTAATTGACTTGGCCTTTCATTAACGTTTCCATTAACTGTTTCGCATCCGGCGACTGTTATATAATTGTTGTGTAGAAGTTGAACTCGATTCTACTTCAACAACACCTGCCGATTGAATCGTACAGCAATTACAACACGCGTTTCCATTACAGATCGTAACTGATTTAAGACTTGATGGGACAGGGTGACAGTCGCCAAATGAATGACAGCAATTATAGCCTGCTTTCAATTTGGTTGCGACGGTGTCGCGGAAACAAAGCGTATATATAAATTATGCGTTTCATTTGTCATAAAAAAAAAAAATACGTTGCAACGCTTCCATTCTGCAACCGTTATAGTCCGTTTCAGCTTGCTTTTGAAATCCGATACGTATAATTGAAATGAACATTCCGAACTTATACGTTGCAATGTTCCGAACTACGTTGCGAGGTAGATACAAATTTAAGTCGGCAATTTGTTTCTGCTTAACCAAGTATCTATTATTATATTCCATACAACAAATAATCTTCTTCTCCGTGATTTTACCAAAGGAATTCAATTCAAAACTTATTAAATTCGAACTTCACGACGAACTTCACAACGAACTTCGCGAACTTCCGTACCAAGTTCCCAACCTTCCAACGAATGTTGACAAAAGAATTTCAAAAGCAAGCTGAAACTGACTATAATATCCAACACAGACGATTTTTCTCGTCATTGGGAAGCCTTTAGGGTTGAAAGGGTTAAAACCTAGCTCAATTACTGTAACTTTCTCAATCCTGAATTCCTTTTTAGTATATTTTACTATGGCCAGACGATTTTAGTCGTCATTGCGAGGCCATTTTCTGCTTGTAGTACACACCTCGCTCGATAAATAGTAAATAAAACTTATCATATTTAAATAAATGTTCCACAGCTATACCTTCGAGACGGTTCTTACAATTAGTTGAACTACATGTATGATTTAGCTGAAAACATGCACGAATTGTTTCTAAAAATAGTTTCCCCAGGACGAGAAACATTGTTTTAGAATCTTAATGGTTTTTTCCCTCAGCATTCTGTTTGCCCAGAAGAATATAATAGAATTGAGGCTTCAGTTTAGCATGACTAATGTTGCACCCCAAGACACAAGCATTATGGCATCAAAGTCAGTTGTGTCCAAGAAAAACATAACCAACGACCCTGGCACGAAACAGAAGAAAGAACAAGCCACTACAAGGAAGCAATCCTTGACTAATTTAATTTCTTTTAGTAATTGGCGTTTTTTGGTTTCCTCCGTTGGGTTTTCGGACGCTGCGTTGTCACCTGTCGCGTTTTGTGAACCAAATGCTTTTGTGGCGGCGATGAAAATCCTTGCGTAGACAAACCCGGTGAATACTACGGAGAGAAGAAAAGCTAACGCGATAAAAATTTCTTGTGGCCGCTGGTAGACGAAATAAGCCAAGCAGAAATAGATAAAAAGAGCAAGTACAAATTACGTATATTATTGATTGGTAGTTTTTTCGTGGTTACTTCGGTCCGGTGAGCAATCGGGTGTGCGACGCCCATATATCGCTCGATAGTCATTGCTGATAATGTTGTCATGGAACATACTGTTAAAAAAGGTGTGGTTTTTATAACGGTAAAACCCACCGCGCAGCTTCCAGTTCCTGTAATTTCACTAAACACGAAGTAGGCGAATAAAGGAGTGGTAACGATCGCGAGGTCAACGATCGATTGAAGCAAGATGAGAAAGTAACAGACTTTTTGCTTTAACTGAGGAGATTTTAGAATGGTCATGGCTGTAATAGCGTTGAGGAGTACGGTTGTAATCGCCAGGACGCCGTTCGCGATGCAAACAACGACGTGGTTGATGAAATACTTCTTGGAAGGAAAGTGAGTGATCACTTCGAACTTGTTTCCAACGACGTCGCAACATTTTATCAATGTTATACATTTTCGGTTGTCAGGTTCATTGCTCACTACCACGTATAGACTACACACGTAAAAATCTCACAGCTTGTCAACAGGATGTGTTCACAACAGGCTTGTAGCAAGGCTGGGAACAAGTTGTAACAATGCTGTTCATTCAAGAAGCTGCTACAACCTTGTTAGCATCAATCTGTTAACAACTTGTTGAGTGCAGAGCGGTAACAGGTTGTTGGAAAAACTTGTCATCAGTCTGTTGGAGTCATCAGCCTTGTTACAAGTTGTCAACAACCTGTTACAGACATGTTAACGGTGACAGCCTGTTGAACAGCCTTGTAACAACTTGCTTGCAGGTCTGTAACAGCTTGCGCGTTTTTACGTGTGTAGACTTGTTTTTACGCACTGCGACACAAAACTCAGTCTCGCTTTAACGGTTAAACTGAAATATATTTTTGAGTTTTGGGGTTTTTGTTTCATTTATTTAATGTATGCCCTCTCAGTTAATAGCAACAGGATGTGATAACGTTAAGTGCAAACCAAGAATTGCTTCTTAAACACTTTTTACAAAGGGCTGCGTACATTATCACCATTACAGAGAGAAAGGACGTTGGAGTATGATGATAATAGGTGTTACTCCGAGTGACCAACCATACCGGAAAAGTAGAGGAAAACTATACTCGACCGCAGCTGCGATTTTGGCGTGGGGCGATTACTCTTGAAAAAGTGATTTTTTTTTAAATTTTTGAGATTTTTTTGGGACCTTTTTGAGATTTGAGATTTTAGGGGAATTTTCTGCGATTTTTGAGATTTTCGCGGATTTTCTACTGCGCATGCGCGAGTAGATACATTGCTGTCGTCCGTACAAAAGAATGCCTTCGGAGCCAATCAAAACATAGAATAAAACGATTGACCCACGACAGACCACCGAAGCCAAAATAACTACTGTACACCAAGTATTTCATAAGTCATTGTTGACAGCACAGTTGCATGGAGCGAGGTATTTGACAAGGAGCGGGATATTCAATAAGAGGAAGTTTTTACAAATTTAGTAAGTATTTTAAGTATGAATCGTAGTCAATTCTTAATTGTGATCTACTAGACGTTGTTGGAATAATGATAAAAGTTTTTGAAAGCAAATTAATCGAGTCGTTGCGTGGACGATTTCATATTCAGACGAGTCAATTTATATGGCCAACATGTCTGGTAGAGCTTCGTAAACTGACAAGACTGTGCGTTGCCGAATAGAAATGGATGACCTTCTAAGAAAACAAAGTTAGCTTCATGGTCAAGCAACAATGCCCAAACCTATGGTAGTCCACGAGCGAAATATGCTATTAAATAAAAAAATTAAATAAGTCGATGTAGATGACAAATAGTCAAATGACAGTAACTGGCAAGTCTATATATAGATAAATAGAGATAGTTTAATATTCACACAATTTGCAGTATAAAATTACTGAATTACAGGGTGATTACAAAAAGATCATAATTAGAGTTAAAAGGTAAAAATATTAATAAGAATAAACTACAATATAGCTAATTGTTCACATTAAAACTACTTGCTATTAAAAAAGAGTTTCTATACCGTTCTGTCTTAAATTTCGGAATTTCTATTTTCCTAACATTTCTCAAGTTATGACAAGATGTCAAATTTACTTTTGAAATAAGATTAAATAATTTATGGTTAGTGTCTTCTAAAATTTGGTTAAAAAACTTCTCGCAAGCTTGATTCCTTCTCTCATGGAGTGTTAACAACCCACTTTCAACGAGACAGTCTTCGTATTTGGTTCCTGGATATACGATAGAGTGAGCACGTTTCTGAACACGTTCTATATCTTCACTGAGATACTTTGGCAGGGAATGGTGGAAAACAATAGATGCATATTCCAGTACTGGTCTAATACATGTTATCTATAATCCAATTTAAGGTGGTGGTAGGAAGACGTAAAAGTTTGAGTTTTGATAGCAGAATAGTATGGTCGACATAATCAAAGGCTTTTTGATAGTCGAACAAGACAACCCGAACAGATGCTCCATTTCCATCTGTTGCTTCAGTCCATTTATGTATTATTTTAATCAGTGCTAGACTTGTTGATGAGCCAGAGATGACACCGAATTGGTTTGGATCCAGAACTTCAAGCACCGCAGGTTTTAAGTGTTCTCTAATCACAAATTCTTCAGCTATTTTTGACAGAATAGGCGTTAGGGAAATTGGACGAAGATGTTTATTAATAACTTGTACTGGTGTGGTCTTCGGAATTGGAACAGTATTGGACATTTTCCAGATTTTGGGTAAATGTTGTTCTTCGTATGAGCAATTCAAAATCCTGCTAACTGGTAGCGAAAGTAATTCTGCAAATTCTTTAAGGATCCACGATGGAATGTTATCCGGGCCTGATGATTTGAATGGATTGAGTGATTTTAGACATTTGTAGACATCTTCCTCTGACACCGACAGCAAATCAAACCTGGAGTTATTCATATAATCCGAGGTACACACATAATTAGAGGCATTCAACGGCTGAAAGGTTTGTAACGGTTCTAAGAGTCTATCATTAATTTTGTTAGCTATCTCTGTTTTAGTCATTTGGCGAAGTTCATCTACTTGTAAATTTGAAAATATGTCGGATTTTGACAGAGGGTCCATTCCACTAATCTTCTTGACTGGACTCCACCAATCTTTGGGTTTGGTATGTTTGAGATTTTTAATCCCACCATGGAAGTAGGCTTGTCTACATTTCTTCCGTTCCGAATTTACCTGATTACGAAAGTACTTAAAGGCAGTTTTATTTCCATTGTTCAGTGCCTTTTGCCGTTTTTTGATTGCGGATTTAAGTTTGTTTGTCATCCAAGGAGCATCGTTTACATGGATCTTCTTTTCTTTTAATGGCGTTATAGTGTCTAGGATATTTACCAAAACATCATTGAAGACTGTTACCTTTTCTTCGCAGGTGTTGATATTGTTTAAACATGACCAATCCACCGTTGAAAGGACTCTTCCTAAAGCTGTTTTGTTACTTTGTCTCAAATCGCGTGTCTTTCTTTTAATATATACAGTATTAATGGAGTAAAATTGTATGCTGCAGCTGTCAATGTCATGCAAAATCTGTGTTATGAATGTGCAAACATTTATTGTACCTTTTTCTGCATGTACAGTATGCATATGTCTTGAAGAACAATTAATGTATGGTTGCTCTTATAATTTTGATGACATAATTTGCTGGACATCTTTTTCATTCACTATTAAATTTTACAGCAGTAATACTCGAAATGCTTGTTATCTCAAGCGATTTTCTTTACCTTCTAACTAGATTGCATTATTGTTTGACAAATTGTTGTAATGAAAATATTTAAATACTGTATTAAATGAGTCAATTAAGTCAAATTTTGTGATTTGTTATATAGTTATGTTAATTTGATTTGCCTATTTAAAGCTTTATCACCATACTTTATGACTATAGCTTTTAGTACCACAGGGACGTAGCCAGGATTTTGAAAGGGGTGGGGGGGGGGGGGGGGGGGGAAGCCGAAATCAGAATAAATTTTTAGGGGGGTCCGGGGGCATGCTCCCCAGGGAAATTTTGAAATCGAGAGTCGCTGAAATGCCATTTCCTGGCTTTTGGAAGAAGATTTTACAGACCCTAAATGTTAAAAAAACATCATATAAAGTACTCAAAACACGCGAACGTCACATAGATACTCAAAATGCATACTCAGTAGATTGAATACACTGTTTACAGTTTATTCCTGACATAATTTATATTGCATCAGTTTTGTAGTTACATGTCTGTTGTTTTATGTCTAAAGGGGGGAGCCGCAGCTCCCCCCTGGCTACGTCACTGTAGTACCATAGCTTTAATAGTCAAGCTATTAGTGCACTGCCCCTCACCACTGAGGGCTGGAGTAAAGCCCATTTGGATTGAGTTGGTATTTGAATGGGTGACCATGCACCTGTCCGGGCTTGGAACTCATGCCAGATATGAGTAGAGTTGTTAGCACTTAGCCTTCTGTGCCTTGCTGGCTTTACTCTGAGAGTCTGAGTTGACTGAGTTCTTTATCAAAGTTAAAACACAACATGGCCTGTGAGCATGCAGTAGACAATTTTGTCAAAAATCTTGTTCAGCTCTAGATCTGAATACAAGGTTGTTACAACTATACAATTCCATCAGCTTTGTCAAGAATCTTGTTCAGCTATGAATACAAGGTTGTTTGTTACAAGTACACAGTTGCATCATTGTTTTTACCACAGCTAAGCTATAGAGCGTTTTCACTCACGTGATCGGTGGCCCCATGGGGGTGGTGAAACAATACGAAATATTTGAATAAGAAAGAGCTAATTCCCATACCGTACACCAATATGGCCGCCATTTCATTGTTTTGGTACACCAATATGGCCGCCGTGACTTCAGATGAAAACGCTCTATAGGCATTAAACGCAGTAGATATATGCACGCCTGGGCGTGCCTATTTTTTGAGATTTTGGGGATTTTTGGATTTTTAAGATGAAGAGTTACGTCTTTCGATATTGAAGAAACTACATTTCAGTTTTTGAAATATCGGCGTAGCGTAACCGGTCTCGCAGCGTAGCGTAACCGGTCTCACATAACAGTTTCGCAGCGATGCGCTGTCTGTCTGTCTGTCTGTCTGTCTGTCTGTCTGTCTGTCTGTCTGTCTGTCTGTCTGTCTGTCTGTCTGTCTGTCTGTCTGTCTGTCTGTCTGTCTGTCTGTCTGTCTGTCTGTCTGTCTGTCTGTCTGTCTGTCTGTCTGTCTGTCTGTCTGGATATCTCAAAAAGTGTTAAACCCGGTCTTTTATTGTAGTATGCAACAGTTGAAGAGGAGGGGGAAATGTACATGACTCCAGAGGACTTTATACGCACCTTTCTGGGAATGCAGAAAGAAGAGAACTATAACAAAGACACGTTACATCTGTTGTCAGGTGTTGTTGATCAAACAAAGGATGGGTAAGTTGCGCTTCTGTGCACTTCTGTTAGTATACGTATACCACATTTTGGCTTGCTCACTGCTTCATAATGCATCCGAAATATATACAGTATATCAATACAGTAAAGTGCATAATAGGGCAGTTTATATGGGAAATAAATATATCATTAGTTCATGATCACCTCGGTTTTCTTTGATGTACCGCGGTTGTTTATTTATAACAATACCAATGATCGCCTCGGATTCTTTTGTTCTCCGAGGGAATGTAAACCTCGTATTTCCCTCATTGCTCATGCAAGAGGGAAATTTTTCCTTTATCTTCTAATTTTCCCGTGCATGTTGATGAGGGAAAATTAGAAGACAAAGAAATCCTTTGTCTTCTTCTAAATTTCCCGCTTGCATATATTTTCCCTCATCAACATGCATGGGAAAATTAGATGCAACTTCTCTGATCAACTATGTAAATTTCCTGTCGGTAAGATTCTCAAAGTTTTCCTCGGCGATCATAATATTACAAACTAATAACATGACTTTTCGGGAAATTAGCGATTAAATTTCTCCTTTGCCTCGGGAAGATTTGTTCACAAACCTTCCCTCGGCGGCGGGGAAATTTAATCGCTAATTCCCCTCAAGTCATGTTATTACTTATAATAATTACTCCCAACCACGCATAAATCTAGTTAATGCCCGGGCTAGTATATATTAGCCCGGGGTAATTAATTTGATTTATGCGTGGTTGGGAAAATAAGGGTTAACTCATTCCTGTCCGAGGGCTTCCCCAGAGGTGAATAAAATCGTCTGGCGTTAGCCAGAATAAAATACTAAAGACCAATTCGGACAGGAAAGAGTTAGAGAGATAGTTTATAACTCATTCCTGTCCGAGGGCCTCCCCAGAGGTGAATAAAATCGTCTGGCGTTAGCCAGAATAAAATACTAAAGACCAATTCGGACAGGAAAGAGTTAATCAATGGTCACGAATGTGATAAAGGATTTATCATCGCGACTGAAGTGTTTTTTAGACAACCTCTGTGATAACGAACTCAGTATCTCAGTTTTCTTAGGCAACCTCGGTGATCTTGAAGTTACCTCGGGTTCGGTAATCTGACGTAGTTACCTCGGGTTCGGTAACTAACCTATACTTAGTATATATCATAAGAAAGATATAGAACTATTGTCAGAGTCCTAGATTGAATTTTAACTGTAGTTTTATAGGTGTAGCTTGGACTTACCTCAACCCCTAGCTTGTCAAGCTTGACTCTCACATTTAGCTCGAGTCCTACTGTAGCTCAGATTTTTGCTTGATGATTAGTTATCCTCATATAATGAAAGTAATGCCATCGTTCCCATCTGTCTAAGTTAAGTTAATTTAAGTTAAGTTAAGTTAAGTTAAGTTAAGTTAAGTTAAGTTAAGTTAAGTTAAGTTAAGTTAAGTTAAGTTAAGTTAAGTTAAGTTAAGTTAAGTTAAGTTAATTAAGGGGGCTTTCCATTTACACGGTTAGACCGGTCAGTCCGGTTAAATAGAACACGATTCGTTTGAGACTTAGGACGGTCAGACTGGAAAATTTGGTCCTAATCAAAAGCAAGTCCATTCTGACCGGACTGACCGGTCTAACCTTGTCAATTGGAAAGCGCCCTAAGTTAAATGAAAGGAACTGAATGATTCCATACTCTAACAAAATCTTTTTTTCTTCGATTGTTTTTAAGGTTTATATCATTTAGTGAGCTGCTTGCATTCGAATCTTTGCTTTGTTCTCCAGACGCCCAATTTCGGATAGCATTTCAGCTTTTCGATCTGGACGGGAAAGGATCTGTTAGTTTTGGTAAGTACTTCGATGCGTTCATGATGTGTTTGAACATTTATAGTTTGAGTAGCGATTTCTTTAGAAAAATTTGGATCAAACTTATTAATGGATCGAGCGAGAGGTCTTTACGGAAAAATTATCCTACCCGCGGTCCAGTTCTGGAAAATGTCCGGCAGCGCCGCTGCCAGGAAATGTTTTGTAAAAGTTGTTCGCAGGAAATTTTTTGTATCTTGCAGAAATATTTGTCAGTTTTTTTAATCCAAGTCAAAGTTTAAAGATAAATTTCCTATTCTTCAAAAAATCGAAAAGCGTCACGGTCACACAATTTTGATGGGCAATCACTTTTGATCGAATATCAAGTTTCATATTCGATGACTCATCTTTCTATATTCTTGCCAAACCCAACGGCGATTTGTAAACAATTCGAACGTGTTTTGAAGGTTTATTACATGACCTTAACCTGTCTAAGTTTCGTATATCCTTGCGCAAATGACGCAACGATTTGTTCTAAAAAACAATGAAATATTTATCATTTCAGTATAATGTTGCGGTTGCAGGCTGCAGCTGTCATTGTGCATTTGCAAGAATGCAAGCTGCTTTTATCTTATTCAACTGTTTCAGCATTTCGATTTTTGACTCTAGTACTTGTATTACGTAGTATTCAATTGAAAAAGTTCGCTATTTCAAAGTATGTATAGATACCACATTCAGATAAATTATGGTTTTGAGATACAAACTTGCAAGTCTGGTGGTATCACAACTTATAAAATTGAAAAATTCTATCAGGCAGGAAATCGTTAATTTAGTTTAGCAGGAAATATTTATTTTTGGATTTTGCTGCCAGGAAGAAAAATGCTTTATCTGGGACTGCCGCGATCTTTCAGTACAGACCGAGCGGCAAAGGAGCGAGTTTTGTGCAAAACGGCCGAAGGCAGGATACCGCCATTCGCAACCTAACTTGCACCGTGCAACAGTTCACACGTACTTTTACGTTTTAAAATTCCATTTTTAGGGGTTGTTTATATGAAGGCGAGCCAGCTGGCTAGGGTACCCCCTTGAATGGAGGCGAGCCTGCCCGGCCAGCACGCCTAGCCGAGATCTCACTTTGTGTGACCGGGATCTCGGTTACAACAAAAATACTTTCAGTCATCGTATTTAACTTGTTTAATTTTCTAATTTTCTGATTATGACCAGTCTTTAACCAATCAAATCGCAGGAAAGTCGTGTTAAGATCACTCGCGTCACAGAGCCATATATAATAATAGGGAGTTTGAACAACACGACGAAAACGACAACGATCTCAGGGTACAGTTCTGCGCATCCTTTTGAAGTGGTCAGCGTCGAAGTCCCGTGTCTTCGTCTTCGCTTCTTTGTTCATGACGAAGTTTTAAAAGTTTCTAATAGGCGACTTTGTAAAAGAGTGATGGCCTGGGGCGAGGGATCATTTTGGGAGGACAGGGAACTTTAATATCGAGACAAAAATCTGATGAAACATCATGATTAAAACCATAAGATTGTCAACGTAAGATTGTGAAGTCTAAATAGAAAGACATTAGACAACAGACTTTGGGAGTGAATTTAAGACATGGAAGTTTCAATGCCCCCCCCCCCCCATTCTCGTCCCCAGAGCCTCTCCCGTGTTGGCGCGCTGAAAAGGCTCTGGGGGAATCCAAAACCGGAACACCAAGATTCTTTGGTGTTCTTTCAAAAGCGCATGCGTTTAAGTTCGCGGTTTGGGAGTTGGACACGAGATCATCGACAGTTGTTTGGCGGAATATAATTTTCCTTTCGTTTTCGATTCTCAGATTCTGGCGGTTTGGCTGTCTCGTATTGACTCGTTTGACTTTGGAACAATTCTGATTGTGGTAGATTCCCTGCAAAGAAGGTCCTTGTCGAGTGTGGCTCATCGCCGCGTTTACTCGGCTGGGCAAAAGATTAAAATTTTAATACGAGTTCGCTTCAGGGCGGGCAATAGAGCCACGTCGGAATTTCTAGAAGAAAGAAGGCTAAGAAGAGATGTGACAGCAATAGAGACAGCAGAGAAGATGTAACAATAAACATGACTTAAAACCACTGAAAAAAGCCTAAAAATTTATACAATAAAACCGAAAACGATGCCGACCGAAATGTATCTGAAAGAACAAGGATGTGTCCTGAAACTGTTCAAAGCTGGTAAAGAATTCTGCTCTGGTGTATTCTATTTAACTCGAGAGAGAACGATGAAGAAATTTTGAAACAAACGGCTTTTTAGATCATGAGGAGAACTGAATGATGCCTTGTCATATTTATTTGTCAACAACGAAAAAAGTAAGAAACCGCGAACGAGAAAAACAATCCGAAAAGAGTAGACTGAATTGGCAGTGTTTGTGGTGGTGATATGAGCAGAAGAAAGTTTAATAACGGTAGGAGATTCGTATGTACCAGTTTAGCTGAGTTAAAACGAAAGAAATCTTGAAAATGAAAATCAATATAAATAGTATCTTGTCTAGCATTGTCTTTGGACGCTAGGTCTTTGGCATTGTATATTTTCTTGGTCACTATTTATATCTGTTTTTGAATGAGAATTTGTCATTTAGTTCATCTCGGGTTTTTTTTAATATTGACGATATGCATGTTCTTTCGCCTTTCGGTCTGTCAATACATGACAACAGATGAACTTTGCTAATTAATTTTCTGGGATGTTTTTTTTTTTTTTTTGGGGGGGGGGGGGATTGTTCTGTTAAAAATGCATATAAAGCGGGCGAGGGGTTGTTGCGTTTATGTATTTCTAGTATGTACCATGCACGAACAGCCTGCAATGGCGCGGTCTATCGTCTATCGGTTTCAAATTTGCTGTCTGTCTTCTGTGTTTGATTTAATTATATAAGGGGAAACGGGTTGATTACTTTGAAAAACGTTCGATTGAATTGTTCGGATTAGAACTTCGTTGTCAGTTTTCGTGTCTCAAATACTGTTTATTTATAAACATTCACTAAGCTCCGTTATAGACCTTTGACTTTGAACAACCAATCAGCTCGCGATGATATGGATTCCCCCAGAGCCTTTTCAGCGCGTCAGCACGGGAGAGGCTCTGGGGACGAGAATGTGTCCCCCAAACTGTCCGTGGCTACTCTCGCACCAATCTCGTACCCAGAGCCTGCGATCCTTTTGGTCATTACCAAGGAACGGAGGTTCTGGAGGCTCTGGGAAACTCCAATGAAAAAGACCCCAAAATTAGGTTTTTGTTCCCAGTCCTCTGGTTCCCAGTTCCCTATAATTTGTTACTGTCATCGACGATCTTTAGCTTGTTCGAAGACCAGGGAAAATATTTGTTTCCCGATAAAGAATGGCCCAGTATGTTTTACAAAGCTCTTGAAAAAGCGTTGTGATACAAATGGTCTTTCTTAGCTTTTTTCTGAATCGTCAACCGGACGATTTGAAGAGAGTGTCTTATATGTCCGCGTCGCCGTCGGCACTCGGCAGTGATCGGCTCAGCCGCTCTGGTAAGGAATTGTACTTTCTGTCAGGAATTTTGGCTAAACTACATGGACCTTGTATTCTCTAATATAATTTTAAAGTTCTGAGAGGAAACTGCGAAGAAATACGAGACGAGTCGGACGATGGATGTTTGTTTGGCGACGAAGCGAGAATAATAATAGTTTTAACTTGTAAATTGTCGGGATTTTTGCTGTTTTGAATTATTTCATGTGTTCAATTGTATTTGAGTCTGTCTTGTATAATTATGTGTTACAGAACGTCGGGAAATCGCTTAAACAAGTTAGCAACGTGCACATTATTTGAAATTTTACTGTTTGAAAACTAACCAATCAGATGACAAGTTTCATCGGAGTTCCCCAGTGCCAACGTTCCTTGGTAATGACTAAATGGATCGCAGGCTCTGGGTACGAGATTGCTCTCGCACCAGTCTTTTCCAAAGTTGGCTATGTAAACTAGCCTAGTTCCTATGTCTTTTGCTTTTGTCACGAGCTTGGCGTGGTCTCAAACGTACGCACCCTAAATCTCGTGTAAACGAAACGCAGGAGATAATGGAAAGGGGAACTGGAAGATAACTTCAAAAACTCATTAATAATTCATGAGGAAAACACAAAGGAATCCGTACCATGTCCGTGGTTTTATACCCGATAAAACTTCTTGACGTCAGAAAGAATACTAATGAACATACAATTTTATATAAAGAATACTAATGAACATAACATCCAATAACGAATCGTTTTTGAAGCCATTCAAAACACTCGCATCACGTGTTTTAAATATTACTTAAAACGATGTTACGAAACTGGAAACGATGTTTGCAAAACTTGCTGTGGTAATTATACACTTATAAGCGGCTAATTACCTAACGGGTGGTCCCACATGGCTAAAATCAGACACTGCTGAACTTAAGTGATATTACACTATTGTTTAATTTAGCAATAGCTGATCCTGGTCATGTGGGACCACCCGTTATGTGCATTATTAGCCGCTTATAAGTGTATAATTACCATAGCAAGTTGTGCAAACATAGTTTCCTGTTTCGTAACATCGTTTAAAGTTTCCTATCCAGTTCCCCTTCCATTATCTATGGAGAAACCAGACTAGGGTAACTTTTCTAGCAAAGTCACCCTGTAATGTATTTATGTAAACAGGGCCTGATGTGTATTTTCTTTGCGTTCTATTTTTGGCTAGGTGAATTTGCAGATGTCATAAAGAAAACTCAGCAAGATCAAAAGTTTCCCTTTGATTTTGAGTGTGCATTTGTTAAACGGTTTTTTGGTCATGACAAGATGAGAAAAGTGCCGTACGAGGAATTTACCCAGCTTTTGGAGGTGTGTGTAGCAGTTATTAGGGACCTTAAGATGTTAGGAAGACGACGGCGGTTAAAAATCAATTCAAATTTTAGCATTAAAAAGAAGTCACTGACTACTGTATTCAATACTTGAAGCTTGTTTTATAATTTTCAAAGTGTTAAAACGGTTGCAGTGTCTGTGTTAAGGCAATCTCAGACAACAGTTCTCATCACCCCACGAGTCATCGTCGTCCTGAAGACGTGAAAATGGTCTGAGTGGCGTTGTATACAGAGCGAGGACGGTGTTCAGATTACTCTTGGGACTAGAAATTATTCATTATCTTTGTTTTGCAAGAAGAATGTTTTTGTTTGAAGGACGTCGTCCTCGAAGTTCCCGTCGTAGATCTTAAGGTCCCGTCGTAGATCTTAAGGTCCCTATTGTTTACTTGCAAGCGGTGGCGGTGGAACGTGTTTGAAATTACTGGGGCTAGCTATAGGGCGCGACGTCATTGATTAAAGTGGTTTCCACACGTTTTCACTCTTTCCACCAATATAGCTTATATAATAATATGTAGTCTTAGTCTATGCACTTTACCAATGTCACGAGTCCGGCACGACGTGATTATCATTTCAAGCTGTATTAATCCTAAACTTTGAATATAGTAGGGGATTTTAAACCTGTCAAATTCAACCAGGTTGTTATGCTCACGCCATCAAGTTTCTTATCAAGTCTTTTTACTATCCACGGTGCAACTTAAAGTGCCACTAACGCCAAAAAGTTTTTTGCACGAATAAACATCGCCAATCCAAAGGATGAAGAATGCAATATAAATTAACTAATTTGGTAAAATCCTCTTAATTTAAGAATCGATTGAAGTGGCGATAATGACGGACACGACGGAGCACTTGGGAGACTGCGTCGAGAAGGGTTTGTGACGTAATACCAGGAATTCTATATTTTTTTTTTACTGTAAAGTAAATAGGAAATAACGTACCCAGGTTACGTTTATAGCCAGTTTGGCGATATTTTTCGTTTTAATTCTTTTATTATAGTTCCAGTGTACTACACTTCATAGATTTTTGAAGACGAATTCCTGGTATTACGTCATACGCATCCTATACCCATTCCCCTCACTGCTCCGCCATGGGACAAACAGATGCGAAATTTTGCAAGTTTGAAGCGGCATAAAAAATGAAGGAAGTGTTCAATAACAGAAAATATATGTTGGTGCTAATATACTCAGCAAGGGCTATTTGAATCCCGAGAAAATTTTTTTGTGGTTAGTGGCACTTTAATTGTCGCGCAATTTTGGTGCGATACAAGTTGCCCAAGA
The DNA here is from genome assembly GCA_035771165.1 of Paragorgia papillata. NCBI lineage: Eukaryota > Metazoa > Cnidaria > Anthozoa > Scleralcyonacea > Coralliidae > Paragorgia > Paragorgia papillata. The sequence goes on along the minus strand of JAWNZC010000341.1, from coordinate 1,148,951 downwards.
AACTGCATGGTGATATAACTCGCAATCACCAAGTGTCGCAACATTTTTGTCGCGACGATTGCGGCAACGTTGCAACGCATTATCGAAGCATTGGACAGTGTTGCCTCTTACGTGGAACTTGTCTCGCAACAATTTGTGCGATCAGCCAATAAAAAATCAGATTTGTAAACCGCTCCAGTCCTGTTCAGGCCTGGCCAAACGCTTTCAACATCGCATTCAACATAGATAAAGCAAAAATAAAGCAAAAAAAAGAAAAAGAGACTTGCCTTTAGTTGGTTGTATAAATCTTGAAATCTAGTTGAGCAGAAAGAAATTCCAATTAAAGTGTCGGGCGACGTACATGCGAATAACGCACCACCAAAGGACACTGAGTCGAGGATTGCGCAAGAATATCGATTTGTGATGTAGAAAAAAATAGAAAAGACAGTGTCTTTAAGACACAGAGCCAAATTTAATACTTGGGCCTACCACAGTAGCCCGAGTAACAAGTTGCAAGAAACATTACATAGTGTAACACCCTCGCTCGTGTAAATGCAATGTAAGAAATTCAGCCGTGGCGAGACAAGTTGTACGAAAAATTGCACAGTGTAACACCGCGTTAATGGGTGTGGCCGAATCTTCGAAGAGCTGAAAAAAACCTTCGAAGGTTAAATTATCAGGTTTTCTCTCAGATAAATCGAGCTCATTCCTGCACGGGTTGCTTGTATTTTGCAGACGTTAGGGCGGAGTCATATCGAGGTGGAAACCCTTGGATGACTCCCCCAACTCCGGACGATACAGTAGTCATTCTCTCCTCCGCAGAGGCTTTATGTACGCGAGCATTCTCGTACCCAGTCTCTGGGAATGTCTGTAAATGTGAGCGTTCTGATTGGCTTTAAAGGCCTGGCCAAACGCTTTCAACATTTCATTCAACATCGTTCAACATTGTTGAATTCAACATGTTGAAAGCGTTTGGCCACCCCTGTTGAATGATGTTGAACGTTGTTGAATGGTGTTGAATGATGTTGAACGAAATTTGAACATGTTTAAATTTTCGTTCAACACGCGTTCAACATTTCTATTGTTCTCAAAATGTTGAAAGGTGTTGAACGCATTTGGCCACATTTCATTCAACTTTGTTGAACAGAGACATGCGCCATGCGGGATATTGTCGATTCTAGCTTTTGTGGTAGCCCGCGTTCAATTAGTTGTCATTCATGAATGTTGAATGATGTTGAATTCATTTGGCCACTCGTGCTTTCAACATTATTCAACAATGTTGAATGATGTTGAATGCGATGTTGAAAGCGTTTGGCCAGGCCTTCAGAATCAATGAAAAAAAATACGCAAGAAGTATTTGAAAATCTTTGTTTGTGCACCTTATCATTGGGCCATGTTCGAAAGAAGACAACAATCTTTCATTGAATTTTAGCTGGTAGGTCATCTTTCCTATTGAATATCAAGAAATAATCAACTCGAATTTGCATTTTTTCAATGAAACTTAACAAGAAGTCATCTTGGCTATCTGATGACAAAATTACAAGGTGTGGACGAAATTTTATCACACAATGCGCTCGGCATGCGTCCCAGCAAGTCGTATCTTGATAAATTGATCGGAGAGTAAAATTTGTTTACAGCTTACAATTATTCTAATCCAAATAATGCTTCAAAAACCCGATAAAGTTATTGATATAATTACTAAGAATCGTAATATGACAAAACTATACGTTTTGTTTACTTCTCTTGCAGCAATTGAGGAACTAAATAGGCAAGAGTTAGCCCATAAAAATACCTAACATCCGATTGCTATATCTCCAAATAATCAACTCCGATTTTCATGAAAACTTTAAGATATAACCACAAAATTATAATCTTCAACATACCTGAATTCCTAGGCGTTGACGACCTGTTAACATGCCCAAATCTTGTAATGAAATTTTTCCTCAATAGAAGTCATAAAAAAATCGAGTCATTATCCATAATAACTCCTTTATAGTACAACTTTTTACGCCAAACAAGTATTCATACATTAAACGAATAAGTACTTCGTCGGTACATTGCAAAAGGTTCCTCCAAAATTACATAGTTAAAGAAAAAACAGCGACAATATGACAGTGCCCAAAAATCCAATTTTGCTCAACTATTGCTCAAAAGCACGCTCGTGCCAGTCCTTTTGTGCATCACACATCGATCAGCGCGATATGAGCGCGTTGCACCGCCCCGTATGTAAGCGCCCTGACGGCCACCTGTCCCGTGCGCCTTTTCCCTCGCCCGCGCGTTTTTGCCTCGCGTACATAAAGCCCCGGCGGAAGAAAGGGCAGTAGTCAGTTTTATAATTATTGAACGAACATGTTCTGTTTTGTTTTGCAGGATTTACAAAAAGAGCATGTCAAGCAAGCGTTCTTTCATTGCAAATTAAACAAAGGGACGATAACTGCCAAAGATTTCAGTATCGTTATGAAGACATGCCGACGTCACGTTCTTTCGCCTTATGTTCATGAACATCTCTTAACAGTAGGTCATACTATTGTGTTAATTAAAACATTTAGTAATTTAGCCGGACATTTTGTGTATTAAGGTGACTCGATAGACAAGGATTTTGTAAATGACTAATAGCGGGTAAATGACCAGGAGGGAGGTTTACGGATCGGCGGATTTGGTCTTAAAAGTCATTGCGGATTTCGGTTCCGATTTAACTTTCTGTCGGATTTGTGGATCCTGTGAAAGTGGCGGATTGCGGATTTTGCCAATAATTGACCTTGGATTATGGATTTTCCTTGTAAAACCTTGATCTTATTCCTGTCTCGGATTGTGGATTTTGCCTGTTATTTATCAGATTATATCATTGACGATCTTTCATTGTCATTGTCATTGTCATTGTCATTGTCATTGTCATTGTCATTGTCGTGGCGAAATTAAATGATCATAGACGAGTCAACACTAGTTCAAGTAATTGTCAGCGTGTTGAAATGAAATTTGCGTTAATCGTGCAAATTTGGAAAGTTCAACAAGTATAACTGCGGATTCGAATTTCAACAATTGACGGATTTGACCAAAAAAATTAGCGGATTGTCGGATTTTGGCACCCCTATTCACCCCTCCCCCCTCCCCCTAGCCAAGGAACTGCACGCGAGAAAGTGGGGAGAACCCAGCAGGAGATCGGTAACAGACAACTTCGGCGCATATTGACCAGAGCAGAGTCATCACGTCTTCAGACGGCGTGTTGTAGTAGGGCTGAGAAAACGTGTAGAGCAGGGAATTCATTTGCATCCCACCATCCCATCCCATCCTAACGAAGCAAATTCCAATTTCCAAGCAACAACAAATTTCAGCATAGCCTAGGCCCTAGGCTGCCATGTCTGCACCTACCCATCTACAAGGGCAAGTATAGTGACTGTAGATGTGAACCAATTAATTTTGTATATAAAACTATTTGCAGTTGCTAGGGTATAAGCTCGATTCCAGCCGGCGGACGCTGTATGAGTCTACGGATTAATGCCCCCTCCCAGTGACTGGGTCAATGATTAGCAACCATCTTTCCTGGGTTTAAGTTTGGACTGCAGTAGTGGGAGGCAACGCACTAACAGCACTCGCCACCCGTTTTTAGGGCGTCTTTTAAAGCGAGGTCATAAAGGCTAATTTATTTGCACATAAAAGAATTTTAAAGTGTCCGCCGTTTTTGAAATAAGGTCTATATCTAGAAGTTCCCAGATCCACTTCATGGTGCCGCAGAAGTCAGTGGCATGGGAACGAGAGTGCAGATTGATGGCAGTACAGATTTTTATTTTTTGTGTGTGTGTAGGTTGCTGGAGGTATGACCAGTCATCTAGTTAGCTATGCCTACTGTCAAGCTTTTAATGATCTATTGGATAACGTTAAAGTCATTCAGTATCTTTTTGAAAAAGCAGTAAGGGGAGACCGGCAGAAAGACCTCACAAAAGGTATGTGTCTATAATGAAGTGAAAAACTTGTTGGCAGTTTTCTGTTTTAGTGAACAGAAGAGCATTAAAAAAATACGTAATGGTTTTCGATGTTTGGATACCGTGATTCAAACACGCGGGATTTTGCGAGACTAGAAAAACGTGACAAAAACACGAGCTGCTACGTGAGTGTTTTTTAGCTTGTCGAAAGTCAAGCAACATCCTAAGTGTTTAAGTCACATTATTATATGGCACATATTACTTCCGGTAAAATCACGCGCTGTGATTGGTTGCTGACGGGGCGAGATTTATCCGTAATGCCCACGGGCATTATGAAAATTGTTAATGCCCTACGATTGGAAACAAATAAAAAATCCTAATAAGAAATTTTATTGCCGAAAAACGGCGAAAATAGATGAAATAGACGACGATGAACATTATAAAAGTAAATTATATTATCCAGACGAGAAAGAAACAGAAGAAAATAACGCTAGTTCGGTGTTTTGACGAAGTTAAAGAAAGCGAAGACCAAGAAATACAAGATTGATTTTGAAATAAAAAGTGCCATATAATAAACTACTTAATAATATACATGACAAAATTACTGCATCCTGATTGGTCGAGAGGAGTGCAATTTCAATGTAATACAGTGCAGAAAAGGTGTAATACAGTGCAAATTTCAACGAGTATTAACCATTCTGATTGGCTAATAATGCTTATGCGGATTTTGAAGGATGGTTTTTCCTCGCGAGAAAATCCAATATGGCGACCAAAACATAGAGTTGTCGAAGAACATTTCGATGAAATACAGAGTGAATTTTGCTTTAATATTGTCATTAAAGTTCCTGCAAGAAGACTAGAAGAGGTTAGATGCTATGAGTAAAACGTTTTACGTATTTAGTGAACAAAGCGAAGCAGTTTTTAACCATTTATGCTTCGAAAAGTGGAGCAATGAGTGGTATGTAAACTTTGTAGCTGGAGGAACATTTGTCTAACATTTCATGTATGTTATTAATAAGTAATAGCATGGCTTCGAGCGCAATTTTGGAAAAAACACGCACTCGTGAGTTTTTCAAAGACCTCAAATAGCACTCGTCCTTCGGGCTCGTGCAATTTTGATAGTCTTTGAAAAACTCACTCGTGCATGTTTTTCCCCCAAATTGCACTCGAAGCCATACCGTAAAGACCGAACGGTCGAGGTTACTAGTATAGGTTATTACCTATACTAATAACCTCGACCGTTTGGTCTTTACGGTAAAATATTAAACCTCGGTCTTGAGCGTATTAACCTCGCTATTGCTCGGTCAATACAGCAAGACCTCGGTTTAATATTTTACCGTAAAGACCTCACTCTCGGTTATTAATTAGTTAATAAATGAATACGGTAATAAGTTAATAAAGTTAATAAGTTAATAAATCACAAAAATTAATAAATTACAAAAAATTATTATATGGCACGGATTATTTCCTGTAAAATCACGCGCTGTGATTGGTTGCTGACGGGGCGAGATTTCTCCGTAATGCCCACGGGCATTATGAAAATTGTTAATGCCCTACGATTGGAAACAAACAAAAAATCCTAATAAAAAACTTTTATTGCCGAAAAACGGCGAAAATAGATGAAATAGACGACGATGAACATTATAAAACTAAATTCTATTATCCAGAGGAGAAAGAAACAGAAGAAAATAACGCTAGTTCGGTGTTTTGACGAAGTTAAAGGAAGCGAAGACCAAGAAATACAAGATTGATTTTGAAATAAAAAGTGCCATATAATAAACTACTTAATAACCTCGACCGTTCGGTCTTTACGGTAAAATATTAAACCTCGGTCTTGAGCGTATTAACCTCGCTATCGCTCGGTCAATACAGCAATACCTCGGTTTAATATTTTACCGTAAAGATCTCACTCTCGGTTATTAATTAAGTAGTTAGTATTCAAACACAGAAAACCATTTGGCATTTCTTTTATACTAAAATAACTGACTTTAAAAAACAGTAAATTTAGTCGAAAATAACATGGTAAGAATACAGATTCTTTCGAAATTCCTTAACTACCAATCACATTTTTGTTAATACTTTGGTGACTAAACTATTAATTATAATAATTTTATCGGGCATTGTGATGTATTTTGCGGGCTAAATTGAAGAATTCAGCCTAATTCAGCATAAACTGATTTGAGCCCATCAGTTTTAACAGCTCTAAATCACTATTGGTTTGTTGTTTACGGAATTGTATACTTTTCTTGTCAATACTTTGAAGCAAAGATTGTTTTGATGACAAATGTTGCGTTTTTCTGCCAAGTTTACGTGTAAGTTATGAGTTATGTAAATATTTATTGCAATGAAATGCACGCCAGCGGGATGGCGGCACTGTTCAAGATACTCTTTATTGTACTGTCTTTGATTTTCTTCCAAATGCCCACTAAAATTATTACAATAGTAATACAGTTAGTAATAGTAATACAGTCTGTTACATTACACCAAGCTCGCAAACGTACCACATGCACTACATGTATACGTACAACTTATCATGTCACTTTAACAACAACATCTCATATGCAAACGCTACCACTTGAGCACATATGACTATGAATTTGCAACCTTAGCTCTCCATCTGAGCCTTACTCACTTTATATTTTATTTATTTACAGAGGAATTTACAAAAGTTGCTCGAAAACATTTTCTGGTTAGTATCATTGGTACCCATGTATAGATCGTTTTCATCTGACGTCGCGGCGGCCATATCGGTGTACTGAAACAACGAAATAACCAGACTTGGGGGAAGGGAGAGAGATAATGAGGCCTAATATTTAAAAGGGCTATTAGTGGGTGTAAAGCGGTAGGAAATTGAAACTTTAAAGTGCCAATGCAGCGAAATTTCACCCCAGTTTTTTATGATTGCATTTGAAAGAACACTTAAAATGACAACGTAACATCTTTCGTAGAATTTCGTTTCCTTGCTTCATTCTTGAGATATGCAGGTTTGTTTGATATGCAAATGTCATACTTATGACATCACACTGGATAATGACTTTTTGAAATAGCATCAATTTTAGAATAGGCCAAATATTTTACACCCAGCAACACACGTTTAGTGATAGTATGACTACATACATGCAAGTGCAAATTTTTATTAAGTACTTTCGATAAGAACTCTCAAAGAAAATCATACCTTTCTAAAACGTCATTATGCAGTGTGATGTCATAAGTATGACATTTGCATATCAAACAAACCTGAATATCTCAAGAATGAAGCAAGGAAACGAAATTCAACGAAAGATGTTACGTTGTCATGTTAAGTGTGCTTTCAAATGCAATCATAAAAAAACTGGGGTGAAATTTCGCTGCATTGTCACTTTAAATAAAAAATAAATAAATAAATAAATAAATAAATAAATAAATAATGGAACTTAGATAAAATAAAAACGTTCGTTAATGCCATGGGGATGCGTGGAACTAAGTTTGAAAATGAGACGCTTCTTTTGGTGCTTACGGTTACCATTACCACATGAGATGGGAAGGATAACGCAGACATTTATGTCTGAAACCGAATGGTTAGAACTATAGACCTCTTTCATAATGACGACCAATTTAAATATTCTTTTGTGTGCATCTCAATAAGCCTTTCTGGCCTCGTTTGCGTGTCTGCAATTCAAAAGAATATTTGCTCCCTAACAAGGCTAGAAAGGCTAATTTAGATGCACATAAAAGAATATTTAAAGCGGCGGCCATTATGAAAGTGGTCTATATTGAAATACCGGTTTGTCAACGTCAGTGTTCCTTGCGGAAAAAGTAATAGTTTTATTGCGATATGTTACATTGGCATTGTTACTCTGTTAAGGTGTTGTTAGGCTTTCAAAAACGGTGGGATGTAAACTTCACTTTGCGCATGTCCTCAAGAACTCAATAACCGTCTTATTACAAAGTAATAGCGTGGTATTTTGGGATGTTAATGGGGGTAATAGAACGACGAGGAGTGCTATTAATGCCAAAATCATATGAGTGATTACAAAATCGATCGACCGCGAAGCGGGAGGTTAATTTGTTAATCACGAGTATGATTTGGCATTAATAGCACGACTCAATTCGTTCTATTACCCATTAATTATATATCCTTCTGTAATCAGGTCATGCCCACGTCTTCTTTGTTTTCGACAGCAAATACTTCATAGTAGCCCAACTTTTGGGTTCTAGACCTAGGCCTCTCAACATGGCGCGCAAAAAATGCAAATTTCAGGCGGCCATTCTTTTAATATACGGAGACTCGGCGAGGAGTTTTTTTAATAATAAAGTGAATTTATGAGGAGTTCATACAATTATATGTGAGGTAAAACCGGGAGTTATTGATAAAGAGTGACAAGAACCAAAAATGTGAGTAATTTAGTGCTGTTTGTCTTTACTTTATAGCGTGTTTATACCCATGTATTTATAAACACACTCATGCAGCTTCACCGAGTGTTGCTACTTTACTGACTAAAATATTTTAAAAATACCCGAGTGCCAATAATTTGTTTTTAATTTTTTGGGGACACGACACTGTTTTCAAAACGTGTACAAAAAAATACAAATTTATATTCTATATTTTAATATTTAAAATCCTCCATTTTTTAATTTTTTGAAAAATCCCGGAAAATCATACAGCTTAGGTGCCGAACAGTGATTGGCCAATTTTGATAGCTAGCTTGATTTCCATTGGCTGAAGCAGGTGTGCGATTACAGCTAGCAAGAGTGCGGTTAATGCTCAAATCACACTCCTCTAAACCAATGGAATTGCAGCATTTGGGCCTGATTACAGAAGGATATATGATTAAATGTCTCGTCAAACCTCGCCAGAGTTTCCCGCAAAGCTTTCGTCGTAATACAGCTTCACCAGAAACACTGAGTTTCTTTCAAGTGTCTCTGATAATTGATAAGTTCGTAGAACGACGTAAGCCCAAACTCTTAAAGTGCATATACGAGAATTTTCATCCCCCCCCTAAAAATCGGCCGTATCGAGACGATTCTAACGATATATAACGTACTTTAATCGAAATGTAGTAAGGTTAGATATACTACCGAAACAGAGAACGTAGGAGTCTAACGTTTCGAGCGAAGGCCCTTCGTCAGAGAGAAACGGTCTAACGTTTCGAGCGAAGGCCCTTCGTCAGAGTGAAGGCCCTCCTACGTTCTCTGTTTCGGCAGTATATCTAACCTTACTATATTTCGATTGTTGTTTCTACACTGCCTACGCAGCACGCTACTTTTATTTCACTATAACGTACCTTAAACGGATAAAAACTTCTCGAGATATCTTGCATCAAACATAGCCAAAAAATGGTTTTTCCAAAACATGACCGGGAGAAAAGAGTCTGAGTCTGAGTAATGGTGATGACGTCAAATCGGGACAGGCTGTCGGACGACTACAGTTGTTTACCTATAGTTTGGAGAGACAGGCTGCAGAAAATTATCGGTTACTCTGTGTTTTGTGACAATGTCTACATCTGGATCTTAAAACAACTAAACAACTGTAGCTGTCGATTACAGCTTGTCCCGATTTGACGTCATCAGCGTTATTCGGACTCAGACTCTTTTCTCCCGGCCATGTTTTGAAAAACTCATGTTTGACGCAAGATATCTGGAGAAGGTTTTATCCGTTTAAGGTGTGTTATATATCGTTAGAATCGTCTCGATACGGCCGATTTTTAGTAAAAAATGAAAATTCTCGTATATGCAATTTAACATATAGTAACAATTATAGGCGACATTTGCAATAAGAGGGCACTCAGAGACTGCATATACCTCCGTCAGCGGGTTATAAGAGACATTTAAAAAACAACAAGAAGCTAACCAGGCTAGCTCACGAGACCTACACATGTATGAATGAATAGAATGCTGTTTTGCACTCGTGCCAAAATTATGCAAAAATATTTGCATAAAATAAAGATAACGAGCGCAATCAAGCATTTCTTCTACACGGAGAAACTTGTTGTTAGATTTCTCATCTAATTTCCACCAAAATTGAGCGGGGTGGTGCTTAGTCTACAGACAGACAGACAGACAGACAGACTGACAGACAGACAGACAGACAGACAGACAGACAGACAGACAGACAGACAGACAGACAGACAGACAGACAGACAGACAGACAGACAGACAGACAGACAGACACACACACACACACACACACACACACAGACAGACACAGACAGACACAGACAGACACAGACAGACACAGACAGACACAGACAGACACAGACAGACACAGACAGACACAGACAGACACAGACAGACACAGACAGACACAGACAGACACAGACAGACACAGACAGACACAGACAGACAGACACAGACAGACACAGACAGACAGACAGACACACACACACACACACACACACACACACACACACACACACACACACAGAGACAAACAGCCCAGCCACATAGACAGACAGACAGACAGACAGACAGACAGACAGACAGACAGACAGACAGACAGACAGACAGACAGACAGACAGACAGACAGACAGACAGACAGACAGACGGAGGTGAAAACAACCTTCTGACGGAGGTAATAAAACTATTATGTTTTCTGACTGCATTCTACCTTGAAGTTAATTTGTGCTTGTCGATTGTTTTCTTTCAGATAAATCCTTTACAAATCGATATTTTGTTTCATCTATGTGGGTTAAGACATGGCACTGGGTAAGTGACTATTGAGTCAAGCTTGATAAACAACATTTTTATCTCCAACAGACGGTTGGTAGACGTTTGTCTAACTCAATTACTCAGAAATGATTTCTGAGTCTCAGACGATCTAACCGTTGAGCTACTAGGCTCTAGCCTGGTACCCTGGCCCAATTTCAAAATAAATATGGGCCAGGTAACCACTAATCTCATTCTCGCGTCATCAGGGTTAAATCCACTTATGACGATTGCAGTTTTACTTATAGCCACTAAAAACGCGCGAAATTTCAACCAATAGGAAAGCAGAAGTCTTTAGTGGTTACCTGGCCCATATTATTTGATTGGGCCAGGGTACCAGGCTACTGAGGGTCTAGCCTGCGTGGCCGGCGTCACTTGCGTGCGGGAGAAATGAACGCCTATACCACAGTCCTATTCAAATTTGCGGCATTTTCCATGAAAAGTATCGGCTAAATTCCCATTGGTTCATTCGAGTTTTAATTACACAAACTGTCAACTCGTCAAGCATAACAATAGAGCTGTGACTGGAAGAGCTTTGCGTGGTGCACGGCCTTTGAACGTTTCTAAGCTCGAACAGTGGAATAAACCGTTAATTTGAATGGTCCTGACGTTTTGTTTTGTCAAAATGATTCTCAAGAAAATCCTTAAAATAAAGCCCGATTTTGAATTTGGCTTAATAGACATATAACAGAAGTTTGCATACCTCCGCAACCCATGGTAAACATGACGAAATAAACTACTGTGGCAGTTGTTATGACTGAGTCTCATTGAGGCTGACGAACACGAGACCGATTCCGACAACGACACACCTTCCGGCCTTGACGACCTTCATGACGAGCTAATTGTTATACCCGTTCCGGAAGAGCTGTAAGGGCGATTTTGCGTTTAGATTTGTGAGTCGAGTAAGTAGTCTGAGTAGTAGTTACGTTTCAAAAACTAGACTTTTCCACTTTTAGTTCATGATCACCTCGGTTTTCTTTGATGTACCGCGGTTGTTTATTTATAATAATTACTCCCAACGTATAAATCAAGTTAATGCTCGGGGCAATTAACTTGATTTATGCGTGGTTGGGAAAATAAGGGTTAACCAATGGCCGCGAGTGTGATAAAGGATTTATCATCGCGACTGAAGTGTTTTTTAGACCACCTCTGTGTTAAAGGGTATTAGCAATAAAAATTAAGTTTGTCTCATTTGAAAGAACTCGTCAAATGGTATAAGAAGACCTTTTACAATTTTTCTCTATCTTTCTTGTGTTTTGAAATATTTCGACCAAAGACAGCGTGCTGTCCGCCATCTTGTTGTAACATCGGGTCTAATTAACTAGGAAATTGGTGACGTCACAAGCAGGGTAAACCTGATGAAACTACTCCGTGGGTGACCAAATTTCCACGGAAGGCTTTTTAAATGTTGTGGGTCAATTTAAAATGGAAATAGCGCAACAAAATCGAGTTTCTAACTCATAATGTCATAAAGTTGGCAAGATAAAAATTTCACTTTACCCTGCTTATGATGTCACATGCATATCGAAAATAATTCCGAGATGGCGGACAGCACGCTGTCTTTGGTCGAAATATTTCCAAAACCAAAATAGATACGGAAAAATTGTAAAAGGTCTTCTTATACCATTTGACGAGTTCTTTCAAATGAGACAAACTTAATTTTTATTGCCAATAGCCTTTAACGAAGTATCTCAGTTTTCTTAGGCAACTTCGGTGATCATGATCTACGTAGGTTAGTTAACTCAACCTCGGTTGTTAACTGACGTAGTAGTTACCTCGGGTTCGGTAACTAACCTATACTTACTATAGATAATTATACTGTGTAGAGATAATTATATTGTTGATCTGTTGTTTTGCATTGCATATCAAAAACGTCCAAATAACCCAAGCGGGATATTGCCAGTTAATTATTAATTAGTGCTTAACTGACAGGCCAAAATAAAATTGTAATAGAAGATCCTTTACAACGTTTTCGTATCTTTCTGCGTTTTCAAGATATTTCAATTTGTTTGATATGTAAATGAGATGGTCTCTGACGTCAGGAGTGGGGTGAAATATTTTCATACAGAGCAAAATCACTTACATATCTAACATGAAATGTTCAGCGTCGCAAGGAGTTTTTATGTGCACAGTTTCAAATGATTTCGCTGAACAAACTTAGAGATATAAATGGTTTTGCTACATGTGAAAATATTTTACCCCACACGTGACGTCAGAGACCATCTCATTTACATATCAAACAAATTGAAATATCTTAAAAACGAAGAGAGATACGAAAAAATTGTAAAGGATGTTCTATTACAATTTTATGAGTTCTTTCAAATTAGACAAACTTAATTTTTAGTGTTATTGCCCTTTAAGCGGACACCATTTATTGAGTGGTCACCTGGTAAAATCCCGAAAATTTCATAACTGAAATACAAATAAAGTTACCTTTATTAAACGGTCACCTCTATTCAGCGGACGCGGTTACCCTTCATGCAGTCCCAAAGTTTCTGAACGGTCACCAAGAAATTACTATAAGTAACACGATATGGTGAATGCTGTATTTAATTTAAAGATAAAATTGGATTTGACAGTTTATCATAGTCTTTATTCACTTAATATAGCTCAACTGTCGTACTCGAAGGGAACTTTTAAACTATATATAACCGGCGCCTCTGTTTATTACTTTGCCCGAATTTGTCGGACGTTTTAGAAATTCTCATGTCAGCCATACCGCCATACTTTGGGACATGGCCAAGCACATCAGCTCGAGATATATAGACCCTTTTAATAAGTATAGACATAGTTAATAGAACATATACATGGTTTGGAAGCTCTATTGTCTTTCAACATGAAGCATGGTCATGATGGACTGACAATGGAATTCCTTATATGGAAGTAAATTCTATGGACACGTGACGATGAAGCACCACAACACGTGACGATGAAGCAACTTGCTAATTAAACCCGAGCGTTGCTATTGGGCGTTGATATTCATTATACAAAAAATACAATACCGTGAAATTGCACAAATTTCCATAAACTTGAACAAAAACATAGAACAATCACTTTGGACGAGTTTCCAAACCATGTATATGTTCTATTAACTATGGTATAGAATACGTAATTTTCACCCTTTGACATCAATTTCTTTTCGATTTTTCTTTTGAATTCTTTTCAATTTCGTTTATTGTCTCAGCTTTTGTATATTTTCAATAGAATTCAAAAGGCTTAAAATGACGTCAATGGCGGAAAATGACGTATTCTGCACTTTTTTAAAAAGGTCTATACCACCGTTAATCATTAAAATATCTTTAGCTGGGTCCTATACATTTCTTTGAACTTCTACACGTCTGTTTAAACTTTCAATGATAAATAAGCCGTGGTGTGATTTTGTATTGGACCTGTGTTAAGCGGTCACCCTGCGTTAAGCGGTCACCCTGTGTTAAGCGGTCACCCTGTGTTAAGCGGTCACCCTGTGTTAAGCAGTCAACCTGCGTTAAGCGGTCACCCTGTGTTAAGCAGTCAACCTGCGTTAAGCGGTCAATCTGCGTTAAGCGGTCAACCTGCGTTAAGCGGTCAACCTGCGTTAAACGGTCAACCTGCGTTAAGCGGTCAACCTGCGTTAAGCGGTCAACCTGCGTTAAGCGGTCACCCTGTGTTAAGCGGTCACCCTGTGTTAAGCGGTCAACCTGTGTTAAGCGGTCACCCTGTGTTAAGCGGTCTCCCTGTATTAAGCGGTCAACCTGTGTTAAGCGGTCAACCTGTGTTAAGCGGTCACCCTGTGTTAAGCGGTCAACCTGTGTTAAGCGGTCACCCTGCGTTAAGCGGTCAACCTGTGTTAAGCGGTCACCCTGTGTTAAGCGGTCACCCTGTGTTAAGCGGTCACCCTGTGTTAAGCGGTCACCCTGTGTTAAGCGGTCACCCTGTGTTAAGCGGTCACCCTGTGTTAAGCGGTCAACCTGTGTTAAGCGGCCACCCTGTGTTAAAGTGTCACTAAGACGAAAAAATCGTGAATCTAGTATTGATACGAGTAAACTATAATTTCCAAATGAGGAATACCGGCGTTTTCAGTTTCACAAAATATTGTCTCGTTCTCGAGATATTTAAGTTTCTGAAACATGTAAATAAAGTGCCTCGTGACGTCATTTTCTCACACAGGCAAAAATAAGATTTACAAAATGACTAATATCTCTGAAACTAAGAGGTAAAATAATTCAAACTTTGCACAAGAATAGTTATGGGGAAAATACACGTTCACATTATGTTGTTTCCATGGATACCGTTTGCAAACAGGCGCCTTCCATTTGTAAAACAAAAATGTTTATTTTTTCTCCATAAAACAACTTTTACTGCAATACATTGACATGAATATTTGTAGACACACAGATATTGTATTTTGAATGTTTCAATCATCATATTCTTTTGAAAAGAAACATAAAATTTATATTTTAATTTTTTAGTAAAAATGCTCGTGGTTCTAAACGGTTTCCGTAGCAACATGATGCGCACAGTGGAGTGTACTTTTATGATACCTATACTTGTGCAAAGTTTGGATTATTTCCACCTCATAGTTTCAGAGATATTAGTCATTTTGTAAATCTTATTTTTGCCTGAGAAAATGACGTCACGAGGCACCTAATTTACATGTTTCAGAAACTTAAATATCTCGAGAACGAGACAATATTTTGAGAAACTGAAAACGCTGGTATTCCTCATTTGGAAATTATGGTTTACTGGTATCAATGCTAGATTCACGATTTTTTCGTCTTTAGCTGGATCTTATACCTTTCTTTGAACTTCTACACGTCTGTTTAAACTTTCAATGATAAATAAGCCGTGGTGTGATTTTGTATTGGACCTGTGTTAAGCGGTCACCCTGTGTTAACACTGTGTGTTAAGCGGTCACCCTGCGTTAAGCGGTCACCCTGCGTTAAGCGGTCAACCTGTGTTAAGCGGTCACCCTGCGTTAAGCGGTCAACCTGCGTTAAGCAGTTACCGGCGCAATCCCCAAGGGTGACCGCTTAATACAGGTTCGACTGTAATATGTTCACTGTAATATGTATGACCTGTAAACATGACGTCATCGCACTAATTAGGTTTGTACGCTTTTATGAATAGTACCGTGACAGACGTTTATTTCGCCTCCCGCCCCAAACAGAACGCCGGCCACGCAGGCTACTGAGGCTCGGAGAGCTGAGGTTGCAAATGCATATATACATGTAGTCACGTGTGTGCTCCTAATCGGCAGCGTTTGCATACGAGATGTAGTTGACATGATATGCATGGTCAAGCTCAGGTACTCAATAAGAACCATCTAATGACTGGAGGCGGTTATATTGCACCAAACTCGCAAACGTTCAACATGCACTATATGTATACGTACAACTTATACCACTTTTATCTCTGATGAAGCGAGCCTGTCCAGAAAAACGAGGAAAAGAAGCAACTGTCTTTGAATTGCGTTTTTTGAACGTTTTTTTTTGTTCTTATAGGGAGTGATTTTCTCTACATTTTAAACTGAAAATGTATAATAAAATAAAACAATTATTGCATTTGACGCTTTTGATATCAAGAATTATCAAGGTTTCAGACCGCATTATCAGCCTCAGGCTTCGGCAGATAACACTTGATATAAATGTTGATATCCAAAACTGTATTATCATGTGTGGAAAATTGTAAAGTGACTTCTTTTTCTATATTTACAAACGTCGCCGTGGTTTTTTAGACGTATTTCTTTGATCGACTTGGACCACATTATTCCTAAACACGATGTTTTCAAAGTGTATTCAGCATTTGAGCACGAGGTATGTTACCGACCATATATGTTACGAAGTATGTAAATGATTTTAACCTAGGAGTATTAGTACATACATGTTTGTGAAAGTTGCTCGTCTAGGTTAGTGTAGTCTTGAAAAATGATGTTGTTGTTGTTGTTGTTGTTGTTGTTGTTGTTGTTGTTGTTGTTGTTGTTGTTGTTGTTGTTGTTGTTGTTGTTGTTGTTGTTGTTGTTGTTGTTGTTGTTGTTGTTGTTGTTGTTGTTGTTGTTGTTGTTGTTGTAGGCTACGCTAACCTAGACGAGCAACTTTCACAAACGTGTAGTCACTAGACTGCCCTTTTGACGACCTCATCGTCGGTCATCTTCGGAGACAAGTGAAATGTTTCCGTCAGGTTTCTATGCGTCTGCATGTTCATTACGCTATGATTGTGTATGAGACTTGCGGTTTTGTGTGGGTGTTATTGTCATGTGTAGGAGTTGTGGACTCATGTATACTCGTGGGTTCATGGGTTTATGTCTTCATGTGTTTGTCTTCATGCGTTCATACGTTCATGCATGTGATTATGCACGGTGTTTACCACAAACTAAATACGCGACAAGCAACGAAAGACTGCCCGCGCAAGATAAAGGCTTTTTGGTATTCTTTCTTTGGCTTTACCTTTGGACGCTTTCTTGAGATCTCTTTCTCTTTGTATTTTCAGTTGTATTTTTGGTTTTGTTACAGGCTTTTATTCTCGGAACTAAATAAACATGGTGGTATTTACAACGAACTAAATACGCGACAATCAATAAAGTACTGTCCGCGTAAGATAAAAGCCGCCTTGGATTCTTCCTTTGGCTATGGGCTCTTTCTTGAGATTTCCTTTTGTATTTCTCAGTTTTATTTTGGGTTTTGTTGCAGGCTTTTCTTTCCCAAAGCGACGAGAGAGAAGGTCATCGACCTGTTTATTTACAAGGTCTGGAACACTTGTATAGATTTATTATTGGCGGTATTGGAGGTGGTAAGTACTAGTAAATTACTGTAGTTTAACAATCCTGTTGTGTTTATAAGGTTTAGACTGGGATGAGACTATCCACACTCGAAACACAAGACATAACATTGGTGGGGTTGTGACGGTTATCCTCTACCCAAAACTTACTTGTTAATTTTCAATGATATAGACACTGATGTAGGGACTGACGGACGGACAGTAAGTTAGTCACGCAGTCAGTCACGCACTCACTCAGTTAGGGACTCACTCTGTCACGCACTCACTCAATCACGCACGCACTCACTCACTCACGTAGACACACGCTCAGTCAAATTTTTAACTAGGCCGACAGACAGACAGACAGACAGACAGACAGAGGCAGGCAGATAGATAGACAGACAGACAGACAGACAGACAGACAGACAGACAGACAGACAGACAGACAGACAGACAGACAGACAGACAGACAGACAGACAGACAGAGAGTATCTCACAAAATACTTCACAGGTTTTCATGAATGTTTGTGGAAAGATTGATTATAGATCAAGGACCAAGGCATTAAATTTTGGTTTAATTTGATTGAGAATTGGATGAAAATTTCAAGAAAATCTGACCACAAGATTCTCCGTGTAGAAGAAATGAATAAAGATAATTGCTTGATTGCCATCACTATCCTTATTTTATGCAAATATTTTTGCATAATTCTGGTGCGAGTGCAATCAAGCATTTTATTCATTCATACATGTGTAGCCTTTGTGAGCTAGCCTGGTAAGGCCTAAGGTGAAACGTCGCTTTTCTCATACGTCGAACCTAATGCAAATCAGCATAAACAAAGGATTTAGCTCATTATCATTAGGTTCGGCGCATGAGAAGACCGACATTTGACCTAGGCCTTAGCGGGATTTTCTTTTTAAAAATCTCTGCTGTAATAAACTGCTGTCGGATGTATGCAGTGTCTGAGTGCCCTCTTGTTTTCTTATTTTAGCTACTGGAGTTACAGCTGTTTACCCAATTGACCTCGTCAAGACTCGGATGCAGAACCAAAGAGCTGTCATAGCAGAAGAACGATTGTACCAAAATAGTTTCGACTGCTTTTTCAAAGTTATTCGAAACGAGGGTTTTCGCGGTTTGTACAGAGGTGAGATCATGGATAGTAAAAAGACTGAGTAAGAAACGCGGTAGCGTGAGCGTGCCAACCTAGTTGAAATTGGTGCTTTGCTTCGTTTGCCAGTTTCAAACATTTTTCTCAGTGGCCTAACGGACAGTGGTCGAATCAACTCCCCAAGCTAAAAGGGACTCTAACCTCAATGGTCCCCCAACCTAAGAGTCCCAATGCGAAAAGACTCCCAACTTCAAAGGACCCCAACCCCAGAGGATCCTCAACCTTAATGGGATCCAAAACATCAATGGGCGCCCAACCTTAAAGGGCCCAAACCTTAAAAGGCCTTCAACCTCAATGGGTTCCCAATCTCAATGGGCCCAACTTCAAAGGACTCCCAACTTCAAAGGACTCCCAACTTCAAAGGACTCCCAACTTCAAAGGACTCCCAACTTCAAAGGACTCCCAACTTCAAAGGACTCCCAACTTCAAAGGACTCCCAACTTCAAAGGACCCCAACCTCAAAGAACCCCTAACCTTAATGGGCCCCAACCTCAAAGAACCCCTAACCTTAATGGCCCCCAACCTTAATGGGTCCCAACCTCAAAGAACCCCTAACCTTAATGGCCCCCAACCTTAATGGGTCCCAACCTCAAAGAACCCCTAACCTTAATGGGCCCCAACCTCAAAGAACCCCTAACTTTAATGGACCCCAACCTCAAAGAATCCCTAACCTTAATGGGCCCCAACCTCAAAGAACCCCTAACCTTAATGGGCCCCAACCTTAATGGGTCCCAACCTCAAAGAACCCCTAACCTTAATCAGTCTTAATGGGCCCCAACCTCAAAGAGCCCCTAACCTTAATGGCCCTCAACCTTAATGGGTCCCAACCTCAAAGAACCCCTAACCTTAATGGGCCCCAACCTCAAAGAACCCCTAACCTTAATGGGCCCCAACCTTAGAGGACCTCTAACCTTAATGGGCCCCAACCTTAAAGGACCTCTAACCTTAAAGGACCCACGACCTCAAAGAACCTCCGATGAATCTGTTTTGGTATTATTAATATGACAATTGAAATTGATTAAAACAAATAATGGCATAAGCTGTCAACGTGCTGCCTCTCACTGCTGAAGTTAAGCCGGGTCCATGGGGGTGACCACCTTAGCCTCGTGTGTCGAAATGGTGGTTCACTTCTGTGCTTCAAGGATATTTTTCACCGGGTTCTCCGGTTTTCTTTCTTCCACAAAATCAACACTATAGTTTCCCCAGGTGATTCTACGAACTAGTCTATAAAGGGGTGAGGGCCATTTGGTTATCAGTATCTGAATACTGTCATACGTTAGTTACTGAATAGAAGAAAATCGGTTGCTTTAGCACATGAACAGATGATTGTTTTTGTCGTCTGACCAGTTTAAATATGGTGCTAATAAACACTAAAGTTAAGTTTTTGAAGTATGGCACGCTGGCAGACACTGTTTTGTATCAAATTATTTTCGTGTTATTGATATTTCAAATTATTACAATTGTTTACGAGCTAGCCCGATAAAGCTACAATCCTGGAAAAAATTATGTGGATACAATAATGTGTTTGTTGTTGATTTGCGAATATCTTTCTTTGTCTTCATTTCAACTAAAATAAAATGAATTTTTACTAATAATTAAAAAGCGCGCACTGTGTCCACAAGAATTTTGTCCAGGATTGTAGCCCGGTTACCGGGCACGTAAATCTTTATATGACCGCAAAAAGAATTAGAATACCTGTGTGCTATACTTACGGAAAAACAAGCGAATTTTGTTTTGCTCTGTCATTCTGCTATTTTCCAATAGTCGTAATAAGATTTTCGTGACATGAAATGAGCCCGGTAATCGGGCTAGCCCGCCTAAAGCCGTGTTTACACTGCAAGCCTTGGCCTAACTTTGGCCTACTTTTTGGCAGTGTAAACACGTCCTGGGCTGGCCTAGACCAGGCCTTGGACAGAATATCTGGGCTTGCTTCTTTTGTTGGCCTATGCTTTGGCCTTGGCCAGGCTTATACCAATGTAAACACGACACATTTACCCCGGGCCAGGCCAAGGTCAGGCCATGGCTTGCAGTGTAAACACGGCTTTAGTCTCTTGTGTTTAGGTCCCCTTCAGTTTAATGTATGCACAGAGTTGGAAAAAAGCTGCGGGTATGCGGGTACCACCCGGAGGAAGGTTTACTTTAGTGAGGAAGGTTTAAAGTGAAAACACGTGAAACAACGCATTCGGTAATCTGAGAAAGTCACAATTGATCAAGCAAGGTGTCGAGAAGAAATGCGATTTGCAGCAAAACATTGGCTAACCAACAATTATGCAGCACTGGCAGTGGTAGCAGTTACATGTGTGAGACATGTACGCTGATGTCTGCTGTGATGTCTGTATCTTCGCAGCAGTCGAGGATAGTTGGCAGGTTATCAGTCAGCAGCGGTCAGTTATTAGTAGCTATTGTAGTATGCCAAAGCTTATACCTAGGAAAACCTAGAAAACCAAGGTACTGTAAAAGTCACGCAGTATTTCTGAACGTTGCAAAACACAAAATTCTCGCTATATATTTTGAGGAAGGTTATCTAAACTTAAAATCCCATCCGGAGGAAGGTTGAATACTTTTTCCAACTCTGTGTGTGCATGATCTATATGACTATAACGTTGTTTTTTCTTCATCTTGCTATTGTGCTTCATGAACTGTTGCAGGTATAATACCACAATTAATGGGCGTGTCACCGGAGAAGGCGATTAAATTATCAGTGAGTAAATTCTAGTTGCATGTTCTTTTTATTGCCATGCTGAGGGATCAACCTGGTTTCCAGGCGGGTTTTTTTTTCAACGTCGAGCAGGGCCTGAATCATGAGAGGCCTGGTCAAAAATGTTTTTGGTCAAAAACTGTCCTAAGCCAGCTTTCCTCAGCGTAAGCCCCCAACTCTCGCCCCTGGCGCCGGCTAAAGTTATAGTACAATCGCATCTTCGGCGATCTAATTATCACAACTTACTGTATTATGTGAAATACCCTTTACTCGAAGATAAATCAGTACCATCGTATGCACCAACGTAAAGGAACTTAAGTAATGAAACTTACCCGTTTGCTGCTCTTAAAAAGCATCTTCTCTAGAACGTCCATGATCTTTTGTTAGAATCTTAGACAAGCGAGCAATCTCGTTTCCACAGTCAAGATCTCTGGGAAAGAGAATGCATTTTCCGCTATTAACAGATAATGGATGGGGAACTGGAAGGAAACTTAAAACGATGTTACGAAACCGGAAACGATGTTTGCACAACTTGCTATGGTAACTATATACTTATAAGCGGCTAATCACCTAACAGGTGGTCCCACATGGGCACGATCGGCTATTGCTGAAATTAAACAATAGTGTAATATCAATCACTTAAGTTCGGTAGTGTCTGATTTTAGCCATGTGGGACCACCCGTTAGCTGCATTAGCCGCTTATTAGTGTATAATTACCATAGCAAGTTGTGTTTCGTAACATAGTTTTAAGTTTCCTATCCAGTTCTCCTTCCATTATCTATGGTCAAAATGAGTTATCAAGAGAAAAGAGGACTAGGGTCTTGTCTGCCGGGCGATGAATAGCGACTTTCGCTGAAGAGATTGGTTCCAGATGGGACAAATTCAAATTTGCTCTGCCAAACCATGCGCACGCGCATGTTTTAAAACACTAGCTGTAGCGAACTACATTTTTTAGCAGCAAAGTAGTCCTTTACGTATTTGGAGAATTCAAGATTCAAGATTTGTTTATTTATCCATTTAGTACATTAAGTAATGTATTAACAACGAAAAATGAAAAGGAGCAGTACATCAAATAATGTATGTTAAAAAAAACAGAATGGAAAGTAACATAAGACTTAAAAACCCAAAGGGTTACAAAACGTTCTCATGCACCTACAATAGTTAATTATAAATTTCAAATGTGAGTCATGTGAGTCAAGGGAATCATTTGAGTAAGAATAAGTACCAGGTTAGTATACAGCAGACTAAATACAATGAATTAATAGTACAGAATATGAATATATGAATTAATTTACATTAAACTTGTTTTAAACTTGTTAAATTTAATTTTCAAGAGAAGAGTCAAGAAGATGTTTTTTGTAACGTTTTCTAAACACATTAAGAGAAGTCGATTGTTTTATAAATATGAGTATTTCATTCCACACTTGTGCTGCACTGTATTTTATTGAAAATTTGCCATAATTGGTATTTTGCCTAGGCAGAAACAAATTCATATTTACTCTAGATCGAGTATTATAAGAGTAAGCTTCAGCTATATTTGTAAATGAAAAGTCATAATTGGTTGGAAAATAATTATTGCAATGCTTGTAAACAACAATAGCTTTTCACAACAATAGCTTTTCACCACCGAATTTCTCATGAACCGCAAGTCATAAATAAAGTATAGAAAGGGTAGAAGAAATCTTATTTATATGGGTTGGTTCCATCATCTCAAAGGTTGAAATCAATGAGGCCCCTGTATTTAATATAGTTAAATACAGTGATAGTGTTATATTAAATTTGTACTAGTTTATATTAAGTTAGTTAAAATAAGTTCTTGCCAATTAAATGTAAATGTAAATGAGTAAAGCAAGTTGTTAAATAGCTTGGCGCAACTTACTTTAATGGTGAGGTGATACGGGCAACACTTTTCTTCAACTTTCAACGCAATTTTGTTGCGTTGCAAGTTGAAAAGCGTTGTTGCACGTGTTACCAGCTAGTTCTTAAACATTGTCACGCAACAATGATTTTGTTGCAAGTTGAAAACAATTGTTGAAAAAAGTGGCGCCATGCAGTTCTACTTGCTGCAACATACTGTTTACTTTCAACTTGCAATAACGAAATTTTGTTGAGTGACCATGTTTGAGGTGGGTGGTGATACGTGCAACGACGCTTTTTTGTTGCTTTTTTGTTGCTCGTATTACTTCACCTAAAAGGTTTTAAACTTACTTTATCAAATTCATTAAAAATTCATGAAGAAAATTCAAAAGAAATGAATATTTAATCAATATCTGTAAATCGCATACAGATTCGTCCCGACTTACTTTTTCCTCAATTTACTAAGCTAAAATTCTCCAACTTGAAAAATAGTTCGCAGCCGATGATTTACTACGGGTCGCTTGCAGCTCGCCTTGTAAATCAGATACAGATCGCTGCTCATGCTTTATCTATTACTTATAGACCAGAAATCTTACAGAAGTTTATTTTTCCCTTTTCGTTTTTGCGTGTACTACTTTGTTTCAGTGGACTACTTTGGCAGATCCCCGAATAAACCTCTGCGGAGGAGAGAATATATTTCTTTTTCGCCAACTAATGATAAAATGAGGCAAACATTCTATATACTGACCCCGCCAAGACCATAGAGATCATATAAATACTAGAGGGGGCATTGGCGGGAAAATTTGGTAACCACATGGCAGCCGCCATTACCTATGATATTTCAGTCAATTGGTTGGCAAATGTACTAGACCCAGTCCTTTGCCAACCAACGCGCCTAATGTTTGCCTCCAAAAAAATCCAAGATGGCGGCGTTCAATTGGTTTCCCGCGGTTGACTGAAATTACCTCCTCTAGTATTTATATGATCTCTGGCCAAGACGGCAATATGGTAATTTGATTAGGACAGAAACAAACCATCATTTTGATACCAGCATACCGGAGACTTGTTACTCAAAAGGCTGGAGAAAATAAGTAGGGTCGCAGTATAAGTACCATGCAATGGGCGGCAAAGCACGTGCAAAACAACAAGGGTTTTTTTCATTGCAGACGAATGATTTTGTAAGAGACAGACTGAAAACCGAGGATGGTTTTATTACATATGGAGCAGAACTTGCAGCTGGTGGTTGTGTAAGTACCCGACCTCGTGCTGTAGCTTATTCTTTTCATTTTTTGTCTGTCTGTCTGTCTGTCTGTCTGTCTGTCTGTCTGTCTGTCTGTCTGTCTGTCTGTCTGTCTGTCTGTCTGTCTGTCGGCCTACTTAAAGACTTGACTGAGCGTGTGACTACGTGAGTGAGCGAGTGCGTGCGTGCGTGCGTGCGTGCGTGATTGAGTGAGTGCGTGACTAAGTAAGTACGTGACAGAGTGAGTCTCTAACTGAGAGCGTGACGTCCGTTCGTCCGCCCGCCCGCCCGTCCGCCCGTCCGCCCGCCCGTCCGTCCGTCCATCTGTCAGACTGTAGAATAATGTGTTGTGTAGGTCTGGTTCAGCCTATCAGAATTATATTTTCTCCCAAGTATATTATTGCATTTACAATACTAAATATTATTAGAAAATAACTTTAACGTCTGTTCTCTGCTTTAGGCTGGCGCCTCTCAAGTAGTATTTACTAATCCTATTGAAATTGTAAAAATTCGCCTTCAAGTTGCTGGAGAATCGGCTCAAAAAATTAGCGCTGTGAAGGTTGTGAGGGAACTTGGCTTAAAAGGTCTTTACAAGGTTTGCAAGTTGATTTTTTTTTTGAAAATGAATAAATAGTGCGTGGGTGGCTTGTTTGTCAGTCGGTCGGCTGCTTGGTTAGTCGGTCGGTCGGCTGCTTGGTTTGTCGGTCGGTCGGCTGCTTGGTTAGTCGGTCGGTTGGCTGCTTGGTTAGTCAGTCGGTCGGCTGCTTGGTTTGTCGGTCGGTCGGCTGCTTGGTTAGTCGGTCGGTTGGCTGCTTGGTTATTCGGTCGGTCGGCTGCTTGGTTAGTCGGTCGGTCGGTTGCTTGGTCGGTCGGTCGGTTGCTTGGTCGGTCGGTCGGTTGCTTGGTTAGTCAGCTGGCTGGCTGGCTGCCTGCCTGCCTGCCTGCCCGGTTGGTTGGTTGGTTGGGTGTGTGTGTGTATGGTTGGTTGGTTGGTTGTAATTAATATTGCCTACAAAGAAAATCGAAATATTTTGTTTGCTAACACAAATTGCTGACACATGTTTGCTAAGTGATATAGTCATTTTAACCCACAAGCTTGTAGGATTTGACTCAGAAATTCCCCGTTAAAGTGTGTATAAAGCAAAAATTAAGTCTGTCTTATTTGAGAAAACTTTGAAAATGACAGAGCAACAGCTTTTGCAGTTTTTCGTTTCCTTATTTCGTTGTTGAGATATTTCAGGTGGTTTGATATGTAAGTGAAACATTTTTACGTTTTTGAACATTTTAAAACATTTTTGCTTAATGACTTATAAAAGAAAGTTATACTGTATATATCTTTGCGTGTGGGTGTGTTTCTCTTACAACACCAAACATGTAGATTTTCAAGTGATCATGTTTGATAATAGCAAATATATATATATATATATATATATATATATATATACCTTCTTAAAGGGCATATCTCGAAAATTAAGTTTGTCTTATTGAAAAGAACATTTAAAATGATAAAATAACATCTCTTGCAGTTTTTGGTTTCCTTGCTTCGTTTTTGAGATATTCCAGTTTGTTTGATATGCAAATGACACAACTTTTTACGTCACACGTGCGTAATGAGTATTATGAGCTACCGAGAGAAGGTTACATATCTTTGCTATTGTGAAACGAAATCACTTGGAATTCTACATGTTTGGTGTTGTGGGTAGAAACGCGCACATGCTTCCTTTGAGTTAAGCCCATGTTTTCATAATAGCAAAGATATGTAACCTTTTCTGATAACTCATTATGCACATGTGACGTAAAAAGTTGTGTCGTTTGCATATCAAACAAGCTGGAATATCTCAAAAACGAAGCAAGGAAACCAAAAATTGCAAAAGATGTTATTTTATCATTTTCAATGTTCTTTTCAATAAGGCAAACGAGTCATATGCCCTTTAAATAACTCATTATGCCGTGTGACGTCAAGATGTTAAATTTACATAATATCAAACAAACTAAAATATCTCGACAACGAAGCAAGAAAAACTGCAAAGTATGTTATACTGTGTCATTTTAAGTGTTCTTTCAAATAAGACAGTGTTGATTTTTGCTTCATAGGCACTTTGAGTTGATTATTAAATAATTCATCTGGCTTTTACTACTTTTATTATTTGTTTTTAAGGGTGCAAGAGCTTGTTTTCTTCGTGACATTCCATTTTCAGCGATCTACTTTCCTCTTTACGCGCATCTGAAGAAAGGTTTTGCCGATGAGAACGGTTTCACCAAGTGGTATTCTCTCCTTGGTGCCGCTGCACTTGCTGGTAAATACTTTTAATTATCAATTATTGGACGAGTCTGAGCAAAATATCATGATTTGTCAGTGGTGAGTAGAGGTGTGCGAATCCGATCCGATCGGATTCGGATTTTGTTCTTTTTTTCTCCGATCGGATCGGATTTTGTTCTTTTTTCCCCAGATCGGGTCGAATCGGATTTTGCAATTTTTTACCCGCATCAGATTCACTTTTGTCATTGTTTTGTCACAAAATTAACAAATTCACTAGTTGTATGCACGTTGCACAATATATGAAGGCTATTATTACATAAGATTATTATTGTATAGTAGTTTTCTTAAATTTATTTGTTCATTGGTTTGCTTTTCGGAAAGTTTGCGCAATTATTGCAACATATATCCGGTGTTTTAATTTTCTCGGATCGGATCGGATTTGAGCAGCTGTTTTCGGATCGGATCGGATCGGACTACGATTTTTTGGCTTTGGATCGGATTCGGATTGACAGTTTTGGCAAACCCTCGGATTACAAGGGGTCAATCCGATCCGACGCACACCACTAGTGGTGAGCTACTAGTTATTTGCTGATGCGGAAGGCAGAGGCAAATAACTGGGTGCGAGACACTGACAAGTAATGATATTTTGCGATAGACGAGTTCAATAATTGTTTTATCATTCATAAAATAGTTGAAAATTTGAAATGCCTGAAGTTAGAGATCGCCATTCTTCTCTCTGTCTTCGGGATACTAAAATCTTTGTAAAAGCAAGAGGCTTGCTATTTAGCTCACTAAATCTTCATTTTAAATATTTATTTTCTGAAGTATATTGCCGTTATAGATACTTTTGTATTTCGTGTTTATGGCTTGTCTTTCGTGTTTATGGCTTTAATACTCTCGATTACTTCCAGCTGCCATGTTTGTAAGCAAGTTCACGAAAATTATTAGTAGCAGAAAATTATTTGCGCTCAGTTATTTGCAAGTGAATTAACCAATCAGAATGCGGGATAGAGACGAAATGAATGATAATCTTAGTTATTGAGCGGTTAAGAATTTCCTCGATATTCATTAATAACGTCAATGATCGATTGTTTTGAATATTGCAATTCTCTTTTATAATAGTAATTCCTGTTTCATTCTTGTAATTCTTATCGTAATTTTCTTTTTGTTAGTGCAAAGTTTTGCAGAACGGTGCCCTGACGAGTAGCCGCTGAGCGGCTGGCTCGTTAGGTAGCTTTATATTCTGCGTATCACTTTTTTTGTGGCACCGTACGTAAGCCAACGGACACAGAAACGTGGGCTCTGAGAACGAGAATATAAGCGACGTTTTTGAAGCCAAGGATTTTTGCGGCTTTTTGACGCATTTCGCAGGTAGATACCGCCTGCTAACTCGTCAATCAGGTTTTGAATTTGTGCAGAATTGATAGCCACAGCCACACAAACTTTATGGGCTCTGGCATTGTATTGAAAATGGAAGCGATGTTTTTGACGATCTTCGTGAAGCAAAGCGTTCGGCAGGTAAACACAATTGCACAAAATTGCAGTGTCCTGACAAGTTAGCGGCTAGATCGTTAGGAAGCTTTACTACGGTGCCCTGACAAGCCAGTCGCTGCCCTGACGACTTGTTTGGAACATGTAGCTTTATATGGAATCGTACGTTTTTTTGTGGCACCCGTAAGCCACGGACACAGAAACATGGACTCTGCGAACGAGAATACAAGCGACATTTTTGACACCAAACAGGGCACCGCTCTTTAGCACTTTGTCTGTTTTTTGTTTTGCATTCTTGACAAGAGAAAATGGCTCTAAGAATCTCTCGCGATTCATATTTCGCTTGTTTGTCTGAGTTTTCGGACCTGTATTAGACTAACTGTGGGCTTCGCTATAGAAACTGGGCTGGCGGGCTGCATGACTAGCAGCTCCGTGCGTAATCGTGATATATATGTTATTTACCGGCTGGGAGGTCCGTATAGAAAAATATTTGCCCAAGGTCTTAAAAAAGGCCCGAGGCCGTAGGCCGAGGGACATTTTTGAGTCCGAGGGCAAATATTTTTCTGTACGGACCGACCAAAACGGTAAATAACTTATTTATTTTTTTGTTACATAATTAGAGAAATTAACATAATTGAATTAAGTTGCGTAATCGAGATGATGTTCACGTGATATTCAAAAGTCCAAAGTTTATCGTTCGAGAGTAAACAACTGCCGACATGCAGTCTTACAGGGAAGCTTGGAACCTTTTTTGTCATAAAAAAACATTCAAAACTTGAAGATCTAGTTACGAAGGGTAGTCAAAATGCAGTCCAAGTGTTTTTAAAGTT
Source organism: Paragorgia papillata (assembly GCA_035771165.1). Taxonomy (NCBI): domain Eukaryota; kingdom Metazoa; phylum Cnidaria; class Anthozoa; order Scleralcyonacea; family Coralliidae; genus Paragorgia; species Paragorgia papillata. Next base: position 1,120,093 of record JAWNZC010000341.1, on the reverse strand, counting down.
TAGTTGATAAAGATTCTTCGTCATTCTTCTTCGTCGCTTGCTCGTTTTTGGCTGTTCGCTTGGAAAGTCGCTTTCAATATTTGGCTGACTGCATGAAAATTGAAAGTGTGGTCCTGAGTTTGAAGACGAAAATGCTTGTCAGTAGCCATTTGTAATTTCAAGTTTCAAGGACATGAGCCGATGAGGTTCGCATGTGGAAAATGTTTGGCTAAAAGGTAAAAGACTTGTAGCGGTTTTGTTGAGTATAGCGGTTGGATAACAGAAGAAAGACAGTTTAGTGTCAAAAGGTTTCACTGAGCTTTTCTATCTTAATCTCGTGGTATGATTTTTTATATATATTTCTATATAGTTTCATTTAGTGATTCAAAATACTGTGTTCACAAGTTTATGTATGTTTTTCCTACCGTTTTAAACTGTTTTCTTTATAAATGTCAACTCGTAAATATTGCTTTGTCACAGTTTTCCCAGCGTTTCTTTTAAAATTCGCTGTTTACACATGAAGTTGTCAAAACCATTTGGATAATAAAACTCATTTGCATCCCCATAGCTCTCTGTTGAATTTATTTTTTCTGTGGCAAGCGAAATAGTTATGAAAATCGGTCAATTTTCAATGAATTTTAAAACTAAATTTAGGATTCCGTGACCGTGGTCAGATATCGTAAAAAACTGCCCGCTCACGCAGCCAATCAAATTGCAGCATTACCTAGGATTCCGCCCGCTCACGATTGATAAAAAAATAAAAATTGTTATTGAGTATCTTTAACTAGATATTTTGCACTATCGTTGGGATGTAGTTATTCTAATTTTATGTGTCTTACTGAAATGACTGATTATAAATTTAGAAGAACGGCCCTAGGCTCGTGAGCATACAGTTGTTGTTGGGTGATGATGGAGGGAGAGGAGTGGCTTTGGGTAGGCGTACTATGACGCAGGTGGCAAGCATAAGCAAGTTGCTTATATGATAATGGGGTATTCTCCGATAGTTTTACATTAAAATTATACATGCTTGTGTTCTAGGTTGTCCTGCTGCGTATCTGTGTACTCCATTTGATGTGATCAAGACTAGACTTCAGGTAGGTTTTAGTATATATATTAAATATAGTTTAGTTTATTTCCTTGGATGCTAAATTGAGTGATGTAAGTCTTTAGCTTTATAAAACTTCACTTGCTTCAACGTTCAATTCCATTCAAATCAACGTTCTTCCAAATTTTATAGTATATAAAATCACTGACATATGCATGGTACTGATTTTGAAATATTACTAGCTTTACGATTTCCTTTTAAGATATGTATTACTATTCATAGGCTTAGTCAACAGTATTTATACTGTATGTTTAAACCTTAACACTTAAGTACGCTACATAACAACAACACACCTTTATTTGTGTTTTTTTGCTCATCAGGTTAAGGCTCGTCAAGGTCAACAGACTTATCGCGGAGTTTTCGATGCAGCTAGTAAAATATGGAGTGAAGAAGGAGGACGAGCTTTTTGGAAAGGAGGACCCGGTACGTAGATATAGATCACGACATTCGTTAAAAAGAAAGAAGTTTATCTCTTTTTGAGGACATTTCTTTTGTTTCTTTTTGTCTATCTATCTGCTTATATTTGTTGTTTGTTTGTTTGTTTGTTTGTTTGTTTGTTTGTTTGTTTGTTTGTTTGTTTGTTTGTTTGTTTGTTTGTTTGTTTGTTTGTGTTGTTTTTTTGGTTTTTTTGTTGCTCTGTCTGTCTGTCTGTCTGTCTGTCTGTCTGTCTGTCTGTCTGTCTGTTTGTTTGTTTGTTTGTTTGTTTGTTTGTTTGTTTGTTTGTTTGTTTGTTTGTTTGTTTGTTTGTTTGTCTGTCTGTCTGTCTGTCTGTCTGTCTGGTTGGTTGGTTGGTTGGTTGTTTGTTTGTCTGTTTATTTTTGTTTGGTTGTTAGAGGTCTATCTGTTTGTCAACAGAACAAAAGTTATTCTCCCTAGTCCTCCACTTCTCTAAAGTAGCGAATTGGCTACCATACCCAGTGCAAGCCCACGCACACTGTTAGATAGATACACTCTGTTTGGGGAGGCTTTTGAAGCTTTAAGAGAGAGCAGCAAGGGTGATTCTTAATGCCCATCCTCAGGCATCGTTTGTTCCATTATTTAATCGCCTAAAATGGTTGCCGTTCTACGAAGATGTAAATATAACCAAGTGTACATGTACCATTGCTTATAAAAGAACTCAGGATAATTTGCCTTCTTATCTCAATGAACTATTAAAATTAAATTGTGACCAACATAATAGAGAGACTATAGATACTCTAAATTTAATTTGTCCTAGTTTTAAACGTCAAACTGAAGGAGGTAAAACGTTTACCACTACTACTTGTCAATTATGGAACAGTCTACCACTATCATTAAGAAAGAGTTTTTCGTTGCGCTCTTTTAAGCATGCTATGTGGAATGAAATTTTTTATCAGCAGCAGTTTTTACATAATTTTATTGTTTAATTCTTATTTCTTTGTTTTTTTGATATTTGTAATTCTATTCATTCTATCATATTGTACTTGCTTCATCTTAGCTTCATAGAGAGCCACAAGTTTATTAGCCTTTGGCTATTTAGTGCAACCCTCTGTGAACCTTATCTTACCTTACCTTACACAACATTCTAGATTGATTTACACGCATGATTCCTCTTGCATTTATATTTTGATTTTTAAAATGCTTTTGCAATGTGTTTGTTGTTATTTTAGCCCGTGTTTTCCGTTCTTCGCCTCAATTTGGAGTAACACTTTTGACGTACGAACTGATCCAACGATATTTCTTCATTGATTTTGGCGGGTACGTAATTAGAATCTTTGTTGTTGGTGGTGATAGGCGTCATTTCTATAGAACGTACAGCTTTTCTTCTCACAAATTGACTAATATACTTCCCACAATATGTGTTATACTCTGCAATGCATCAAAACAAAATTTAACAGCTTTGTTGTTGCAATGATGCAGTGATATGATAAGTTGTATGTATATACATATAGTGCATGTGGTACGTTTGCGAGCTTGGTGTAATGTAACAGACGTTTGGTGGACGTTCGTCAAGCTCAATTACTCAGAAAAGATCGTTGCGAAAAGTGGAACTTGGTTCTACAACCTTGGGACATCCAAGGACATTTGGCCAAGATTGTAGCTGCAACAAAAAAAAGAAGTTGCGTGCCTTTTATAATATTGCGGATTTGCCGGATATGTTACACCAAGCAATTTCTGTCCCAACTTGTGTCGCAACAAAACTGACAGGTTTTCGTTGTTGGTTGGACGTTGTGCCATAGGTGGCCAAGGCTAAGCAATCTAGCCGTAAGAAAAGAGTATGCAATTGAGCAATCCCAGTTTCGGGATAAGATTGGAAGCAGTAGGTGGCCACCGTGACTACTCCCCGCACCCGGCACACTGAGTAACCAATCGACGGAATATGAATTACAGGTATATACAGCATGCACTAGTCTACAGTATATATAATTCTACTCATCTGAAATGGGTGGGGTAAGGGTTGAAGGAGGAAACAAGCAACAATCCTTAAATTGCAAACACTAGAGCTGAGTCACAGGCCAGCAAGCAAGGCCAGCAAAGATAGCAGCAATGATAAAGACAAGCTCTGTTGAAATGGAAAACTTGCGTGTGCGCTCTTGGGTCTCCTCCAGAACTTAACAGGATTCCCCAAGATCTCAGGAATAGGCCGCTGGCTAACTACATGGGCAGTTAACTTTGCCTAAATCCCATTTAACCCCATTTAAACAATTAAGTTACATGAAACATTACATAGTGCATCACCGTCTTACAAACTTATAAATTAGTCCCCTAAATTTTTAGTGCACCAAAGACGGAGATGCAACCAGTCAATCCAGACGTGTCTCTTCACCAGGATCATATCGGCGGACTGCGGCTAGCTGTGGCATCGTTTGCAGGAATAGAAACCAAGTTTGGATTATGTCTACCAGTATTTCAATCACCAACTGATAAAATTACCCCAGCTAAGAAATAACCAGGGACCCAACCCTTTCCCATTCTCCACCCGCCAAAGTGCTTCGCCTACATAAGGAGAAGAAATGACCTGCGCGAATGAAAGCAATATTGAATGCCGAAGGAGAAATATCATCGAACATATTTCAAGGCCATTTTCCTCTCAGTCACTGATATTTTTGTAAATTTCCAAATTGTGAACGACCCCTTGAAGAACGGTCGTAATGAATTCAATTTTAATTATTGGTGTGATCGGTCGGTTATTGGGGAACAAATGTGTAAGGGAAAGTGCGACAAGTTGTAAAGTACTTTTAAGCCCGCTTACACGGTTCAATAAACCGCGTGCAAAACATGTGGGAGGCAATGCTATCTTTATACCTTTGTTCCGAGGGCTTCGTCGGTATATACTTTAAATTGGAGGTGTATATATACGCCACGCTGATGCCATCGTACGCCATCCTAGCTGATAAGCTTCCCCGGCATTTTTGATGGTCAAAGCATGGATTGTAAAAAGACTGGATAGGAAACTAATAATCATGTGGGGCGATTTGATTGGTTAAGGTGGTTCCCTGCTGTTTCTTCAAAAGTTGAGAAAATGCAAGTTTCAATCTTAAGAAAGTGCTCGTGAATATTTTGAAAAAGCATGAACTAACGTCGTTCAAGACATTAAATACTGTTAACAGATAATGTGTTTCAGCCGTTGCTATGACAATTTATTTCGAAAACGAGTTCGGTGACCCCAATAACATTTAGTAATGAAGAGGCAGATTTAAAAAAAATTGTGTAGTTCCAATTTCTTTATCGAGGAAAAATTATGGTTTTCTATTTTTCAAACAAATTGGATCTACAGAATTTTTTTAAATCTTACGATTGATTACTTAAACTTAAAGGAATGTTTTAATGCAAAAACATTTGGGGGTCACCGAACTCGTTTTTGAAATAAATTGAATTAAATGTAAATTAACGGTCATTTTAAAACGTCGCTGTTGTCATAGCAACTGCTGAAACACATCTGTTAACACAGTTAACAGTATTTTAATGTCTTGAACGTTATTCCATGCATAACATTAGTTTCTTTTTTTTCCCGTTTGTTTTTGCTGTACAAGCTGTCGTGAGTTAAACTCAGAGAAATATTCGGAGCTCCAGACGGGACTCGAACCCACAACCTTCCGAATGCCAGCCGGACGCTCTCACCGTTGAGCCACTGGAACTCAGATGGTAGACCGAGGTTGTTTTCGATATTTATTTGTCCCGCCTGGAGCTCAGAGTTTTTCTCTGAGTTTAACTTACGACAGCTTGTACAGCAATAACACACGAAAAAAAACACTTTACCAATTCAAGCTGAAAACACTAATAACGTACAAAAAACGCTGGTTTCATTCTTCTCCAAAATATTCACGAGCACGTTCTGAGGTTGAAACTTGCATTTTCCCAACTTTTCAAGAAACAGTATAGGGAGCCGCCTTAAATCGCATTTCACTCAGTTTGCGAAATGGTTGAAACCTAGGTGAAAATTGTGATGTCACGAATGGCGTGAGTACGCTTGTTTTACTGAGATTTTTGATAGCACTTTTCTTTAAATTCTTCATATTCTCACATTCAGATACATTTCAAATGATTTTATCGCCTTACAAACCTGCCTAAGTTATAAGTGTTTGAGGTAAACGTTGTTGATCTTTGTTTAGATGTTTTCTGTGTTGTTGCGAAGAAACTGGCGTCGCAAAAAAGTACTTTGTTAGTTTGTTTTGCTTGACATTTGCGTTGCATATTTTACCTAGTAAACCTTGATATTTTCTTTTAAAGGGCAATAGCACTAAAAATTAAGTTTGTCTAATTTGAAAGAACTCATAAAATTGTAATAGAACATCCTTTACAACTTTTTCGTATCTCTTTTAGTCAGGTGTGGGGTAAAATATTCACATGTAGCAAAACCAGTTATATCTCTAAGTTTGTTCAGCGAAATCATTTGAAACTGTGCACATAAAAACTCCTTGCGACGCTGAACATTTCATATTAGATATGTTAGTGATTTTGCTCTGTATGAAAATATGTTAACCCACTCCTGACGTCAGAGACCATCTCATTTACATATTAAACAAATTGAAATATCTTGAAAACGGAGAAAGATACGAAAAAGTTGTAAAGGATCTTCTATTACAATTTTATGAGTTCTTCCAAATTAGACAAACTTAATTTTTAATGCCAATCCCCTTTAAAATAAACGGGGATTTTATTTTAATGTGGCTTTGTTGTATTTACAGGCAGTTCGGGTATCACGTTAAGCAATATTATTGCTAGGCTTTAACCCTTTAGCGCCTAAATAAATTTGACAAACAATCCAAAATCATTTGGTGAAGTTTTCGTCGTGAGTAAGTTTCCTAAAAATGAATGGTTAGTGCAAAATTCAACGTAGATTCCAATCTTTCGTAGCCAAAGAGTTAATATAGTAGGTTTTTTTTTAAACTTGTCGATTTCAACCAAGGTTGTCATGCATGCTCACGCCGTCAAGTTTCCCATCAGCCTTTTTACTATCCATGGCCAAACTGTTGCCGGTGGGACGTACCAGGATGGCGTAGAATGGCGTGTGATGAGTGATGACTAGGCGATGACGAATATTGAGAGCCGGGAGCGTAAAAATTCCGGTGCAACTTACCGGAATGGCGTAGAATTTCGATCTTGATGGAAAAAATTGAGATGCACAATGCAACATTTGCCAAGGCAAAAACTTTAAGAACGCCTACGCGAGACGGACTACTAGTACTGTATCACTCACCATACATCTCCAGTACTGTCGAACTACACGAGGCCCAGGCTTCTCCCCTCGCCTTCCGTCCCTCTAATTGGAGTAAATGATGCAAACACTGACCTCGTTATCAAATCTCTACAAGATTTCCCCCTTAAATGCGCTTTACTCGAAATCAATCGGCGGTAGCTGAAAGAATGATATAGTTGTCCAAAACCCCTATTTAGAGGACACCTTTGGGACCTCGTTTGTAGGCGTTTGCTTAAGAGAGGTGTCTGCTTAATAGGCTTGGGATCTCAAATGGGTGTCCGCCTAAAAGGGGTGACTGCCTAAAAAGGGGGGTCCATTAATAATACATCAAAAAGCAAGAAAGGAGCTTAAATTCACCCTCGAATCGATCAAGAAACAACCGTTTCTACGATTTCCGAAGAGCCTCCTTCCCTTTGTGTGGGAGGGCAAAAATATCAAAAGGCTCTGCTCCCAGAGTGGTTCTACGACTAAACACGTAAAAACGCACACGATGTTACATGCCTACAAGCAAGTTGTTACAAAGCTGTTCAGCAGTTGTCATCGTGATGTGTTCGTACTAGCTAGCTGGTTGTCCCAGTTTGTTAACATGTCTGTAACAGGTTGTTGACAACTTGTAACAATGTTGATGACTCCAACATACTGGTGACAAGTTGTTCCAAGAACCTGTTACCGCTTTGCACTCAACAACTTATGAACAGGTTCATCGGCTAACCAGGTTGTAGCAATTTGTCGAAGGAACAGCATTGTTACAACAGATTCGTCCCCAGTCGCTTCTTTAGGATACAATTATGTTTTAAGCTAGGATCAAACGTGGGATCACAAGGGACTCACTAGGATAAAAGCGTGTGGGCGCGCGGGGTTTCGCGGTAAGGGGGGAATAGAAATATGGGAAGCGACTAGCAGATTACTAGAAATTTCTTGCAAATTATATGCATATCTTGCAACCTGGCATTGTTTGCTTGGTAACCAGATTTTTTATGGTAGGCCTTTCAAATTACGTTTTCCTTGGTCATATTGATCTTATTTTCCAGCTGAAATCAATATATGGCAGAGTACGATGAAGATTTGAATGCTCACTGCAACACGAGCTTAGAATACTGCACACTACAGTTCCGAACATAAGTGCGCCCCCGAAAGTAACTGCCATTTTTCATGATGCCAAGTAAACCCGAACGTAGCCGCTTCTTCAAATGTAATCGCTCGCTCAAAGTATAAACCACTGATCTCTATATAAACTGGCTAGGGCATTCCCTATGGCCAGCGGTCAAACATTTCGTGCCAGTCGCCGCCATCTTACGTAGTGGAACATATAACGCATTGCGGCCTTAGAACTTGTTCCCAATCCTAAAGTTGACTGGCATAAGCAATCTTGGCGTCAGCACGGATCAGATTATCCGGGGGAAAGATTATTAAGTATATACTTTGTGCCGGGGGAGTCGGAAAAGCCGTAAAGCAAACAACGGATGCCGGTTCGTTTAGTTTTCGCTGTTTAACAACAAATACAGTCAAAAGATGTGAAGTACACAACACGAGATATTGTTAAGGCATTAAGATTACTATAAAAGGTACAATTTAAGACTTGGAATTGAATTCTTCGTAGATTTTATAGTTATATTATCGTGAAGTTTCTTCGTTGTCAGCACTGAAGAAAAACAACGAAATTTAAAGGTTTTACAGCTCAGTAATAGAAACAAATACAAGAAATTAGCGTCTTAAACCTTATTGAGTACTTCTTGTGTCCTTACATTCGTTTAAATTTTCTTAAAATAGCTCTTTGTCTGTTTCCAATCTACGAAAACTTATGAACTTTAGTGGCGACCATCTTAGGTAGTGGTCACGTCATCATACAGCTGGAACGCTAAATTCGACCCCTGTCCTATCCTGCAGTTGTATTGAGATCAGTGGTATAAATGCTTGTTTAGTCAGCAAGAGCAGTGGCGTAGAAAGTTTGAAAACTGGAGTCTCTAAAAAATTAAAATTGGAGAAATGTTTTACATAATTCTGAGCACTAGGAAACGCCATATCTAATACACTGAATATTTTTATTGTCTATTTTGAAGTGACCGAGGTTTCCAGTTTCCGCGTACCAATGACGCAATGTTACACTATATTTGACACCTTAATTTCCAATTTGTCCCCATTTCTACCAAATTTTTCAACAAGTGTTTCCAAAAAAAATTTCTTCTACACACTATACGGGAGAGGGGGCGTGGTACCATTAAGTACGTCACTGAGCAAGAGGTGTCTACGTTAGCGTGAGTTGTTTGCATTCTTTTTGACACGAAATAATTTTTGTAGTTGTATTTACTTTTTATGTTCTCGCATTGACAAAAGCCAGTGTATGTTTGATACACCTGGCCGGCAAACCTTTTGTTCTAACCATGAGAATATGTCTATTAACTTTGACATATCGAACTTTTTATTTCATACATATTGAAGTGTAATTGTATATACTTAGTACGCAAACTTATCTATACCGAAGAACTACTTTCATAAATTCTTTCTTCCTATTTAAAAGGAATTTTCTTCGCCAGAAAAAAAGTAGCCGCTTATACCGCAAGTACTATATAGAGTCGAGATTTTTAGCGAGTAGTCAGAGCTCTGCACTAGAATCGCAGTCGTGGGTTTGATTCCTAGCCGGAAGGCCTTCATGTTGCATTTTCGCAACTGCATGGTCCGGGTTTGGTCTTATAATGTATATATTTTACACTCGAAATTTTCCTTTATCAAAAATCCCTAGAACATGTAGTTTATATTAATCGACTGAAATGCAAAAATAGCACTATGTATAAAGGCCTGGCCAAATGCTTTCAACATTTCATTCAACATCGTTCAACATTGTTGAATTCAATATGTTGAAAGCGTTTGGCTACCCCTGTTGAATGATGTTGAACATTGTTGAATGGTGTTGATTGATGTTGAACGAAATTTGAACATGTTCAAATTTTCGTTCAACACGCGTTCAACATTTCTATTGTTCTCAAAATGTTGAAAGGTGTTGAACGCATTTGGCCACATTTCATTCAACTTTGTTGAACAGAGACATGCGTCATGCGGGATATTGTCGATTCCAGCTTTTGTGGTAGCCCACGTTCAATTAATTGTGTGCTTTCAACATTATTCAACATCATTCAACAATGTTAAATGATGTTGAATGCGATGTTGAAAGCGTTTGGCCAGGCCTTTAAGCAGCCGCCGCCCCACACACAAACTTTTTGGTGACTTGTTATACGGTTCATCGAGTAAAACTTTCAATTAAGTCTTTTATTTATCTTGAAATGACCGCGGTAATATTTATGTACACCACTGCATAATTCTATAAATGGCGACCAAGATAACTCACTACTCGAACACCAAAAATATATCGAAATAAATGTCCGGTTAACCGACAATCCCACTCTGACCCCGTTTACACTAAAACGTTTTGCCTTTCGGTACTATAGATTCGTTTTGCCGTTTACACACAAGAAAATGAATCCGGGATAAAAACTTCCCGGTTTGGTCACGTATCCAGATATTTTGAATCCGGAAAAAAAAAGTGGAAATCCGCCATGAATCCAGATATAACTGCATGTTGTGGTGTAAACGCTTAACGAATCTGAATACTCGGTACGAAGTGAATCTGGGAACATTTAGAAATCAGGAAACTTTGGTCTATATAGTGTAAACAGTTGTTTTAGCTCGGAGATGTATGAAATAGCAGCTATGTAACCGCAGCTGGTATATATGTTTAATTGAAATATTGAAGGCACATCGCGGGAGGCTTAAAGTTTGATCAAGAACGTTCTATACTGCAGATTATTATCCGTACTTATTTTTTCGCTGCTATAACAACTCTTTATTAAGACGAACTAAAATTGCCATTTGTGGTCGATCTGAATTAATTTAAGTTCGTCAATCATTTGGGTCAAACGTCGAACTTAGTTTCGTCAAGACGTTTTTCGGACGTTCTATTCGCCTTAACCATGCAGACGCACGAGAACGTCTTTGTCGATCATATAATACAATATAAGACGAACTTAATAGGGTCAAACGTCGCCGATCTTGCATATCAACTTTTAATTCGCTGAATTTACTTCGACCGCCAACCATGCGAAGTACGTCCTAAGGGGCTGTTCATATGAGGCGGGCTGGCCTGGTCTCATCTTTCTTTGACTACAAAAAGGAATTATAATACTCCGTGTGCTATATCCCTACAGAAAAACAAACCCAATTTTGCTTCTTAATTTTGCATTTCTCAAATAGCCATAATAAGATTTTCGTGACATAAAATTAGCCCGGTAACCGGGTGGGGAACTTGGGCTCTGGGAACGAGATTGGAACGGCCCCTAAGGCCCCCGTTTACACGAGACCGGACGAATGTTTTTCCGGATAAAAATTGGTCCGGATAGGCCTCGCGTTCACACGAGAACTTCCTATCCGCTCAAATTTTTGACACGAATCCGGTCGAATTTTCGTCCACCTACGAAAGCGGACGAATTGCGATTTGTGCCGGATAAATATTCGTCCGATACCGTGTAAACGGCAAAGATCCGCTTTTTCATTGTGCTCCATCAAGGAAAATAGATCCTTGGAAGAAGAAAGTTGTTTTATATTGCTATCAGTGTTGTGGACAACTATTTCGGCTGTCGAGATCCTGAACGCGGCCTTCGTAATGCTTTCGAGCAATTCCCGACATAATTACCTTTCCAAACGACCAAACCAAATTTGATAAACACCAAAACGTTGTTACAAAATGTTGGCTCGTTTCGGTGTTTCCTTACGCATATCACAAGACCAATCCCCACTATTTACTAACCATTAACCCGAAAAGTTTACCCAATAACCCCGACAGTTCTCCTCGAACTTACGTCTAATACGACTCCGTGTAAACGGAAAGGTAAAGTGAACGAATTTTTAGCGGACCGTGTAAACGTATTCATCCGGACAAATTTTTATCTGGATAAATATTCGTCCGGTCTCGTGTAAACGGGGCCTAAGAGAGCGCATCAAAAGTTTGGCCATTAATTGTTAACAATTGAAAAAAAAATTTTTATGGCGGCAATCCAAATAAAGGAAGCCTTGTTCTGTAACTGTTATTTACCTTGCGTGAAAGAGTTGTTTATTTAATAGAGCTGCGAAACTTTTCTCTGTTTAAAAACTTTTCTCGGATTATTCGCAGAACAATACAGTATACTGACATCGCTCTTATAATAAATTGAGTTATATAAGCTATAATTTAATATTGTGTACTATGTAGATAAGGATTCCCATAAAATAGCACTTTATGACGGTAGATATATAACATTGATATGGCTGGCCGTGGTCGGACAGGTGAGTAAACAAAATAAACTAAAAGTCACTTCGCTTCAATATCATAAACCGCGGTTATTAAAGGATTTGTCATCACGTTTTCGTTTGAAAACGCAACTATTTTTTCCGTTTTTTAAAAAATCCGCGTCTACAGGAAAACGGCGTTTTCAAAATCATAAAGTTAAAATTTCCAAAGAGCTGTTTCAATTCTATATATAGAGGTTTGAAGAATGGAAAAGAAATGCATGTTATCGCAAAACAAACGCGAAGATTGAACGATTTTAATATAAAGTACCTAGCCAGCTGACTATAGTTTACATCAACGCAAAGGCAAAGCCGCGCGTTTGACAACAAACGTTTTGCGAGTTGCCAGGTAACGATCCCTTTGAACACTTTGAAGCCTGACGACGACTGAGTCTTTAGTGTTTTATTCAGTGTTAAGGATTTGTATTTGTATGTTTCATTTACTAAAAAAGGATGAAAATTGCGAAGGCCAAAACACTTAGCCATCACGAAGATACAACTGTTTTAGTTCAGCTTCAAGCTCGGAGGCAAGAGCGAGCTAGCTGCTTCTTTGTTCATTTAATTTAAGTTAATACATGTTTATAGGAACGGATAAAAGGATAAGCCGCGGCTTATAAACTAATAAACAAAGTAAACCGCAAACTGGCTCAACTTCGCGGCTCTGGGCCTATTTTAGTTTCGGCTTAACTGATAAATTAACCATGCACATTCATGCACGAGATGTTTGATGCTTATTTTCTCCCGTATAAACCGCCGGCCCTATACTTTGCTGACTTAATATATCCAAAAAGAGAAAAAAAGAGTCGCACGTGGCTCTGAAACACGTTCGTACATATAACTCGAGGCAATAGGCGAGTGCTTTACTACTACACCTTTGCCGGAATTTCTGTTAACTATCCCGGAGTGCCGTTATCAGTCGGCAAACACAGTTAGTTGTTGGGGTTTTTTTTGGTGTTTTATCTCTATTCTGTAACGCGCAAATCGCATGTCTATATCTTATCACTGCATCGGGACACGCGTGTCTTACCGCTTTAATACCACTCTAATGATGCTAAAATCGTAGATAAACATTTTATTTGCTCACATTGCTTGTGGGCGTAAAAACAGTGTACTTAATAGAATTTGCTAGCAATTCAAGTCTACTTGTCGTACGTCTCAATAGCTATATAAGTGCTTCGGGCATTCGGCTATATCAATTGTTTTCAGAGTTATTTGAATATTTTATGACACTGGCAGTCTAGTCTGGCAAGTCTGGCAATTATTCAAGTCTCTTAATTGAGTTGCATCTTGCCAACTTACATTGCCAACTTACATTACATGGTTTTGCTGCTTAGCCTAGGTATATCAACTGGAAGACAGACGTTGCTGCAAGTACCTGTGCTTGGGAAGTATAATCCTGCTATTTATAAGGAGTTTCCTGCATAACAAGGGTGAGTAAATTAGAGTAGAATAGTGTGAGGTTGCATGCGTTCATTCTGGAAATGGCGGAGTAGGAATATAGCCGTAATAACGTACGCAAACGCTAGTTTAGGACCTCTTAAACTGGAATACTCGTTTGGAAAACAAGCTATTTCAGAATATCTGAAAAAAGAATTCATATTTCGGAATAACCCAAACAAGCGCGCCAAAAAAACGTCTGGGCCTCACAGTTGCAAACAACTAGACTGCACCAATAATATTTATAGAATAAAAAAACAATCAGATTTAAGTTCTATGAGTAAGAATTCTTCTGATCATGCATGCGAGTGCACTAATTGTTTTACCGGCTTCATACACCACGGACTGGCCATATACGTGCCGGTTCAGAAGGTTGCCGCGGGTCAGCTCAGAATGAACGGAACCCCAACAAAAAATTGGGCTGCAGTTTAAGTCCGAATAGTTCTCCATTATTGTGGTTCTTTCCAACGACATTTCCTGGTACAGATTTCAAGCCAGTCCGCCACTGACCGATGAATCTTTGTTGGCTTACAGTATATTACAGATCGCGCGAATTTACGTTGTCTCCTCAAATGTATAATGCGTGTTTTTGTATTCTTTAGTCGGTTGTAATTACGATGCGAGCTTCTGCTTTGGGTTAAATTCTTCTCGAATAGTTTTAAGCAAGCTTCCCTCTTTCGAACACTGAAGAACAGGTAAGTTGCTATAACTATATACTAACGGTATAATAGAAAACTTAATAGTAATAGAAAACAGTAATAGAAAACAGTAATAGAAAACAGGAACATTCTGAAGAAGGGCTGTGCCCGAAACGTAAAGAAATAAAGTTTTAAAGCGTTCCTGTCTTGTCTATTCTATTAATCCTTGGAACAACCTTTCGGGACCAAAAGCTGGCTCTTTGATTAAACTATATATATATGTACTATTTACAGAATGAGTGGCCGTTCTGTATCGGGGTATACAGACACGAGGCGAAGCCGAGTGCCTGTATCCCGATACAGAACGGACACGAATTCTGTAAATGACTTCTAAAACGATCCGATTTGGTTAGTTCATTGGCGTAGTAATTTTTCTAAAAAAACGTTGTCTAAGTCGAGAAAATCAAAGCTAAAGTTTATGTAAATCAAGAGGAATCTGTATCATGGATTTTCTTTGTGTTTTCCTCATGAATTATTAATGAGTTTTAGAAATATATTTCTAAAATTCATTAATAATTCATGAGGAAAACACAAAGAAAAATCATGAGCGTATCGGATCTATATATGTGATATAGACTCGCTCTAAGTTTCTCGCTGGTTTTTAACGGCTGAGATAAGCTTAATTTTCAAAATTACTACGCCAATGAACGTATGAAGTGATTCTTTTTAGAAGCCATTTAAAAACCTTGCAGTACGGGCTTTATCGGCTCTAAAACACTCGGCTATCGCCTCGTGTTTTATATCCGATAAAGCCCTCCTGCGCGGTTTATAAATATTACTTATATATATATATTATACACACACAACTATAGGCCTGGTTTTATACAGTACGCTATGAGCGCACCGATCTAATTATTTGCCAAAATGCTGTTAAATCAATTGTGTTCCTCTTTGAATTACGTCCGTTCTTAAAAATCGTGCGGAAAAGCCTTTGCCCGCGCGCGGGCGAAGCTTGGTTTGTTCAGTTCGCTTTGGGAGTTGAAAATTTCCAACTTTCAAAGCCTGCTAGCTCCGCCCGCGGGGGCAAAGCGCATGCACGTAATGAAAACGGACTTAATAGCATGCACGGTGAAGCATGCTGGTGATTTATACGATCGAGCCAACACTGTAAATAAGCGGTATTTGATATAATTTATTTAATGCATAATTCAATTTTGGCGCTATAATAAATAATGGGTTCGTTCAAAAGGGTTCGTTCAAAAGTTTTCATGTATAAATCGGACGGCGTTCTATCAGCGTGCCAGGACCGCGCTAATTGATTATAATTAGTTCAATGGGCTTTTAACACGCTGTATTGTATAAACCAGACCTAAAGCCCGTTTCCCACTTCAAGTGGGAAACGTAGGGCCTCAAATCAATGGCGGCATGTACATTTTACCATAATCTTTGCGTCCATGCAGATAAAACTAATGTCTCGAAGAAAGATTATAAGACATGCAGCGCTGCAGGAATATTGAAATTAGTAAGAAGAAAGATGTCAACAATGTTTTGCCCTAGTCATAACTCATTTGGGATTGTAATAAATCGTGGTAAAACCTACAGCCGCCATATATTTTTTTTTGCTATGGTGGATTAGAGCGGCGTAACAAAGTAGGGATAGCGCGGACGCTTTCTTGAGAGACGGCACTTTCGGGCACGAATGCATGTCTAGACAAGTCTGAACTCGCACTTTAGTTTAGTTTAGTTTAGATTGAATGACAGGCTTAAGAGTTTCAGCTGCGGTAAAAGTAACGTGTTGTACAAACGTGAGTAGTATACATAAATCTCCAAAACACTAAAAGTGCCGAAAGCCTTTACTTTTGACACATTTGCCGACACGCAATATGTCATACATTTGACTTGTGCCGCACTTGATACCGTTTATAACCAATCCGGTTTTTCAATTCCCACCTGTCGTAGGTGCCCAAGCACGGGCTACACGGGCACCGTGTCGGACACGGGCACCAATCTGAACAGGATTTTCACGGTGCCCAGAACGTTTTCCCGAATACCGTAGCTTATCCGAAAATCATCGCCAAAATGTAATACGGGCCAAGAACCGCCAAAAGCATATAGATCGTTTTCACTCACGTGATCGGTGGCCCCATTGGGGTGGTGAAACAATACGAAATATTTGAATAAGAAAGAGCTAATTCCCATACCGTACACCAATATGGCCGCCATTTCATTGTTTTGGTACACCAATATGGCCGCCGTGACGTCAGATGAAAACGATCTATAGGGTTGGGCACTCTGTCTGAACGCCGCCTTATTTATACTGGATAGCTCTATCTGTTCTATATCTAACTGTTCTCCCTATAGAGGTCCAGTAAGTGCCATCCCCCTTATATTGGTCCAGTGTTATTACAAGAGGAAACCGGAGTACCTAGGTCTTAGCTGGGATCCGTGGTCTGAACTGTGTAGTATGGCGGCTGCTTAAAGCGCCTTTGATATATGCCTCGACACGGCCACGTTGAAAAATCCTTAGGAGAAATTGTAACTCTAAAATTGTATCTACCTTGTAAACGCATTGAGGCTTTGCAAAATGCGTGGCAATGCCAAGAACTGAAATTAATATTAATAATTCGAGCGTTCGCATTATATTTGAACTGCCCTCATATATCATTATCTGTTAGTATTGAAGTTCTTCTGGCACAGTCACATGTTTTTGTTGTTACTGCTGACCAAAAGGATCTTGGCCTCTGGGATGCAGTCCTTGGCCTTCCCAATTAGCTCGAGCAACTCATATGCATAAGTAAACTCGATCACTATTTTTCTTGTTTAATTATATTCGACTTCGGCTAAACAAACTTATTTCCTTTTAGTTCCATTACTTTCCTAATATATAAGCACTCCTAAATTGTTTGTTTGTTGAATTAATTATTTATAAAATAACAAACCGGTGGCGCCACTTTGATTCTTGTCGTCAAGTTTTTTGTCGCCGTTCTTGTAATGATCCGAGCTATAGCACTTTTTAAAATGATAATTTAGTATTTATTTTTGCTGTTATGACCAGCTTAACACTTTGGTGGTCAGAGTCTTTCTTTGACGATTAAATCACGTCTGGGCAGGAGGGACGTAGCCAGGATTTTGAAAGGGGAGGAGCGAAACTTGTTGGGGGGTCCGGGGACATGCTCCCCCGGAAAATTTTGAAATCTGAAGTCTCTAAAATGGTATTTCCTGCATTTTGGGAGAAGATTTTACACAATTCTGAAAGTTTGAAAAAAACAAACCCGTTTGAGTTAAGTTACATGCGTGCGATACATACGGAGACTGGATTAGGAGCCAACGGGAAGGTACCATTTCATATTATTAATCACTAGCGTCAGAAGAGCGACTGAGATCCAGTCAATAACCGCTGAGTACGAGTGTTCAAAACAAAATTTCATCATGCAAAAGGGGGGAGCGACCGACCGCTCCCCCTCTGTCTACGTCCCTGCGTCTGGGTTTTGACTGTTGTCTTCAGTGAGCGATGAATATATGTGGACTTCCCTCTTGTGGGGTTGAAATCGTCTGAAGGGTTAACAGAGGGAGCTTCAGTGCATGACAGCACAAGAGTCATTCCGATGGGTTTTATCTGTATTTTGTCGTTAATACTGAAGACGTAAGTAACCAGTAACCGAATCAACGATAGCGATACACAAACTTGAATATGCTCATGCAACACCGCGGGACGCCTCGCGGCATAATAAAAAAACCCCAAAACATTACCCTAAGAAAAAATACACAAACAAACACAAATCAAGCGTCGTAGTTGGGCTCCCTGTGGTTTGACACTTCGCATGTAGCGTTGCATGATCCTTGTGTTTTGCCGTTTCCCGCCATGATGGTTATTTTACGTATTACTGTTACTCTAACACCGCGTTTAAAGAACAAGTCAACAGTGCTTATCTTATAGTGTAAAAATAGTAGAGTCAGCTGTGTATAATTATACAACACAAAAAGCTAGTGAACAGCTGAGAGTTATATAGAGACGATACTGTTATAGCAACGAAATATAATGTGGACGTTTCGAGCGGAGCCCTTCGTTCGGCGTACGATCAACGAAGTAACGAATGTGATACTGCTGTGCTGATATATTCCTGTACTGCCTACAACACGTTGCCGGTGAATTATTACGATAAGTGCATGACTTGCGGATATCATATATGTATCCCTTTGCGATCTGTGTTAATTAAGACGGCGGTTGCCGAATCGGTCGCATTGAAAAAATAGGAGTTATCTTTATTTTGAATAGTTTATATTTGTTTATATTTCGAAACCACCAAACAGCCACCGATGATCGGCAATTTTTTTTTTAATTTTAATGTAACGAAATGTGAGGATACGGATATGGGTCGATCGCGTTTCTACAGATTCTTGTTAAATTTCACGCTGAAAAGAATAATCCTAATAATATATTAAAACTGCAATTCGTCTTCTCCATTCAGTCCAAATTTATATATAAATTTGGACTGAATGGAGAAGACGAATTTCACAGTTTATTTTAAGCCAATTTCTTATACACATGTGTGAAAATAGTATAAAATATATATGGCCAAATATATATATATGCATGACATATATAGTCATAAAGAGGAATCTCGAATCTTAATATATTATTAGGATTATTAATATAGCCAGGCCATATAATTCTTAATAATATTTTTCTGCCCAGCTGCTTATTTTAGAGTAGAATTTCTATAACCTTCCGGTTTGCCACAAACCCGCATAATGATAATAGACGATAACGCAAAAGGAAATAAATGTTATTGTATATAGTACATTACAGAAACTGGTACTGTAACCGGGAAAGATCAATTCGTTGGTCTGTAAATACGACAACTGCGAAAGAAATCATTTTGTTTTGTTTTGAAACTTCTTGTCAATAACCAAACCTGACGGTTTAATATTGTCTGTACTACAAAAAAATGAAAATAGAGCGTGGACATAAACTTAACTATAAATACGACAACTGCGAAAGAAATCATTTTGTTTTGTTTTGAAACTTCTTGTCAATAACCAAACCTGACGGTTTAATATTATCTGTACTACAAAAAATTGAAAATAGAGCGTGGACATAAACTTAAAGCCATGCATAAAATCCAATTACTGTAGACAAGACAAGACGACATGCATTTATTTCGCACTGCGGAAATGGTCTTTAAACGTTTCCTATCTAATTTCATTGTTCCGCTTAATAATTCTGTTTCGGACATTACCATGCATTAATAAGCTTTATATTGTTTCACCGCAGTTCGACCTCCTCATTGGTTTAATCACCGTCTCGTCCACCTGTACTGGATGATTGTTGTGAAAACAGAATGTCTCCTTCAGTTTATATTGTCGAGTCATTTCTCGTTTGACTGTTCAAGTTTGAAGAATTTTTAAAGCTCGTATGAAACTGGAGGATATAGTTATAAAGAGGTAAGATATATATATATATATATATATATATATATATATATATATATATATATATATATATATATATATATATATATATATGTATTTATACTTTTTTCTTTGTAGTTCGTACGGTTCGCGTTGATCCGAAAACTAGAAGGCATACGTAATACGTGCACATGCATGGCCGTGGGCTAGAATGTTTCAAAGGCTATTCATATATAAACTGTACCATACAGCTTGTTTGGTGTCGTATACACAAGACTTTGAAAGTTAGTTTCAAAGACTTAACTCATCCCTGCCCGAGGATTTCCCCTGGAGGTGATAAGTAAAATCGTCTGGTGTTATAGCCAGAGGAAAGCACTAACGAACAATTCTGGCAGAAACGGATAACTATAGTTAGGCATTGATCAACCGGAGGTTGTGACGTGTGATGTGTATATATATGAGTGGAGAAAGCGAAAAGAAAATCCGCTCAAGAGTATATAAATACCGAATAGAGGTCGCGCGCTTTGCAAAGGAATAATTAACCGCCTGAATGAGTTATTCGGTAGTCGTGGGCGTTTGTGTAACGTATTCAATCCCAGTGTTGTAAAATTCTTTGGAGCTATATAGTTATACAGAAAAATCACCGAGTCGCGAACAGAAATAATAGTCCGCGTGCGCAAGCTGCTGATCTGCAGCTGTATATAAGACGATCTATAATTATTAGAGCACTCGACTTTAAAACAGTTAGATAATATATAGATTGGACTGTAAAAAATAATTTCGTCGCCTAGATCGAATGTAGTTAAGTGGGTAAAAATAATATTCATTAATTAATGGTTTCGATATATTTATGGGGAATCACGTTGAGTGACGTGTTAGGTTTATAATTAATTGGCTCACATGCGCTGAGGATTGGAATAGAACAGACGTTATGGCTGGTGTGATTATCCCAGCAATATATGCCAAGATATAGTCAGAAAGAAAATCGCTTTGTTTTTGTTTTTTTGAGAATACGGGCATGAAAGCTTGTGGGAAGATATACTGGCCATCTTTATTATCATATACAAGTCATTAATCATATGTCTGGGTTTGCTGACTACAAATAATCTCGGGCGATATATTGTAGGCGATACATTGTATTTATATTAATATAACTCTATGGGACAGGATACGTATTAGTGAAAGCAGTAGCTGAATATGCAACCTCAGTTTAATAACATGCACGAGAATAGGAAATCGACTTGATTAATCACATTAAAGTCGAGTGACCGATACAACGGTTATCAAATAGGATTATCGACTTATGCCATATATACACGCTCAAATTTCAAATTTAGTCGGCGTTTACATTTTCGCGTTTCCAAAACTCTACCAGATGGGGTTATTGTTTATATATGCGGGACAGTGATTCTGTATGGTCTTTTGCGGCGAAACAGTCGGATGCGCGGCATTTTGCTGTTGAAAGTAGTACATCGTAAGAGTATCCATTGTAGGGGACGCTCCGATTTTAATGTAAAGTCTAAAGGCCTTCCAATGACGAGTGAAATCGTCTGGTATTAGCCAGAGTAAAATACTAAAGGGAAATTCAGGATTGAAACAGTTAATTGAGCTAGAACCGTCCCAACCCCAAAGGCCTCCCAAAGACCAGTAAAATCGTCTGGTGTTATCCAAAGTAAAATACTAAAATACTAAAATACTATATATACATATATATATATATATATATATATATACATACATGTATATATACGCTTTGTTTCCGCGACGGTAACCAAATTGAAACCAGGTTACTAATATTAGTGCTGTTCAAATTGCTGTCATTCATTTGGCGACTGTCACCGATCAAGTTTGATGAAATTTTAAAATTAATTGAAAAACTACCATCTAACAAAGCCTGTGGACTAGACAATATTTCTGCTCGCCTTTTAAAAGAAGCAGCACCAATAGTAGTCTCATCTTTAACTTTCATTTTTAATCTTTCTATTGCTACTGGAATTTTTCCAAATGACTGGAAACTTGCTAGAGTTTCACCAATATTTAAAGATGATGAAAAGACGGATCCAAATAACTATATTAGACCAATTTCTGTTTTATCTGTAGTGAGCAAACTAATTGAAAGAGTTGTCTTTAATCAATTTTATGCATATTTAAATGCGAATAATTTGTTAACCGAGTCTCAATCAGGTTTTATAGACCACTGTTTTCTACTGTGACTACATTATTGGAAACTACAAATGAATGGTATTATAATATTGACAACGGTCTATTAAATGGAGTTATATTTTTAGATCTTAAAAAAGCTTTTAACGCCATAGATCACAATATTTTATAAGAGAAACTAAATCTCTAAACAAAAACAGATTATTGTGATATGATCTGTGGAGTTCCCCAGGGATCTATACTAGGTCCTCTACTATTTATTCTATATATTAATGATCTGACTTCGTGTGATCTATATTCTAAGCCAGGAATGTATGCCGATGATTTCCACTGCAGCTGAAGACCATAACGTTCTCCAGTTTCAGATGAACCATGATTTGAATATTATTCAGACTTGGTTAACTGAATAAACTGACTCTAAATGTTGCAAAAACTAAATACATGTTAATAGCAAGCAACATTCCTCTAAAAAGAAAGAAAGATTTTGAATCCCTTGGAGTCCTATACATACATACAGGTCGACCGCAGTCGGAGGAGCCGAAGGCCCCTCTTTCGTTTAGCTGCTACCCTAAGGCAGGGGTTGGCGCCACTCCTATCCCAGATGGTGTTGATTTTGCGGAGGGAGGAAAACCGGAGAACCCGGTGAAAAACCCTCGGAGCACGGGAGAGACCAACACAACTCTACTCACATGGTCCAAGCTCGAGAACGGGGCTGTTCCAAAACGGTCACCCATCCAAGTACTAACCCCATCCGAGAGGCAGCGCCCTAACAGCACGCGCCACCCGTGCTCCCCGAGTCCTAATTGATGAAAATCTTACTTGGGACTCCCATATTAATGAAATATCAAAAAAAAATTCTGCCGGTCTTGGAGCACAAGGGGAATAAGTCCCATAAAGATTTTTACCAATACGTCAGATGTACACAACTATAACCTCAGAAATTCAAACATTAATTTGTACATTCCTAGGCCTAAAACTGAGGCTGTAAAAAATAGCTTTCATTATAGAGGGTCAGTACTTTGGAATAAAATCCCTGTTGAGGTAAGAGAGCAACCAAACTTAAGTACTTTTAAAACCTTTTTATATAATAATTTTAATAGATAATATTTATTTTGTATATAAACTAATTATTATAGTCTTTGTAAATTTAGTAATTAATATTGTAATAGTTTAAAAAGTTTAATACTTATTATTTATATGTAGTGTGAACCACGGCTCGCTGGAAGAGCATTTTTGTAAATAATGAAGCGATTACCGTGTTTAAATAAAGTTTATGTATGTATGTATGTAAGTCTTAGAGTAGTTAATCGGCAGGTGTTGTTGAAGTAGCATCGAGTTCAACCTCTACACAACAATTGTAACAATGCAACAGTCGCCGGATGCGGCAACAGTTAATGGAAACGTCAATTAATTTAAAGGCCAAGTCAATTACGAAACAGGCCAAATCAGCAAATTGTTCAATGAGCTAACGGATTCCACTATTATATTGCCTGAAGATTGCCTACGGGCATGAAACTTTAAGTAGCAATGTATATTCAGCTTTAAGTGAATATCAATAAATAATATATATATTATTTATTGATATTCACTTAAAGCTGAATATACATTGCTACTTAAAGTTTCATGCCCGTAGGCAATCTTCAGTATTCACTTAAAGCTGAATATACATTGCTACTTAAAGTTTCATGCCCGTAGGCAATCTTCAGGCAATAGTGGAATCCGTTAGCTCATTGAACAATTTGCTGATTTGGCCTGTTATATATATATATATATATAAATATATATATACAGTCAACTCTCGTTATAGCGGACACCCTGGGGACCGTCATTTGGTGTCCGTAATAACGAGAGTCCGCAATAGCGGGATGCGATGAAAATATGTCACTACAATGTATTACTGCTTTTTTGTTTTAAAATGTCCAGTTTATTTTACTTTCTAGTTGACGTTTACTGTGATACATAAGTACACAGTACAAGTCAAAGTACAAGTCAAAAATTTGTATTCAAATATTTTTTTTATTCCAAAACCAAAAATACAACGGTAACACGAATCAGTAACATAAATATGTCACTCGATAAATCAAAAAGTCATTCACTTTAATTCATGTGTCGAGAGAAATACGTCCAAGGTGTGAACAATAAAAATGTTTGTTGGGGACCACATGAAGTGTCCGCAATTCCGTAATAGCGAGAGTTATTTCAATACATTTCATAGTAGTTTCGGCCGGGGATTTACCAACTGTCCTTAATAGCGGGGTGTCCGTAATAGCGGGGTGTCCGCAAGGCGAGAGCTGACTGTATGTGTATATATATATATGTATGTATATACATAATAGTTAACGTTTACAATAGACCACAGAGTGCTCGATACTTTTGAAGGTAGAGCAAGATAGATTTTATTTAAAATCATTTTTTTGAATAATATATATATATATATATATATATATATATATATATATAAATATAACACAGAAGACAAACTAGCTATAGGTTACTTCATTTGAACTTTTAATCACTACAAACTTGTTTCGTATGGCAAGCGAAGCTTACCACACTCATCAGGTGAATGTCGCGTTTGGTGTTCGAACACCAAACGCGACATTCACCTGATGAGTGTGGTAAGCTTCGCTTGCCATACGAAACAAGTTTGTAGTGATTAAAAGTTCAAATGAAGTAACCTATAGCTAGTTTGTCTTCTGTGTTATATCCGCTCTACTTCGGTATCGAGCACTCTATTTCATATATGATTCCAAACTCGATACTTCTCTCTCTCTCTCTCTCTCTCTCTCTCTCTCTCTCTCTCTCTCTCTCTCTCTCTCTCTCTCTCTCTCTCTCTCTCTCTATATATATATATATTATTTAAAAAAATGATTTTAAATAAAATCTATCTTGCTCTACCTTCAAAAGTATCGAGCACTCTGTGGTCTATTGTATATATATATTGTTTTTGAGTACTGTTATGGAACGGGACCCGTTCCACGGGTCATTAACTATCGGTGTAAATATATAGCATATAGTCTTTAATATAGCCTTAATGTTGAATATAGCCTATGCTTTTGAACTTTTCGTAGGAATAGGTATTGACTTAAAACACCGCACGAGTAATGTGAGTAGATACGAGTAACATAAGGATATAATTTATCGTGATTTTCACCGGTTTGCATGGGAGCACTCTACAACAGGAATAGACAAAATAACCTACGCAAACGCTAGTTAGAGGGTTTTTTTATCTGGAATACTCGGAATACCATCCATTATATAAGCTCTCTAGATTAACCAGAATAACTTATCTTTAGAAAACGAGAGATCGGGCTATTTCAGAATATCTAAAATTATTCTTATTCCGCGGAATAACCCAAACAAGCTCACCCTTAATTGTAAACACTGTATGCACTAATCTGTTCAGTTTAGCAGACAAGCTTAGCGGCAAACTTGCTAAATATAGTGCGTCGGTTGCCAATTATAAGATTAGGGTAGTTGGGGTTATGATTAGGGTAGTTGGACC
Source organism: Paragorgia papillata (assembly GCA_035771165.1). NCBI lineage: Eukaryota > Metazoa > Cnidaria > Anthozoa > Scleralcyonacea > Coralliidae > Paragorgia > Paragorgia papillata. The sequence goes on along the minus strand of JAWNZC010000341.1, from coordinate 1,094,882 downwards.
TAGAAAATCTCGCTTTGGTATATTTTAAAGTCTAGTCCAGTATTTACAGTGCTTAGTAAGTAAAATTCGCGAAGAAATTGTATGTTTACTTACTTCTACACTCTAAAGAATAAGATGTGTTCGGCTACACACCTTTTCTGTCCTGAAAACAACACACCTCCAGTAAACACGATCGGAAATGGCGGCTGCGCGAAATACGGGCTGACCCGTATTAGCTACGCATGCGTAGAACGAATATTTTGCGTGTAAACGTCATCAATACACGGCCGACAACTCACTTGAGCCAGCACGCACGTGGACTGCGAACTGCCCCATGAAAGTGGCCGATTTTCTATGCGATTCCCGATCGTGCGAAACACCTTTTGAGCACAGGGAGCCCACGCCACAATTTATAAGAATATTGGACGTGCGAAAGTCAGGAGACGATATAGAAGCAATGCAGTGGCCAAAAGGATCGCTGGCTCTGGGGATTGTTGGCAAGAGCAAAGAATGAAAAGGGCAACCTCGTACCCAGGGCCTTCTCAAAATGGCGGGGCGGAGGAGAAGACCCTCTTCCAGGCAAAGGCTGGTCACGTGACCCCAAGAATTTTGGAATATTTTGATGAGTGACTCACACTGTACCGAGGGGGGGAGGGGGATCGGTACAGTCACTGATAAACAGAGTATAGTTGGCTTGCATGCGTAAAACTATTCAGCGAACTATTTAAGGTCTTCGTTAAGGTTTGCAGGGTCATTTCTGTAGAGCGCTCTCAATTCGTCAGAATTTATGCCACAAAAATAAAATAGATATCGTTAGAAAGCTATGAATTTGTAGAATACAATGGTGTCTTTGGTTTCGCGATAAACAAAAACCGTTAATAGTTGTGAATTTTTAAATTAAAACCAGAGGGCTTCACTCGGGGCGACTTAAGAACAAAGCGTTTCATTTTGTTCAAAAAACTTTTTCGCAGTTCGATTCCGAGATAAATGTCCAGCAAAACAGTGTCAGCGTTTTTTTATTTATTGCCTGGTTTCAAATTTATGACTTATTTTGTCCGAATGTTGGTCGAAAAACTGACAGCATTTTTAACTTTGGTCGTCAATAAAATCGGCAAAACTCGACAAATCAAAAAACGCTGACACCGTTTTGCTGGAAACTTATCTCGAAATCAAAGTACAAAAAAAGATTTTGAACAAAAGAAAACGCTTTTTACTCGAGTCGCCCCGAGTGAAGCCCTCTGGTTTTAATTAAAAAATTCACAACTATTAACAGTTTGTGTTTATCGCAAAACCAAAGACACCATTGTATTCTGCAAATTCATAGCTTTCTAACGATATCTATTTTATTTTTGTGGCATAAATTCCGACGGATTGAGAGCGCTCTACAGCCCCTGGAAACCGTAACGAAGACCTTAAGCAACCAAGAATAACAAACACCGTACAAATAACAAGAAATTCTCTTAACAAATTTATCAAATCAGTTAATGACCATCTTTAGTAAGTATAGCGTCCGTACTACAACATATTTGCTTTATACTACTGAATGCAAGCGAGAAGTGTTTATTTGTTTCTGGACTTTCCCTATCTAATTTAAAAAGTTTATAAATATACAAAGTCAAAGTCTTCAGTGCTGATCTATAATTATGTTCGTCGATCGTGGTATTGTTGTTGATCGAATACTTGTATTAGGACAGCAGATTCGAATATGCCGTTTGAATGTCAAATCGAGAGATACAACAATTAAATTTCCACAAATCCCAAACGTGTGGACAAGAAACATAAATGGGCTATACTGGACGGCAAATAAATTTCAACAATCATTGAACAGTATTTGAATATTAAGTATATGTAGCAGTACCTGTACCGCAGTAGTTCTACTGATAGTGGGTTTCTGTTTATGATCGTTCGTCGCCTTCGGCTTCATTTCTGGTGAACTAATAACGGCAACAAATATGAAATATCCAGCAAATGTCGTAAATCAACGAAGTTTTTTTAAGTATGTCTGATTTATAGCGTCCGGCATTACTGAGCGGTAGTGTGCTGGTTCAAATCTTGGACTGGTCATTTATTTGGTTGAAGTTTGGTTTTACTTCTTAGTTTTGTTCCTTTCTTTTTCTCTGTTAGGGTTACCGGGTTTTTTTAGGGTTAGGGTTTGTTTTAGGATTAGGATTACGGTTTTTGTTTAAAGTGCCTATGAAACGAAAATTAAGTTTGTCTTATTTAAAAGAACACTTAAAATGATAGAGTAAAATATTTTGCAGTTTTTGGTTTCCTTGCTTCGTTTTTTAGATATTTCAGTTTGTTTCATATGCAAATTTAACTTAACTTTTAAATTTAAATTTATTTTTGAATTTAACTTTTCCGAAAAAAACATGCAGTAATTTGTCTTTTTAAATGACGGCCAGTTTTGGCGGGAAAATTTCTGAGTTGATTTGAATGAAAATTAAACACAGTTTATATAGAGAATAATACATGGATGTGCGGAAATATGAAATTTGTTTCGAGTGTCGACCAGGATATCTCACGAGTGAGCGAAAGCATCCATGTATTGTTCTGTTTATTATATAAAAAAATTGTCCTATTGCCTTGCAAAAATTGCATTAAACTATAATGCTGATTCAGCGATAATCGTCACATGTGCGATTATCATAAATAATCGCACATGTGAGATTATTACTTTTATTAGTGGCGGGAAAATCAATAAAACACTCTATTTTTATATATAATAAATAAATATATTCGTTGCAAAATTTTGAAAAAATATTAACTACTTATTGACCGAGCGTGAGGTCTGTACTAGTGAAATATCGGACCGATGTTTTATAGTACGGACCGAGACGAGCGCAGCGAGTTGAGGTCTGTGCAAAAAACAGAGGTCCGATATTTCACTAGTACAGACCGAACAAGCGAGGTCAATAAGTAGTTTATTATATGGCCATAAATGTTGTGAACGTTCTGTGAAAACTCGACCCATCTTTCTTGCGAACTAAACGAAAATGGCAGATATTTTCCCATTTTTAAAGTACTTTCCGTTGAGCTAGAATCCTGAAATTTCTACCCCAAATAGTATTTTTCAATTGCTTTTGTTTGACATATTGCTCAAGATCGTACGTTAAGTATAGTTGAATAAAAAATCATCTTAAATTCTAATACTTGTGAGAAGTAAATGTTATATTACTACGAACAATGTTACGAACGTTTTGGACATTTTAAAAACTTTCACAAAACGTGGAAACTCGAACTATAGTGAAATGAAAGCTTGTAGAATTTCTAACAACATACCTGCACGATATATTTCAACTATGAGTATTTCTGAAATTATAATCCATCTTGTTGCATATACTGACATGACTGCCATTTTGTTTATAAAACTTACGGTCCCGAACTGGCAGATTCCGCTCTGAGCGGGCGGATACGGGAAATATCCGACCGCTTATGAACCAATCAAATTACAGGATTTCCATATTCGGACCTCTCAGCGCTGCTGCCATATAATACCTGCTATATACTGTAGTTTGTAAGTTGAGTCAAGTCAATTCTATTCAATACTTAGTAATATTGCTCCCAAATGTGAATGGCAATCCCTTCATGCGTTTGTGTATTAATTGACTGAGTGTGCCCATTTGGGCTAATCCGTTGATAATCCGACAAAGAAAACCGAAACTAGTAATATAGCTTTCGGATGGCGAGTAAAGCCTGGTTTCCATATAGCCGTAAGAGCCGGCGGCATGGCTGCGGCAAGGGGCGATGGTCCAATCATAGACAGTGTTGAATTAGTCAGCAATAAAAAGCTGTATGCGATTGGACCATTGCCTCTTGCCGCAACCATGCCGCCGGCTCTTACAGCTATATGGAAACCAGGCTTAAATTATTAGTACTATAAGTGCTAATTGGTCATTATATTCGTTCGAGTCCACTGTAATTTACATATTCTACAAAAGCCGTCCACCCGGTAAATATAGGATAACTGAATTGTAATTTGTCAATTTGTTTACCAAGTCAAGATAAAAAGGGGTCTTTTAATACGTTTCCCTGCACAAAGATACGAATCTACCGCCGTCAATCGCGATCGGAGACAGATTGTTTTGCAATCATGCAACTCAACTGCGTACGGTAAATGCGTGAATTATCATTTATATACCTGGGTCCAGTTGATTGCTTGGCAACGCAAATAAGTCCCCTGTTGGTTCAACTTAAATCTATTGGTGTCTGGCCGTAATGACAGCAGGAATTTTGTACATGGATTTGTAAAGCTTTACCTGTGCACTTAACGGACGTTTTAAAAACACAATTATAAGGTATGTTCGCGTTTAAAGATATATTCATTGTCTAAGAGATTTCAACAATAATGTTAGACTGAAACAATTGAACTTCTTTTAACATTTAACTAGCAACGGCGCTATTTAACTTGACGTCATGGCAAACTGTCTATAAGATCCCGTTTACACTAGAGCAAAAGTATTTTCACATTGTTTTTTATTCCCATGAGGATGAAAAACAATGTGAATCTGGATACTTTTGCTCTAGTGTAAACGGGGCCTACGTTTAACGACACTCTATATAAATCGCTGTGATGAAAAAATAATTTTGTATAGCGCTTGCTATACAAACCAATGGCTTAAAATAATTTAATAGAGGTCTTGGTGACATTCTTCAGTTTTGCAAATTTAGTATTTAACCGTAAATAACGTTTCTTTGTAGTAATATCTATAATCTAAAGACGTAAATATATCAGCCGATGTTGGTACTTATATTACTTAATGTTTACATATATTTGTACAAGTTAGTTTGTTAGTTCGTCTGTGGTTTATATACTCGGAGCCTGTGTATATATGACCGTGCAACCTGGCTATACTGGTCGCGTGCATGATAAGCGGGGACAAACGACCCAACTCTCAAGCCAAATTCAAACTTATTATCCCTTAAAATACTCATTAATAATTCATGACGAAAATTCAAAAGAAATCAATACCGTAGCAGTGGTTGTAAATCGGATACAGCATCGTCCTGATTTACATGAACTTTAGCTTCGATTTTCTCGGCTAAAACAGACCGTATCTCCAAAATAGTTGGTGAACTTGATTACTTAGATGCATTTGTATTTTAAGAAATGCTGTATCTATTACATATCACATATGAATAATATAATTACTTCAACGTAATTCATATACGGGTCAAAAAAGAGCCGGCCATGCTGCATGGTAACATAAGACCTATTTTGAGATTCGCGGGATTGCGTGTGTGAATATATATGCTCAGCTACCTCGGTATGCCGCGACGAAATCGATGAAAATCGAAAACAGTTATTTCTTCTTACTGATATTTTAGGCTCTTATTGAGAAAATGACACCCAAGTAATTCCTTTGTCTTCCGCTGTTATCCATGTAATATAATAACCAGATACTGATAGGACAATTAATTCGAGGTAGAGATTAGAAAAGATATTATAGCACCACTTATCGAGAAAGCTTAATTAAAAAGTTTATATTATCGTGAAGCCCGGACACTATAAGGAACTATTTTACATGCATGATCCCGGGGGCTATTGGTGGTTTGCAATCTTGAGATTTAGAAGACAAAGAAATGGTGGCCATGTTGGAGGAAAACATAGTCCAAATACAATAGCTGCTAACGAGATTCTTTTGTTAAAGTTCCTCCAACATGCATGACCGCCATTCATGACGTCAAGTGCAAACCAAAGAATAGTTCGTGTGACGAAATACTTTCTTCGGCCACAAGACGAGTTATGATTCGTTTACAACTAAAGTAAAAATTCTTTATGATTTAGACTGTCGAGCCACCTTAAATGTCAGTTCACGGAGTTAAATTCGACTTCGCATGAAATTAGAGTCGAGATAAAACTTTGTTGAACAAGTCTGAGACTTGAGTAAGGAATATTTCTTTCATGATGGCAAATGCTTAGGTCTTTAGTTCGGACAACGACGAAAGTTGATCCGGGCAGCAGGGTGACACTGCCTGTGAAATTTTGCTTGTAAACTCGGACTAACTTTCACCCGCTGTATATACTCTGTAGTCGTATCTATAGAGACTTATTTGATACCATGCAGTAACTAAAGTACTCAGCAAGCGTTCTAATGACGAGTGAGACCCACAATTGTCAATGAACTGAAAAGTCGTTCGTATTGTATTTAATTGTCACTCACAGCTTGCAATTGCTTGAATGCCATTCTGGGTCTGGAATCCGTTGACCCTGTCACTTTAGGAAGCTCTCGGTCCATTGACAAGTCGTGTCGTCTGGTTTTATAACTATGAAGTACACATTTAGTTTTGGACGATTTAATTTGGACAGGAAATTTTGTGATTGAAATTTAATTCGATGTATTGTTTAAATTACGAACAGCAGTGTTTTATCAAGTTTAAAAATTCGAGCGTGCATGAAGCTTCAAAGACGATTGATTGCTTTCGCTTTCTCATCCAATTTCTAAATAAGAATGCATGGGTGACAATTTTATATAACAGATAAAATATTCGCGTCCGATCTAAGACCTTTATGGATATCTATACTCAGTCACCGTTAAATTGCCCCTAACCCCATTCTTTTTTTGGTTAAAATTGAAAGCACCCCTAATATTTATATAAAGAATGTCGTTAAAATGTTGACGATATTGATTTCTGTTCAACAGCGATCCTTTTGGTCATTACCAACGAACGGAGGCTCTGGGGAACTCCGATGAAACTTGTCATCTGATTGGTTAGTTTCAAATAATGTGCACGTTGCTAACTTGTTTAATCGATTTATCGACGTTCTGTAACACATAATTATACACGACAGACCCAAAACACAATTGAACATTATATTAGAGAATACAATGTCGATCTAGTTTGGCCAAAATTCCAGACAGAAAGTACAATTGATGAAAAACTCCGATGAAAAAACAACAAAATTGGTATTTTGTTCCCAGTCCTCTGGTTCCCAGTTCCCTATATAATTTGTTACTGTCATCGAAGATCTTTAGCTTGTTCGAAGACCAGGGTTTTAAAATATTTGTTTACCGAGTAAAGAATGGCCCAGTATGTTTTACAAAGCTCTTGACAAATCGTTGCGATACAAATGGTCTTTCTTAACTTTTCTCTAAATCGTCAACCGGACGATTTGACGAGAGTAATAATTATTTCATGTGTTCAATTGTATTTGGGTCTGTCGTGTATAATTATGTGTTGCAGAACGTCGAGAAATCGATTAAAATTAAACAAGTTAGCAACGTGTACATTATTTGAAATTTTCCTGTTTTTAAACTAACCAATCAGATGACATGTTTCATCGGAGTTTCCCAGAGCCTCCGTTCCTTGGTAATGACCAAAAGGATCGCGAGCTCTGCATGGGTACGAGATTGCTTATTGAGGTTTTTGTAATATGTAAATAAGCTTGTGACGACGTAAGATAAGGAAAGCAGAATTGTGGAGCATTCTATATCGTGTATATCATTAAAATTATACAACGAAAATGTTTAAAACTTTGCACGTATATACAGTCGACCACACAGAAGAGGATAGTTTATGTTATATAATCGCCACATTGACGGATTAGATTCCAGACCTTTTTATCTAAAAAAAATATAATTATTTGTTTTCTCTCAAGTGCTGAACTAATGTGAAACTAAAGAGTTGATGTTGTGCAGAAGCCTGCTATGGCAGAAAACGAAGATTATTTTAAGAACTTTCAGTAAAGACCTACCTAATATGAACGAGTTTTCTGATTGGCTATAAGTAACCAATCACATTGTCGATTATCAATTCGTTCCCATGCTCCTTACTGATTAGGGTTAGGGGGGTTAGGTTATCTAAACCAATCAGAAGCCTTCTTAGTAGGGGTGGCCGTATTCCCTCCATTTTCTCCGATATACTTATGTTTGCCCAAAACCCCAACCCCCAAAACACGGCCAGCAACCTTTGCGTTTTTACGTGTGTGGCAATGCCACCAGGAAAGGTATGCATGTAATAACTACTTTAATCTCTGCGATCAAAAGGAAAACAATCAATCATCTGTTTATATGACAGCACGCAGTCAATTTGAGAATTTCAAACTTCGCTTGCATCTTTGACATTTTTTCAATATTTATTAAAAGAAAACAAAGATAAACATTTTGTTGAGTACCACATGCACAGTTCCAGTTTTAGCTTGGACACAATAATTTAAACCTACATGTCTTGCGTTGGGAACTAATACGTTGGCAAGCGGAATTGTGATGTTTCTGAAGGCCAAACGGTATTATTTCAACTCTCGCTAAGTGAAACGAGGCATCAAATTTTAAAAGCAAATGGGAAGAGTCGCTTACTGAATCCTCTCCTCCCCGGAGCCTATTCGGCATATTCCCGATCCATGACGATAGACGATTGTGCCAGCCCATCCAAGAAAGGCAGAAAGTCGCCAAGATGGCTGTTTGCCAGCCTCGTACCCAGGCTTTTATTCTTGATATACGCCACAACGTGGTGCACGCGCGGGTTTAGGGACTTTAAGATTTCGACAACAAACTACCACTACAATAGAAAATTTAACAGTGGTAGTAAATAGTGATGTACATGTATATACACTCAACTTTCGCTTAGCAAACACGTATGGACTCGTTGTTCTGTACATTTCTTAATGAGAATGGGTTGCTCAGCCAATGTTTTTCGCGAGAATAAGATTATAAGCTTTCCAAACTCTAACTACACCTGGGTCCACGTTGTCTTTAAAACGTAAGAATGATTTTTCTGCGTTGACAACAGAGTCATGTGGGCGTGAAGATTATATACTTTTGGCCTTGTTTTGGGACTGTCATTTGCAACGCTCTCAATCTTTCGATAGTGTTTCAAGCGCTTAATTTTGCTTCTGTAATAAAGATAATTTATGGCAATTCCTCAGTAATTCTTCCTGAAATGAAAATTTGCTGAAACTTCCATGCAGTCTCAAAGTTTTTGATATACTAATATTAAAAACAAAAAAAGTTGGATTCACCGAACTTTTTTAGAAAATACAACTGTTAGTGAACCATGTTTTCCTAATTTGTAGTTATTTTGGTTAACTTTTGATTTCGTCTTGTTACTCGGGCTACCTATGGTAGGGTCGAGTCTAGGTTTCGGCTCCGTTATTGTTTTGTCTATGCATGTTTCGAAATGGTAATCATTACGTCATCCCATCAGGCTTTGCGAAACTGATGCGTGCATGCCAAATGTTTTCTTTCTTTGCTTTCTTGATGTCTGATCAAGTCTTTCTCGTCTCGGATGTGTTCTGTGTGTTTACAGACATAGTTGTTGGTCAGTAATTTCGCTGGCAAGTATCTTGATATTATATACGCTTACAATCGCACACGCCGTTGATTATTAAAGTGAACTTGCAAGTAACACCTTCTAGGTAAACATCAAGCACCAGTGTGAAGGTATCACCACATTCATCCTCGGATTCATCACCAGATTCATCACCAGATTCATCACCACATTCGCAAAGCAAATATTTCACCTTCAATAATTACTTCAATAATCAACCGATCGGCACACACGATACACCAAATTAAAGCTTATTATTCTATCTTTCCGGCCCAAGATTAACCGCGTTTGTTTCAACAATTTATAGAGGAGAAAAATAACTATATACTAGAAAGTACTCGCTCTTCGGTCTTGGGGGAAAAATTTCGATGGCTTCTTTTAATTTTAACCGGCTTTCCTATATATCAAAATGAAGCTCATTCTATCCTCTTGCTGGCCCAAGAAAAATTAGAAGTGGCCCAGATCTGGTTCAACAGTTATTCGTTTTTAAAGCGAGACGCCCAAACTGTCAATACAGCGCGCCGGAAATAGAAATCTTTATTAATTGTGGTTGCCGACTTAGACATTGGGGGAAATATTTCGATGGCTTCTCTTAACTTTAACCAACTTTCCTATATATCAAAATGAAGCTCATTCTATCCTCTTGCTGGCCCAAGAAAAATTAGAAGTGGCCCAGATCTGGTTCAACGGTCATTCGTTTTTAAAGCGAGACGCCCAAACTGTCAATACAGCGCGCCGGAAATATAAATCTTTATTAATTGTGGTTGCGGACTTAGACATTGGGGGAAAGATTTCGATGGCTTCAGTTATTTTTAACCGGCTTTCCTATATACGAAATTGAAGCTAAATCTATCTTCTTGATGGCCCAAGAAAAATTAGAAGTGGCCCAGATCTGGTTCAAGAGTTGTTTCGCTTTTAAAGCAAGTAGCCCAAACTGTCAATTTCCGCGCGCCGGAAATAGAAATCTTTATTAAGTGTAGTTGCCGACATAGTCATTGGGGGAAAAATTTCGATGGCTTCTCTTAACTTTAACCAACTTTCCTATATATCAAAATGAAGCTCATTCTATCGTCTTGCTGGCCCAAGAAAAATTAGAACTGGCCCAGAGCTGGTTCAAGAGTTATTCGCTTTTAAAACGAGACGCCCAAACTGTCAATTGGACAGCGCACTAAAAACAGAACACTTTATTATTAAATTCGTCGGGATGGCTTGGGGGAAAGATTTCGATGGGTACTTTTAATTTTAACCGGCTTTCCTATATATCAAAATGAAGCTCATTCTATCCTCTTGCTGGCCCAAGAAAAATTAGAAGTGGCCCAGATCTGGTTCAAGAGTTATTCGGTTTTAAAGCGAGACGCCCAAACTGTCAATTACACAGCGCGCTAAAAATAGAACAATTTATTAACTATATTTCACGACATAGCCTTTGGGGGAAAGATTTCGATGGCTTCGGTTATTTTTAACCGGCTTTCCTATATACGAAATTGAATCTAAATCTATCTTCTTGCTGGCCCAAGAAAAATTAGAAGTGGCCCAGATCTGGTTTAAGAGTTGTTTCGCTTTTAAAGCAAGAAGCCCAAACTGTCAATTTCCGCGAGCCGGAAATAGAAATCTTTATTAATTGTGGTTGCCGACTTAGACATTGGAGGAAAAATTTCGATGGCTTTTGTTAATTTTAACCAGCTTTCCTATATATCAAATTGAAGCTCATTATATCGTCTTGCTGGCCCAAGAAAAACTAGAAGTGGCCCAGAACTGGTTCAAGAGTTATTCGCAAAAGCCGAAACTGTGAAGGTATCACCACATTCACTTAGGGGAAAAATTTCGATGGGTTCTTTTAATTTTAACCGGCTTTCCTATATATCAAAATGAAGCTCATTCTATCCTCTTGCTGGCCCAAGAAAAATTAGAAGTGGCCCATATCTGGTTCAAGAGTTATTCGCTTTTAAAGCGAGACGCCCAAACTGTCAATTGGACAGCGCGCTAAAAATAGAACAATTTATTATTAAATTCGTTGGGATGGCTTGGGGGAAAGATTTCGATGGGTACTTTTAATTTTAACCGGCTTTCCTATATATCAAAATGAAGCTCATTCTATCCTCTTGCTGGCCCAAGAAAAAGTAGAAGTGGCCCAGATCTGGTTCAAGAGTTATTCGTTTTTAAAGCGAGACGCCCAAACTGTCAATTACACAGCGCGCTAAAAATAGAACACTTTATTAACTATATTTCACGACATAGTCTTTGGGGGAAAGATTTCGATGGCTTCGGTTATTTTTAACCGGCTTTCCTATATACGAAATTGAAGCTAAATCTATCTTCTTGCTGGCCCAAGAAAAATTAGAAGTGGCCCAGATCTGGTTCAAGAGTTGTTTCGCTTTTAAAGCAAGTAGCCCAAACTGTCAATTTCCGCGCGCCGGAAATAGAAATCTTTATTAAGTGTAGTTGCCGACATAGTCTTTGGGGGAAAAATTTCGATGGCTTCTCTTAACTTTAACCAACTTTCCTATATATCAAAAAGAAGCTCATTCTATCGTCTTGCTGGCCCAAGAAAAATTAGAAGTGGCCCAGATCTGGTTTAAGAGTTATTCGCAAACGCCGAAACTGTGAAGGTATCACCACATTCACTTAGGGGAAAAATTTCGATGGGTTCTTTTAATTTTAACCGGCTTTCCTATATATCAAAATGAAGCTCATTCTATCCTCTTGCTGGCCCAAGAAAAATTAGAACTGGCCCAGATCTGGTTCAAGAGTTATTCGCTTTTAAAGCGAGACGCCCAAACTGTCAATTACACAGCGCGCTAAATATTTCCCCCAAAGGCTATGCCGTGAAATATAGTTAATAAAGTGGTCTATTTTTAGCGCGCTGTGTATAATTGACAGTTTGACAGAATAATAAAGTGTTCTGTTTTTAGTGCGCTGTCCAATTGACAGTTTGGGCGTCTCGTTTTAAAAGCGAATAACTCTTGAACCAGCTCTGGGCCAGTTCTAATTTTTCTTGGGCCAGCAAGACGATAGAATGAGCTTCATTTTGATATATAGGAAAGTTGGTTAAAGTTAAGAGAAGCCATCGAAATTTTTCCCCCAATGACTATGTCGGCAACTACACTTAATAAAGATTTCTATTTCCGGCGCGCGGAAATTGACAGTTTGGGCTACTTGCTTTAAAAGCGAAACAACTCTTGAACCAGATCTGGGCCACTTCTAATTTTTCTTGGGCCAGCAAGACGATATAATGAGCTTCAATTTGACATATAGGAAAGCTGGTTAAAATTAACAAAAGCCATCGAAATATTTCCCCCAAGGTCGAAGTCGGCAACCACAATTAATAAAGATTTCTATTTCCGGCGCGCTGTAATTGACAGTTTGGGCGTCTCGCTTTAAAAACGAATAACTGTTGAACCAGATCTGGGCCACTTCTAATTTTTCTTGGGCCAGCAAGAAGATAGATTTAGCTTCAATTTCGTATATAGGAAAGCCGGTTAAAAATAACCGAAGCCATCGAAATCTTTCCCCCAAAGGCTATGTCGTGAAATATAGTTAATAAAGTGTTCTATTTTTGGCGCGCTGTGTAATTGACAGTTTGGGCGTCTCGCTTTAAAAACGAATAACTCTTGAACCAGATCTGGGCCACTTCTACTTTTTCTTGGGCCAGCAAGAGGATAGAATGAGCTTCATTTTGATATATAGGAAAGTTGGTTAAAGTTAAGAGAAGCCATCGAAATATTTCCCCCAATGTCTAAGTCGGCAACCACAATTAATAAAGATTTCTATTTCCGGCGCGCTGTATTGACAGTTTGGGCGTCTCGCTTTAAAAACGAATAACTGTTGAACCAGATCTGGGCCACTTCTAATTTTTCTTGGGCCAGCAAGAGGATAGAATGAGCTTCATTTTGATATATAGGAAAGCCGGTTAAAATTAAAAGAAGCCATCGAAATTTTTCCCCCAAGACCGAAGAGCGAGTACTTTCTAGTATATAGTTATTTTTCTCCTCTATAAATTGTTGAAACAAACGCGGTTAATCTTGGGCCGGAAAGATAGAATAATAAGCTTTAATTTGGTGTATCGTGTGTGCCGATCGGTTGATTATTGAAGTAATTATTGAAGGTGAAATATTTGCTTTGCGAATGTGGTGATGAATCTGGTGATGAATCTGGTGATGAATCCGAGGATGAATGTGGTGATACCTTCACACTGGTACATCAAGCTGTGTTGATATTTAATACCTGAAGAGACTTGACATATGAACGCTGAACATGTGTGGAAATAATGCTTTCTTTCTTTGCTTTCCTGATGTCTGTTAAAGTCTCTCTCGTCTCGGATGTGTTCTGTGTGTTCACACTTCAAATACATAGTTATTGGTCAGTAATGTCGCTGGCAACACACGCCGTTAATAGCTGTGTTGATATTTAATACCCGAAGAGACTCGACATATGAACGCTGTGTACATGTGTGGAAATACGTTAAATACAGGCAATCGTGTTTTGTTATGGCAAATTGTGTTTTCTATCGGAGAATTGGATTGTGTTTTGACTTTTGTCTGTGACCAATGTGTTTAATAGACTTTAGATCTTAGCATTGCATGTGACAACCTACGTATGTCGTATGTATATGATTGCAGCTTCGATAACACTTCAGTACCTTAACCAAAACACCTTCACATACTATATTTGCAGTAGCCCGAGTGAACGCCTGACCCAGGCGTCTTGTTACCTTAAAAAATCCTTCATAAAAGCACTTAGTTTATACTGACTGGAAAAATATTCGTTATTTTTTATCCACCTATATATGAACTATTTAGGGGCAACAAACAAAGGAAGAAAATCACGAAAACGACAATTGACCAACATTTTCGTGATATAAGAATCTCCACACTCCTTGTTACATTTTTTTGAAGCCGCAAGAACGAAAAACGTACGATATTTCAAATTCTCGAAGTGATTTTTCTTGATTCTTTCATATATACGGTAGCGCTGTACGAAACCACGCTACAAATTTTTAATTTTTTTCAAAAACCAAGTTAGTATCTTCTTAATTCTTTGCAAGTTTGTATGGTGCAACCTCGTTCCCAGGGCCCTATTGAAATTAGGGGGGGGGGGAGGCCCTGCGATCACTGACCTATATATATAACTGGATTGCGGGGGCGCCCCAAAAATGTGTGACCATTTTCAGATTCAAAATGGCGGCGTTTATAGGTCCTTCTGCTAATGGCAGCGACCACTGTATTTATCGCAACTTCGTTAATATTGTTTTCGTTATTTATGTAAATGAAAGGCGATTTTTGACACTTTACATGCATGATTGGTCATTGTTAATTGCGGAACCAAGGCTACGTCCACACGTATACGTTTTCGTAGCGTTTTCATATTGTTCCAGGTAAGTAGAGTCTACTTACCTGGAACAATATGAAAACGCTACGAAAACGTATACGTTTGGAAAAACGTATACGTGTGGACGTAGCCCAAGACTGAAAAGGGGTACTGAATTATTTGTCTGACCAAATTGGAATATCAGTAGAACATGATTTAAACAAAATATTACGATTGTTGCTGAGCGGCCCGGGACATTTTCATGATAAGAGGCTTATTGTAGCTCTGAACAACAACTACATTATTGATGTAGGCTTGTAGCTCTGAATTGAAGACGTCCCGGGTGTACGGCACGAATAATCAGCAATAAAATAAACAATTAATAAATGGAAGTTCTACAAACATTTTGTTTTATGAAGTCGCCAGCTCTATAAAGAAGGGCAAGCGATGAAAAACACGAGAAAATCGTAAAGAAGCGAGGCGTAGCCCAGTTCTTCTTAGAGTGTCTTTATCAATTAACCTTTTCCAAGTAAAGTGTCGTTATAACTCGATAAAGTCTTCATATTAGAAGACGAAAGGCTTCTGACTGACGAATTTTGACGCTCTTCCACTGTCCCAGTCTGCACCGTCTGGTAGTTTTTGGCGTCCGACTTTCTTGTTTTAACGACGGGAAAATAGACGGACGATAGAAACATCTTCGTTTACCGGACTATAAAACACCTAACGAGTATGACGACGAGTTTCTTGTCTAAAATATGCAATTTTAAATACCTGTGTCAACAGTCCGGTGCTTAGGTCAGTGAAATATACCTGGAAGGCTGACTCCAGTCAATTACTAGACAAAAAAGTGAGGCAAAAAATGACGGACATGGGGAATTTTTGGACGTCAGTTTCAGGCCCTACGCGGTCAACTTGGATGTCAGTCTTAGTCTTTTTTTCTCGCGGCCGAACCTGCCTCCTCCGCAGGCCCTCGTTGCATCATGGACAGGCCACACACGCCGAATTTAGGACCTGCAAGATCCTGCAAAAAATTTGACAAAACCTAGCACGGCATAAATTTGCATAATTAACTACCATTGTTAATAGCCATGGCTATATCCGAAGATTTTGAAGACTTACGACATACGAATCCTAGCTTTAAATGAAGGAATTGTTGAAAAAAGCAATTACGGTTGAACTTTGTCAACTTTCGGCTGGAATAATCTACGAAAATGCACTTTAGTCTACCCAGAGACTCTTGGGTTTATACTTTTTCGGTTTCCACATCAACTGAAACTTGAATTACGCTACACTATAGCCTACAATTTAACAAAATTAAATCTCATTAACTCGTGGTCAGTTCAGTGACAGTCTTTGATAGCTCAATAATAAAAAAAAAACAATAATAAAAACCTGTACTTTCCTGACCGTCGAATTTGCTTTTGTTCGGCAGATATTTTTTCCTTCTATTCCTTTTTGTCGCTAAAAATATTATTGGCAGAAGGTCGGTAATTCTAAAACATATTGGTTTCTTCATTGTCATGATCTGTAAGAAAGTTTAGACTGAATTTCCTGATGGGTCACAGTGTTAAAAGAACTTGGACGTACGTTTGTCGAACAGCGGCCGGAAAGATTTCGCAGGCCCTCTCAAAACTATCGCCTCTAGGGCCTAGTCTCGCTGTGCATAATGGGATCAGTCCCCATTTTGTTTACAGGATCTGGCAGGCCCTCTCAAAAGTATGACCTGTCCATGATGCAATGAGGGCCTGCGAAGGAGGCAGCGGCCGAACCACGAACGGCCGGTGTCACCTCAGTTTGTATGAACGTTTCTCGAGCTGCGAATTAGATGAACGTTGGGGTCGAACGAGCAATGAACCGAAAGTCAAGTTCTTAACAAATGTATACTCGGATGGTAATTTTGGCGAGATCGAGCGGTTTTTGTGGGTTTTACGGAGCTTCAAGTGAGGACCATCCGAAATATTAGAGAGCTCAAGCAAATACAAGGCGAACGTCAAGGTCAACGTCCTTAATACAATAGAATTTTGGCCTCACACAACAAAGAAGATGAATAATTTTTAGTGCCAAGAGTAATCTTAACGCCGTTCCCGTTCTACATACAACGTTATTCAGATCATTTTTCACGTCTTTAGGACATTATTATTAATGATTAACTCGTGGAACGGCGATCCCCGTAGTCGAATTTGACTTCAAACTATGCAACGAACTCCTTTTAGAGTTAGCTCTAAGGTTTTGGATATCGAAAAACATACTTTACGTATTCAACACTGGCTTCTGCCAGATACTGAACTTTACACTGCCGTCGTCGTCCTAGTTTGCTTAAGTTCCCTATTCTCTATGAAAGTCATCAGGTATAAAGCGGTTAACTGACCGTGAGTGGGACTCCCCGAAATATGTAGTTCAAACTCGACTCGGAAAGTCACAAGCATCAACAAATACAAAGCAGAAACAAAATAAGAACAACATGCGCAGCCCCTCCCCCCCCCAAAGCAAATAACAACACTGCTCGTGTACAAGAGGGTGTACGTTTGGGCCGCCTGTGGTTCGGCCACGAGCAAAAAGACTAAGACTGACATCCAAGATGACCGCGTAGGGGCCTAAAACTGACGTCGATCCAAAAATTCCCCATTGCCGCCATGTTTTGCCTCACTTTTTTATTAGCAGTCCCAGGTATATATATAGAGTTCACTGGCTTAGGTATCGGTCAGCGACCATTACCATTAGCAGAAGGACCTATAAATGCCGCCATTTTGAAACTGAAAATGGTCACACTAGTTTCCCAACTCCAAAGTAATAGGAGCACGCAGTCCAGTTATATACAGGTCAGTGCCTGCGATGGGCTAGTCACAGCACCCAGACATACTGGGTGCAGTAAATTAGCAATTTAATTTAGTATGCAAAATAATTCTGAGTATTGCAGTCCTTTGAATAAGTTATTGGTCCCGTTGGCGGTCCCATTGAAGCTAGGGACTATAAGATCCACGACGCGGCAAGCTCGATGACGCGCCTTAAAAACAAAATAATTCTTAATAAAAACAAAGTGAATGAATAATTTGTAATCCCAAATGTATATATGAATACCGTCCTCGTTCTGTAGACAACGCAATCTCGTTCCCAGAGCCCACGTTCCCCACCCGGGAAACGAGAGACTCTGGGATAATCCGTTTCAAATCACAGGATTCTTGTTATTCCGGTTGAGGTACGCATGCGTAAATATCCGAGCGGAATCTGGATAGTATGTTCTCCTTGTTTGACTTTTCCCCAAACAAGTCAATGGGGTTGCTGGCGAAGCTCGAATTACAGCATCTACACACATACGGCGAAGATACCGATCGCGGCAACCTCTTCACTGGAGTCTTGTCGTCCGATATCTTTGTTATTTTAGTTTTATTAATTCTACTTCCGGTCACTTCAGACCAACTCATGCTCACTATTCAGCCAATAACGTAACGATTTGAAACGGATTATCCAGAGTCTCTCGTTTCCCAGGTGGGGAACGTGGGCTCTGGGACCGAGATTGTAGACAACGATACTCTCAGCATTTTCACGTCTTCAAAACGACGCGAACACGCAGAGAAGTGAGAGCTGTTTCTTATTAACGTTGACTTCAGCTCAGACACTGCAGCCGTTTTAGCAAGAACTGGAGCGTCTTGAAAGTCATGACATTAAACCAGCTTAAACATGAAACACGGCAGTTAATTTACCGTGTCTTCTTTTAAATGCGTTGCTTTTTAACGTTTTTGAGGCCGCGTCGTCGTAATTATGTTCTCCGAAGAATGTTTAAGAAAAGCAATCAACCAATGAAAATGCAGATGCCAGGGCCTTTTTCCGCCCTACCAATTTGAAAAAGGCCCTGAGAACAAGGTTGTGTATGGTGATAAATCAGTAGCAAGCAAGCATTTTGTACTTCAGACGTCATCTATCAAGTAGAAGTAACCCAGGATTTACAGGAGACTTTTATTTACACCTCGCTTTGGTCATATCGGCAGACAAATGGAGCTGGACTTCGAGCATCGAACTCGTCTATCTGTCAGCTACTTCTCTTACTTTGTGGTGATGTGGAAATTTGTCCAGGATCCGCTACAAAATGTGGTTCGTGTGAAAAGTAAGGCAGTAAGAAGAAATCAAAGTAGGATATCATGTTCCAAATGTTTTAAAACTTTTCATTTGCGGTGTTTTGTTAACTCGGTTGAAGGTGAGACTACTTGTCAATTTTGTGAAGCTGTTACTGAGAATGATGAACAACAAGGTCAGTCTGGCGGTGCCAATGGCTCTCAGCATTACGATATCCCTGAATTGAGTGAACTTCTTTCAATGAGAGGTTTAAAACTGTTACACCAAAATATCAGAGGTTTATTGGGAAACAAGGAGTCTGTCAACCAAATCCTACTTGATTTTAAGAATGTACACCTATTTTCGCTCAGCGAAACTCATTTACACGCTAATGTTGAGGCTCAAGTACAAATTGATGGTTTTACATTTATTGGAAAACCAAGACTATCTGGTCAAGGAGGAGGTGTAGGTGCTTATATTTCTTCCTCTGTGCCTTACCATAGAAGATGTGATCTCGAGCAAGATGATATTGAATGTTTATGGATTGAAATTCTGTTCCCTAAAACCA
The DNA here is from genome assembly GCA_035771165.1 of Paragorgia papillata. Classification (NCBI taxonomy): domain Eukaryota; kingdom Metazoa; phylum Cnidaria; class Anthozoa; order Scleralcyonacea; family Coralliidae; genus Paragorgia; species Paragorgia papillata. Next base: position 1,075,711 of record JAWNZC010000341.1, on the reverse strand, counting down.
AAAGTTTTCTTATTGGGATTATCTATCGTCCTGATAGTTCTAAATATCTTCCGGCAGATTTTAATTGCAAATTTGAGTCGATGCTTTCTACCTTATCAGCCGAAAATAAAGAATGCCTGCTATTAGGTGATATGAATTGTAATTACTTGGTGAATTCTGATCACAAAGAACTAAAATCTATTTTGGCGTCGTTTGGTTTGAAGCAGCTTGTGAAAAGTCCCACAAGAATTACAAAAGAATCTAAAACACTAATTGACGTCATTTGCAGCACGGAGCCATTCAATCTTAGCTCCGTAAAAGTAATCCCAGCAGGTTTAAGCGATCATGAGTTGATTGGCTGTACACGCAAACTGAACAATGCCAAATATCAACCTAGAGTTATATCATGCCGAAACTATGCAAATTATAACCCACAGTTATTTTGTAATGACCTTGAATCCAGCAACTTTGAGCAAGTTTACACCTCATCTTGTGTTAACAAGGCCTGCGATTTTCTGAGGAAAATTCTTCAAGAATGTATTGATAAACATGCTCCTCGTATCGCAAAGAAAATCAAGGGAAGACCGTGCCCCTGGTTATCTCAGGACGTTAAAAGAGAGATGAATTTCAGGGATAAATTACTCCGGAAAGCGCGACGGACAAACCGTGAGGTCGACTGGTCTTCATACAAGCGTCAACGAAATAGTGTGACTAGTCTAGTGAAGAAATCTAAGAATAATTATCATCAAGACCTTTTAAAAGACAGTGCTGGTTCTCCCGACAAATTTTGGTCAACGATTAAAAAATTGTATCCCACCAAGGTAACATCAGAGCCAGGTTCGGCTTTTCAAATTAATGAATCAGTGATAACTGATAAAACTGTTATCGCTAATAAGTTCTGCAATTATTTTGCTAATGTTGCAACCACATTGAAGACGAAATCTATTCAACTTCGTGACTTCATCTGGAGCAGACCTGTTCCAGTAAATATCACTTATGCGAAAGACAATTTCGGATTTAGAGCCGTTAATGAAGCAGAAGTTTTGAAAGAGTTAAAGAGACTAAAACGGAAAAAGGCAACTGGTTTAGATAACCTTCCTCCTGGTCTGCTAAAAGATGCTGCCCCAGTTGTAGCAAAGCCTTTGACCTTCATTGTAAACCTATCTCTTGATACTGGCATTTTTCCTACTGAATGGAAAGTGGCTAAAGTGTTACCACTTTTCAAATCCGGCTCTACTTCTGAGATAGATAACTATAGACCTATTTCGATACTCCCAACTTTATCAAAAATTTTAGAAAAGATGGTGTATAAGCACTTGGTGTCACATCTTGAAAGTCAGAACTTGCTATTTGACTATCAGTTTGGCTTTCGAGCTAACCGCTCTACAGAATTAGCAGTAACTTACTTTATAGACCATATCAGGAAAGAAGCTGATAGTGGCAAACTAACAGGAGCAGTATTTATCGATTTATCAAAGGCATTTGACACTGTTAGTCATTCTGGCCTATTAAGCAAATTACCCTTATATGGGGTGCAACATAAGGAACTGGACTGGTTTACTGATTATTTATTTCTTCGAAAGCAAATTGTGCAGTTCAAAGGTACTCTTTCTGAACCCAATCCTGTATTCGCTGGTGTTCCACAAGGTAGTATCATTGGTCCGCTATTATTCCTCCTTCATTTTAACGATGCACACAAAGCCTTAAAAACATGTAAGATTATTACTTATGCTGATGACACGGTGGTGTTTACATCCTCGAATGATTTTGATATCATTCAAAATAAATTTAATGAGGATATTAACAGTTTATCCAACTGGTTCCGTGATAATGAAATGATTATCAATCCTAAAAAAGGTAAAACAGAGGTGATGCTGTTTGGAACTGCTAAAAGACTAAATCTCCTCCACGGCGCTCAGCTTGATATCACTGTAAATGGAACTTCAATAAATGCCACGACAAGCTATAAGTATTTAGGAGTTCATTTGGACCCTGCGCTGAATTTCACTACACATTTTGATAAAGTTTATAAGAAAGCGGCTGGAAGAGTCAACTTGCTACGGAGAATTCGTTCTTCCATTGATATGGATAGTGCCGAACGAATATACAGCACTATGATTTTGCCTATTTTCACATATTGTGGATCAGTAAGTCTTGGTTGGTCCGAGACCCGCAAACGAGCAATCCAAAGTATAGAACGTCGAAGTTTGAAAATAATTGCTTCGGGACAGTCGTATAGCCCTCGAGTATAGACCTCCGCACTCCATCAGTAGATAGTTTAATTAAGAAAAGAACATGTTCTTTTGTTTTTGATTGTCTTAACGATCAAGTGTGTACCCCTTTTAAGTTTTAGCCTGTATAAATATTCGTGATAATAATAATAGTATTCATTGTTTGCTCTGATGAAGGCCTGAGTTAACAGGTCGAAAGCTCAGTAATAAATAATGAACGTGGTGTTACCACAAATTCTCGCTTGTATTAGTATCTTCTTGTCGACGTTACCAGTAGCTGATTTAGCCTCCTAGTGACATTTTTAAGTGTTTTCGTCACTAACACTTAGTTACATCTTGAATTAGTATTACGGAATTATGCGCAGAAAAGCTGCGCATGCAAAACCGAGGAACTGCCTTAATTTATAAATAATTTTTATACTTCGGTCAAACTTGTTTTGGATCAACATTTCTAGCGAGGTCCGGGGGCGTGCTCTTCCCGCTTGCGTCTCTGAGCCGGTATTTTTTGCATCCTGCATGACAACAATTGAGCAAAATTTTAAAAGTTCTAATGTTTTAATGGTACATTTTTATCATTTGTACATTGACCATTTATTTGAGTGTCGGTTCGCGACTTAAATAAGACGCGTCCTATAAATAAGTCGCGACTTATTTTCTCCCGCGTTTAAATTGGCCCTATTTTTTCTTAGTATATTCATTACCAATCAAGACTTCTAGACGCATGTCAAAGCCGGCTAAGTACACATCGTTTTATTAAACAAGAAATATCAGAATTTTATTATTCATAACACGAACATGTAATGTTAATCTTTTGGCTTTAGTTTCTAACTGTAAATGAATTGCAGGTCTGTGTTGAGGCAAAGGAGACTTGCTAAGGAATATTGTAGTATGACAAAAGACGGAAACAAAACGTTTTCCTTTGTTTAACACTTATTCGAATACAAGCAATAAAATAGATTTTTCTATTCATTCAATTGTTTACATTAGTATACGCGTAACTGTAATTCGTTCCGAAGTTCGCATTTCGTTGTGACCTTTGCATTTGATTGGCTACATGGTTGCTAGTAAACGAATTTGCGAACGTGGAACGGGTGGCGCGTGAACGGGTGGCGCGTGCTGTTAGCGCGCTGCCTCTCACCAAAAAGTTAAGCCCAGTTAGACGGGGTTAGTAGTTTGATGGGTGACCGCTTGGGAATGACCCCGTTGTCGGGCTTGGAACTCACAACCAGTCCTTTATCCTTTATCCGTTTTAACTTCTAAACAGTGCCTGAAACCGACTATAATTCCATACAAAAATATATTTTTTTTCTCGAAATCAAAATGAGTCGGAATTTTTTCCGTCTTATGCAAATGCATTTTCAAATCTATATTTCAAATCTTGGCAATCTTTTCGAGCATCTCTTACGGCATTTTTCGTGTTTTCCCAACTTTCTGCGAGCATCCATAACTCTATATAGAGCACGTCACGTACATCATAACCGTTTCTTAGGGGCGGTTTACATGAGCCGCGCTAGCCTGGTTAACAGGCCTAACCGGGCTGACTCGTTTAGGATTATCATAGTACTGTGGTTCTAAAACTCACATACACTAACATTTCCAATGCCAAAGACGAATTAGTTTAGTTTAGATGTAACCAAATCATAACGTTGATTCAAATCTCCCCTTGCAGCCAAGAAAAGAATTTCGTGACATGGACTAGCTCGGTTGGCCCGTTTCGTGTAAACAGCATTTAATTAATTTAGAGTTGCATATATATATACTTATTATATGGAGAAGAGTATTTTACTAGCAACTAAAACACTCGTAGGATCCATATTTCACTACATCCGGGAACCGAGTGGCGTATTTCTCGCATGTATTAACGCTCGCGAGTGACAAGTCAAATTAAATTTACGCCTTTTGCGGTAAATTTCGAATCAAGTAAATTTGAGCCAGTAACTTCTCTTAATTTACTTTTTCACCTCTGTTGTATTTTTATTTGTATTTTCCAAAAGTTTTAAGTCAAGCGGTTGTAGTTTTCGGCATTAAACACAGTTTATCAACATCACTTCCACGCATAATTTCATTGTTCATATAATAAATAGGTTGGGAATGCCGTTCGAGGCGGTTAGGCAAATACAATCACGATGGGTTTACTATGGTTTTATTCACAATCACAATATCACAATCTCCATGGCATCACTCAGTGTCTGTCTCCATATTATTTTAGTACTTAATAGTTATACGAGTGCATCTGTTATATATGTAATATTTAAAACACTCGTAGTCGCGTTTTATCAGATTTAAAACACGAGCGCGTAGCGCGAGTGTTTTAGATCTGATAAAACGCGACTACGAGTGTTTTAAATATTACGTAATACTTCTACATGGTTGACAGGTAATATCTGAATATGCTATATGAGCACAATTCGTCACAAATAGAACATTACACGGTTGCTCAAAGATATGGATTTTATGTTCTTTTGAATCTCGGTGTATTATTATTATTTAAGAGAAAGAGAGAAAAAGGGAGAACTCTATTATTCAAACTTCTAGTCACGATAATACTAAAAAAACATTAACGAGAAGTCAAAGGAAACTGGTTTAGAACATGCCCTTAAGATAAAATAATTATTACATGGAATTTTCGCGAAGTGTTACAGCAAAACTCACAATAGTGTACCGATGTTCCACAAAATTCTGGTCCTCATAAACATGTCCCCCGTGGATAAATTTCCTAGGGAATTTAGCCTTCCGTTAATAGGAAATTCGCCTCCCGCCTCATATTTATACAGCCAGTTTAAGAGGAAAATTTGAGGGAAATCGAACAGTTGTATAACATTTACATTTAACCGAACAGTTGTAATTTAACCTTGTACATTAAGTTGTAACTCTTTTTTAAGAGTTTAAGAAATTTTCAAAAATATCCCTTTGTTGCAAAGATTTTAAGTAAACTTGACGGAAAATTTTACTTTAAATTTTACTTCCGGGCAAAATACATCGTTTTTGCATAATCCATTTGTTTCCATAATCATCATTTCAGCCCGTTACTATATGCACTGCCTTTTTCATCTTTTTGTATGAAAGTTTAGCACGGTTTTCCCGAAAATCTTGGATGAAATTGCGGATATTAAGACATTTCTATAAACCTTGATTTGGATGTTTCTCTTGACTTCTCGTTAAATGTTTCCAGTGTTATCGAGACTAGAAGTTTGAATAATAGATTCCTCCTCTTGTTTTGCATTTTATCAAATTAACCGATAGACGACGGACGACTGACATTTTTTAATTAGAAAATTATCTATAAGGGATTCAAGAAATATTATGTATGAGGGTGCCGTCAGCAAAATATAATATATATTATAAATTATTATATAAAAAATATATATAAAATATAAAGGGGATATTACACGGTAGCGAGAAGATATGGATTTTATGTTGGAGTGGCAAGGACAATATCTCACGAGTTCGCTGCGCTCACTCGTGAGATATTGCTCTTGCCACGAGAACATAAAATCCATGTCTTTGAGCAACCGTGTAATGTTCTATATATAAAAAAGACAATGAAATTATGCGTGGAAGTGATGTTGATAAACTGGGTTGAATGCAAAAACTACAACCGCTTGACCAAAAACTTTTGAAAATACAAATGAAAAATACAACAGCTTCTTCGAATACGTCACTTTATGTAAAAAAACTGAATTAAGAGAAGTTACTGGCTCAAATTTACTTGATTCGAAACTTAGGCAAAAGGCGAAAATTTTGACTTCCCGATATGTCACTCGCGAGCGTTACATACGAGAAATACGCCACTCGGTTCCCGGAATTCTACGAGTGTTTTAGTTGCTAGTAAAATACTCTTCTCCATATAATAAATGACTATATGTAGCTATGACTTTGACTGTTCTCTCATATATTATTGCATATTCAAGTCTTCGCACTGAACCGGTTTTTCTTTTATTTAACCATCTGCATAAAAAAAGTTTTCACAATGCCAAAATGTCTCAGTAAGACAATAAATCAAATTTCCGTTTATGAAAATAGTCCAATGTAGTACTTGACGGCACTTGAGTGCCTTAATAGGCGCCTCATGTTTACACGCAAACAAGTTCTTATCGCTAACTTTTTAAAACTTTTCCATTTTGTAAAGGATTATATCTTGGCGGGATCTTTCACTATGTCATTACGAAAGGAGTCATAACACTTCATATCACGCAGATTCACATGCATATCATATAGCAGTTTTCTTATTGTATGTGGTTCTCAAAACATAGCAAATTAAAAGGTCAAGAATTAATTCATGTTCGAATGTTATACTCTATATGCATGTTATACTCTATATGCATGTATTCATTGTATCTCGCGGATTTCGAATTAAGCAGTCGATCACATCAAGTTTGTTTTTTATATATAATAGTTCCACTACCTATTCAAGTATTCATCTTATATATAGCTATCAATCTTAGGGGCTGACTATAGATGGATAATTTTCTGCCTATAGTTGCACGGAGCGCGAATCGAAATTTATAACTCACATGGGAAATAAATAATTTTTGTGGTCATGCGCACGCGCAACGTGGTTTATCCAAGATTGTTACGGTTTCATTTTGCACCTTTACTAGAGTTGGGGTTTTGGTAGGGGTTAGATGACCAAGGAGATCTCTATTTGCGTTAAACCAGCTATGGTTGGTCAGGTTCGTGTATAAGTTAAGCGGTAAACCTGCTTATACTGATAAGGTTAAAATTTTTGTTGAGCTTATATGTGACTTAGGTGAACAAAAAAGGAACTCCGCTTTGCGGACTGGCGGTGTTTTTATTTCACAAGGTGTTATAAATTTGGCGTCTACTATACATGCAATAAGTCTGACCCGTTAAGCTTGCTTAGTTACTTTACAGTGATCTAAACTCTCAACTAAACTCTTGTTATTTCCCCCATGCTGCCATAGTTGACCTCGCATATATTTTTTTTGGAATGAATATATAGCCATAATAATCATTAGCCAACGAGCTCGAGTTATCTATAAACGCGTTCGCACTAGTGGACTCGACTTGGATTTGGACTGGATTTAGATAGCGAGTTCACCAGTGTGAACTGCAAGCTGTCTGGATTTGATTGGATGCGGTGTCCTGACGACGTTACGCTGCACTAGGCAGGTAACTCAGGGACCAATAGCAAGCGACGTTTTTGATGTCGAACATGGCACCGCTCTTTAGCATTGTGTCTGTGTGTAGTGGCAGAACTAATCAAATTGCAGAACAATTTATTTGAAGGCTAGCTCTTGACACATATACACTTGTTCTTTGTGAACGATTTAACCACCATTGAAATAATTCCTAGATATTTACGACTATGCTAATACAAGAGGTATGCGATTAAATCCAAAGAAATGCAAAGAGATGGTTACCGATTTCCTTCAATATAGATTACCATTTCATGACTTACTATGAATTGGAGAATCTACTATAGGAACCGTTACCTCGTACAAATTACTAGGTGTCTATATAAGTAGCGATCTATCTTGGAACTTCCACTGCGAGTATATCATCAAGAAAGCTAACAAGAGACTTTATATCCTGCGTATAGTACGAAAGGCAAGGATCGGGTGTCCACAACTAGTAACGGTATAATGCAGTTTAGTCAGACCAATTCTCGAGTATGCAGCCCCAGTGTGGCAATCCCTACGAAAGAGAGCAATGGAAATAATTAATCCTGATACCTCATAAAGCTTTATTCAAACAACATAAATACCAGATTTGGTATATAAGATACATACATATAACATATAAACTAGACTACGTGCTCAACTATAAACTTTCAAAACTTGTTAAAACATTAAAACAGTATTTAGCTACCAAAGTCATAATTGTTTTGTCTTGCATAGCAATGACATACATGAAAAGGTCTTGATAGCTAAATTTAGAAAATGAGTTATTTATTTTACAGAGACTTTCCATAAAATTAACTCTAAGATCGGCGAACTTTGTGTTTCTGCATGACATTAAAAGGTGTTGTTCGTTCCCAATCTCATTTAGATCACAATGTTTGCATAATCTTTCACTGTATGAAACATTTCCGTATCGACCGGTTTCAACAGGTAGTTTATGAGCTGAAATTCTTAATTTTGTAACCGCTTGACGATGTTTGAAGTTGCGAATTGAAGAAAGATATTTTTCAAAGCCAAAATTTATTTTCAGTTTTTTAAAGACTCTTAATTTGCCATTATTTCCACCTTGTTGAATCTGCTCTTTCCAGTATTCAGTATAAAATTCATGTAATTTATTCCTCAAGTAATGGAAAAAATTTCCTTGTTCTTCGGGTGGTATTACAACATTTTTAAAATTATTAACTTCTATATTACATAGTTGTAGTAAATATTTTGTAAATAATATTGGTTGTAAATTAGAGTCCATACAGACTCTCGCTGCTTCACCAGCGAGGGTATCTGTAAAAGTTGAGCTTTTGATGCGAAACCAATATTTTGTTTTAAGTGTAGCTATTTGTATAATTAGGGGTGCCCTTCCTAGTTCACCATAGACAGCTAAATTTGTAGATTTTGAGTGAACACCCAAGATTCTTTTGCAGAATTTTAGATGTAGTCTTTCCATATCATTTGTTAATTTAAAAATTTTAGTTTTAAACATCGCAAAAGAGTTTAAAGAAAAGAAGAAAAAAAAAGAGTTTAAAGAGGTTTTTTTCTCATATGAAGAGTCGCTGATTAGAGCTGGTCTCGAAACATTAGTTAAGAGACGATATATGTAAGAAATTTGCAAAAGACAATAAATTAACTGGACCTCTTAAACAACTTTTTAACTATAATAATTGTACTATAGTGCTAGTCATACATATAACTTGAGACCTGCAAATGATTCTACTTTTACAAACTTTACAAAAACTGATAGATTTTCAAATTTATTAACATGTAAATATTAATATTACCTTTATATACTTGAATACAAGTGGCATGCATGGTCCACTTTTATAAATTTATTATAAGTAATAACATGACTTGAGGGAAATTAGCGATTACATTTCCCGAGGCAAAGGGGAAATTTAATCGCTAATTTCCCGAAAAGCCATGTTATTAGTTTGTAATATTATGATCACCGAGGAAAACTTTGAGAATCTTACCGACAGGAAATTTACACGGTTGATCAGAGAAGTTGCATCTAAGTTTCCCGTGCATGTTGATGAGGGAAAATATATGCAAGCGGGAAATTTAGAAGAAGACAAAAGATTTCTTTGTCTTCTAATTTTCCCTCATCAACATGCACGGGAAAATTAGAAGAAGAGAAAGGATTTCTTTGTCTTCTAATTTTCCCTCATCAACATGCACGGGAAAATTAGAAGACAAAGGATAAATTTCCCTCTTGCATGAGCGATGAGGGAAATACGAGGTTTACATTCCCTTGGAGAACAAAAGAATCCGAGGCGATCATGGTATTATTATTACTATTATTATAAACGTCTTAGGTCGCTATACTCCGTTTTGCGCGTTAACGCGATCATGAACACTAACTGAGAAATATTGGCATTATATCCTTGATGGCATTATTAATTTATTATACTAGCCTCTCATGCAAAGTACTAAATATTTGTATTTGCAATGCATGCAGAAACATATACGGCCCAACTATAAATGTAATATCTTTATACATTTTTTCTGACGGCATCCTATATAAATACATATTTCTTAAATGTCTTATAGATAATTTTGTAATTAAAAATGTTTGTATTACTTTGTTTGGTCAGTTGCAAAAAAACAAAGTTACATATAAAGAGGATATTACACGGTGGCGAGAAGATATGGATTTTATGTTCGAGTGGCAAAGACAATATCTCACGAGTGAGCGCAGCGAACGAGTGATATATTGCTCTTGCCACGAGAACCTAAAATCCCGCATACCTTTGAGCAACCGTGTAATGTTCTATTTATTATATGGACAATGAAGTTATGCGTGGAAGTGATGTTGATAAACTGAATTTAATGCAAAAACTACAAATTTAATGCAAAAACTACAACAACTTGACCAAAAACTTTTAGAAAACACAAATTAAAAATACAACAGATTCTTCGAATACATCATTTTACGTGAAAAACTGAATTAAGAGAAGTTACTGGCTCAAATTTACTTTATTCGAAACTTATAGCAAAACGCAAAATTTTTTATTGTCGATATGTGTCACTCGCGAGCTTTACATACGAGAAATACGCCACTCGGTTCCCGGATGTAGTGAAATATGGATTCTACGAGTGTTTTAGTTGCTAGTAAAGTACTCTTCTCCATAATAAATACTAGATATAAGCATGCAGTTGTCAGATCTTTCTTTGAATATTACAAATAATGTTTGCCGGCATTTCCTCCGATTAAACTAAATTTTTGGCGAAGAAAAATATTGATTTGATGGTACATAGGAAGATATATAGGTTCTGAGATCAAACCGAAGCCAGTTTCGAAAAGTCAACACAAAGGCCTTCCGGATGTATATACAGAACTCGTTGGCTAAGCTCTCGGCAACAGCCTATAGTCCTCCTATACCTTAGTGGTCAGGTGCATTATGTTACTACTGTATATAGCGTAGGGTCGTGGGTTCGTTTCCAGACAGAAGGCTTTGGTGTTACATTTTCGCAACTGCCCGCCGCGGTTTGGGCTTTACCATCTCAACCTTAAATTTCCTTTTAGTATCTTACTCTGGCAGTCTGGCTAATGCCAGACGATTAACCTGTATGCTCCACCCCGAATTCTCTTTTATAGTATTTTACTCTGGCGAACGCCAGACGATTTTACTCGTTATTGGAAAACCTTAAGGGTTGAAAGGGTTGAAAAATAGCTCAACTAACCCTTTCAATCATGAATACCCTAACTTTTAGTATTTTATTCTGGCTAATGCCAGACGATTTTACTCCTCATTGGGAAGCCTTTGCATGGGGTTGGAAGTGTTAAAATGTATCAATTCCTTCCATCATCTGATCTCTAAATACATGCAGACCCCTGCTTTGCTTTGTTTCCTCGACTTACATGGTTTTGGGAGGACCGAATTCACAGCGGAAAAGGAAACTATTTTAATTCTGTTTGACCGACATATATCACCTGATTTGTTTTCACGGGAACAAAATTAATAAAATACTGTAGAAACAGTTGCGTATACTTATTTGACAATGTGTATTCAGCTGAGATAATATGCTAATATTATGTTTCGATTGTAATTGTAGTTATAATTATAATTTACGAAGGATGAAAAACACCTAAAGATAATCTGTATACATCTGTGAGTAGCGAGACAAATCAGATAGATCTGATTTGACTTTTCTGATGTTGCGTTATGATTTTATTCAGGTATAGACGTCGGCGTGTGATGAGCAAAAGATAGTGTGGACGAACATTCACTATACGCCAGTTATCCTCCATTGACAGATGTGCTTGGGCCTTGATAACGGAGTATTGAACAGCAGTCAACTAGATAAGATTTAATAAGGCAGGTGCTATAAAAGGGGGACTATTTTGTGCTACTACTTGACAAAGACAATCACAACCATTAGCGAACTTTCACTTAATAATTCAACCGATTGCCTGTTGTGGTAAGACGAAACTCGCGCGTACATCGAGCACACGAGTTAAAGAGGCGATTCAGTCTTTCACAGCAAACAAAAAACAACGCAGAAAACTGAGATATAGGAAGAGAAATACGAACATTGACGCAGCATTAGTATGGTGTCTCCCACAAACTATACCCCAACCAAGAAGGAAAACAATACAAATGGATCAGAAGTGTTGGATTTGAAAGACTTTCAGATTGTCTTCCTCGTCATCACTATCATAGCTACAGTCTTGGGCAATGCTCTTGTACTGGCCGCGATATTTCTCGACAGCCGACTGCGAAACGTCACCAATTATTTCGTCGCTTCTCTGGCCGTCTCCGATTTGCTTGTCGCTTGCTTCAGTGTCACCATTCGCCTGCATCAGTATCTGAAAGTGAGCAAGCTGAACATCCACATCTGCAGATTCTGGAACTGGATTGACATCTTCTGCGAAGCCGCTTCGATCTTCACGCTAACGGTTATAAGCATTGACCGTTATTTGAAGATCAGTCAACCGTTTGGTTATCGTGAAAAAATGACGAAGAAAGTCGCCACCGTTGTTATCATATCTGTCTGGCTATTTTCGGCGTTATTCGCAACGTTTGGTCTCATTCCGCATTCGGGTGCCAAAGGTATCACTCTAGAACCGGACGGAAGATGTCTAAACAGTAACAGGATATTCTACACCTTGGCAGCAGTCGTCGCGTTCTTCTTCCCTTTGGCCGTACTCATAGTAATGTACACGTTAATCTTCCGCATTGCATTGTATCATTTTAGGAAAAACAACGCGATCACCATAGTTGATCCGGTCACAGGCAAGCAGTTGCAATACTCGGCTCACAAAGACCTGAAAGCAACGAGAACTCTGTTTATAGTCGTAAGTACGTTTGTTGTTTGTTGGGGACCGTTCTTCACGCTCTTTCAAATCCAGCAGTATCAGCCCTTGGCCCTTAGGGCGTGGGGCAATAAGACATACACGTTGCTGGCCGTGATCTTCTTTATCCTACTGCCGTCTGCGAACAGCTTCTTCAACCCCATCATCTACGCGTGTTTCGATAAGGTGTACAGACGATCGTTTCGAAAAATCCTACTTAAGTTGGTCGGACGGTCGGAGTACCTCGCCAATACATCGGAATACAATTACACCCAACGTACCAGGATGAGTTATCCGTTCGAGATGAGTGCCGCGCAGCCAAGAAATAGTGTCACGAATTCTGCACAGATTCCACTCACTCCACGCGAACAGAAACGCACAGACTACATCAAGCCAAACGATTTTAACGAAAACGGACTGAGGACGCCTTCGCCGTCCGGAACAATGACCACTCTAAGTTCCAAGGAAACAGACGTCATGTTATAATTTAGTAGCACGAACAGAAAAAGCTAATATAACCTAGCATTCGTATATCTATAGGAGCGTGGATGTACTAATTAGTCGTCTAATTGTTTTAGTATATATATATATATATATATATATATACCAACTAGTAGTTTTGTAACTGCTTTGCATGGTGAATAATATAATATATAAATTCTTCCATGTAAAAAATTCTTTATTACTCGGGCTAACTGTGGTAGGCCGAGTCTAGGTTCCGGCTCGTTTTTTTTCCCTTTTTTGGGGTGTCACGATTTTGCATTTTTGCACTTTTTACTTCCGCTATTATTCATGCTTACGGTGAGTTGTTAGCCGTGCGACGGAGCGGTGAGGCATGTTGTAAGCTCTTTGCTCCTTTCGCTTTTAATTGGAGTTGGACAAAAAGTTCAACAGCTTTGCATTTTGATCGAGGTGTTGATGCACGTTTTTGGTAGATTTCGAAAGTGACTGCCTGCCTTTGTAGTTTAAGTAACAGTCATGATGTGGCTGACAACTATCTTGATCGTAAATATGTTCACCTGTGTGAAGTATGTACCACATTCACCCTTCGATTCAGGCTCCGCGCACTTGCGGCAAGTGCGCGAGCTTGAATCGAAGGGTGAATGCCGGTGGTGCGTACTTCGCACAGGTGAACATGACTTGCCAGTACGTATATATATGTAGCAAATAACGTAGCCCGAGTGAACGCCTGACCCAGGCGTCTTGTTTTGTTGAGCTTTTCTCCTGTGGTGCACACGACATCATCAGAACTTAATTAATTGCAAACTAAAATATATTAGTTTTTTAAACTGAATACTAATAAAATAGAAGTGTCCGTCTGATCCGATTGACCCTTATAATCCGAGGGGTTTGCCTAAACTGTCGATCTGAATCCGATCCGATGCCATAAAATCGTAGTCCGATCCGCGCGATCTGAAAACAGCCGCTCAAATCCGATCCGGTCCAAAAAAATTAAGTACACTGGATATATGTGGCAATAGTTGCGCGCACTTTCCAAAAAGAAACTCAATGAACGAATACCTTTAGGAAAACTAGCTAATATACAATAATATATTTTTTTATACAATAACAACCTTCATATGTTGTGCAATGTGATGCATACAACTGGTGAATTTGTTAATTTTATGACAAAAAACTATTAAAAAAGTGAATCTGATGCGGTTAAAAAAGTACAAAATCCTGTCCGAGAAAAAAGAACCAAATCCTGTCCGAGAAAAAAGAACCAAATCCGATCCAATCCAATCCGAGAAAAAAAGATCCGATTCGAACGTATAAACGTTTAGGGAAGTTTTCTTTGTCTTGTGAGCTCTCAGTCGGAACTAATGACTTTAACACAAAGGAACAGTCGGAACTAATGACTTTAACACAAAGGAAACTTTCCTGGCCGTTCCTATCCTGCGGAAGATTTTCCTGAGTGGAAACTAACCGATCGCATTGGATTTGGATTGGAAAGCACCGCAGGACGAAAACTCAGCAAAATAAATAATTTTTTACCGCAATGGTTATATATTATATAAATCAACTAGTCGGAAAAACTATTATTCTCAAAAAATAAACTGACACTTCAGCAATCAGACACGAGTTTTCTGCCATTGTTTTTCATTTAAAACTTGACTCTTTCGCTACTAGTGCCTGTGGTCTATCACCGATATATAGACAGTGAGTAGTTCAGTCAATCAGAATGCAGCTTTTGCAATAGTCCACTATAGTTAGTTTACATACTAAACTGAATATGTGATAGACGCGAGTACAAGTATTCTACGATATTATGGGTTTTTTTTATTTGTTTACTTTATGAGCTTTTGGTCTGTTGACTCAGGCCTTAATTATAGTAGGCTTGGTTTCCAGCCGGTGTGAGAGGATTGCGGGCGCTCCAGACCGAAACCAGGAGATGGCGATCATAGAGGCGAGCCAGCCCGGGTACCCAGGCTAGCGCGCTTTGCCGAGATCGTGCTTGTTATTTCTTGTTAATTTTCATCTTGTGTTTATATGAGAGCCAAGCCAGCCCGCCTAGCCTAGATCTCGCTTTGTGAGACCGAGAACTCGGTTACCCAGGCTCGGGTTTTTCCCCATGTAAACACGGCTCGCCTATACGTGGGCTGGCATTAAAAGCTTCGTACATGCGACAAAATTTGTTTTTATCAGCTTGTTTCGACATATTAACAATTCACAAGTTCTGCTTGTTCATGTACAGTTCATATTTAAAAAATTATGCAATTAGAACAACAAGCAGGCAAGCCCGGCTAGGCAAGCAAGCCCGGCTATAGGCGAGCTAGCCCTTCACATGTAAACACAATAAAAATCATCTCGGCAAAGCGGGCTAGCTTGGGTACCCGGGCTGGCTTGCCTCCATATAAACACCCCCTTAGAAATCTATTTAAACATTTTTTATTTAAACATATTATTAACGTTTTCCATTAATGAGCCTGTGCTCTTTTCTTGGGGGCTTACGTTACCTTAATTAACAATGTGGAGTAACCAAAAAGAAAACAAAAAAATGATAATAGAAATAGAAGAATGACGAGACTCAGAGCTGAATCAGTTGAAGGATTCTACCGTAACTAATTTTTATGAAAAGGTTCAGATTGCTTAATATATTGTTGAGCATACATTTAACACTTATTTACTGGCGCCGAGGGAAACAGTGTGTTTTGTGGCCCGACCGAGCTAGACTGCCGTTGTTTTCCGAGGGCAACAACGAGCGGTCGAGGGGCCACACTGACAAAACACACTGTTTTCCAAAAGTGCCCGTAAATAATTGTTTTGTTAAAGATCAAGTGTTATATGACAACAAATATATGTTGAGCAAAAAAACCTTCAGACATTGCTTTAAATTAAGGAAAACTGGAAAAAACAAAGACAAACTAGACCTGATCATCTATTTCCGGTTTTCATATTTTCCCCCATGGGTTACGCGTTCGCCCAATCAGAAAGCTAGAAAAATCAACTTTGACACTTGATATATAACAAAAATATTTCTTAATTATCTTCTGTATTTAAATTGGCTGAACCAAACAAAAATATTTTTACTTTTTGTGAATCCGACAAAAGATACCAACTATCACCAAGAACATGTGCAGCAACCGAGAGCAGAAATCCTAAGAGTAGAATATAGGGAACATTGGAGGAAATAATGAATCACTGTCTCACAGTTTGTACTACAGGTGCAAGCCGGGGACGAAATACAATTTATCTTAAACGAAAAATAATTTTTAAATTTTTAAGATTTTTTAAATCTTTCAATCCAAGTAGGAAATAAAGTAAAATCCATTTCAGTAGAGGATGCCTAACACCAAGACATTCTAACTTACGTAAGAGCCTTTGTCAAAGGCTTTACTAACATCCAAAAAAAACATACGAACTTCTAGTTTGCCCTTCTCTGAAGCTTCATAGACTTTATGAATCATAAAATGCAATAAAAACAATCCGGTATTCTGATTGCTGAGCTATTAGTGGTCCATTGTTGATATAGATCACTAGTAGCGTTATCCAATGAGAAACCTTATAACTGGAATATTCCTATTCTGACCAATCAGGAGCCACGACGTATTCCCGCCGCAAGCAAAACCGGAATGAACTAGGCTAAACAATCAAACATGGCGTCCGCTAAAATTTCTATACGAGTGAAAACATTGGTACAACTGAAGTATTGGAAAATTATTCAGTTTGACATTTTCGAATAAGAAGATGAATGAGCTTATGCCTATGGAGTATCTCTAGATCTACGCCAAATTTGAAGCAAAGTAATTACAATCTCGGTTTTTGTGAACGATTGTTTATTTGTTTACCATATATATGCCATCGAACTACTCTACATTTTGTATTGGGAGACTTCTGCAAACAAAAAGGTAAAACTATCTGAAAATTTGGAACAGTGTTTTATAAGACTTCTTAAGACAATTAGACAACACTCCCTAGAAAACGAGCAGATAGTCAACTCGGCTTCGCCTCGCTGACCATGAGCTCATAGAAGACTCGGTCTGGTCTATTAAATTGTTAAATATTATATATGTAATAGATAAAGTATGAGCGGCCGATCTGTCATAACAGATCGGACGCGAATGCTTTATCGTACTTGTGGAATGAAACAATAGAATGAAGCTAATTAGTATTCATAACTTTTGATTAACTTTTGATACAGGTCACTTTGTCCAAAAGATGATCTTTATTGGGATTTACAGACGTATACATGTGACTTGAATGCTAACGTTTTGATTGCTTCTTAACCTCATGCATTAATTATTCATGAATTTTACAAATATATATATAGTTATTACTATTAATATCAATTATTAATAACTAACTTTATTACTAACTATTTTATTAACTACCTGGCGTATTGAATGGCGTGGACCTTGCCGTGTTTCCATAAAGTTATAGAAACACGGCTTTCAACCAATCGCCGCGCTTGTTTTCAAAATGTTATTTTATAATTTATAATATCAATCAGTAAACTTTTCTTGACTACTGTTGCTTTACACGTACAGTTCATTACATTTATAGGTAATAATCACACACACATAGACACACCAATATGTTTCTGTAATTATTTACATTATTTTCTATTGAAGTTTTGAGCCCGAACAATTAATCGAAATGGTATTCGATTCGCGCATCGCTCTGTGAAGACTTGGTTCACGTACGTAGTTTTTTCTTTTCAAAATCTCAAACTGGGTGGCTAAGTAACCGGAAATCTGGTTGTGGAGAAGCTTTAATAACATTTTTCTTGTGAAGCTGGTTGGAAGAGCCGTAGAAGTCATAAGAACGAAGCATGATCGCGCGCGCCGCAACATGTACATGTGTGACTTTGCCCGGAAATGCGGGAAATGCGCGAGTCTGCGCGGCGCTGGAACACCGCTGCCAAACGTTTGCGCATACGTGAATTTGCTGGAGTAAACATTGCAAGAGAAGTGGCCTGGAACTAGCCGTGGCGACAACAACCAGACAGCGAAGACTAAGTAAGACTCGACTATTCATTTGTGTTTTAAAAAAAGGGTAAAGAAAATTACGAAGGGGTAAATTCAGAATATGTTACAATATTCACAAAGAAGCCATGCACAAATTACCTAGCTTATCTTTTTGGTAGTATGCTTATAATTTTAACTTTTGTGTCGGACTCTCGGACCAGTCGAAATATTTCAGTGTTTTCCCGCTCTTTTTTGAGGACGAGCCAGTCTCGTTTGGCAGCGGTGTTGCGCGCTGGAGACTGCGCTGCGAGTCTGCGTTAGGGTTACGAAGCCAACTGATCTATATCAGTGATCTATATCTAAATTCCAATATGGCGACATTGATGACTTTACGTTTTACAAGCAGCAGAAAGGTAAGTAGTTTATTGCTGGAACATATTGTAAATAATGTGATATGTGATAATTTATTTAAGGGGTTGCTAAATGTTATATGTTAAAGTTATTGTCTCCGGATTGCGGTCTTACTCATATTACTGCCAGTGCCTGGTGTCTCGCCGGTCTGAGTTTGTCACTGTGCTGAGATTTCAGATTTGTATATATCGGTTTGTGTAATTGAATGTTTAACGTCCAGAACAGCCAATCAATGAGAATTGAAGATTGCCGAATTTAGATACAAAATCAACACCTATAGGTCTTAGCTGTAAATGGAGGACCCCACCAGCTCCCAGTATGGAAAGAAAGCGTTCGCCATGGCACATGTGCCGTGCACAACAACCTAAGTTGGTGCACAACTTGGTGCACAAAATTATCCGCTTGAAAATTGTCTACTGTTTAACTTCAAATCATCTTGTAAATATGACGCGGCGCACACCTCCCCCTTGAAATCTGGTAAACAAACCAAATAAGGAATAATGATAATCATAAAAATAATGGATATACTACCTAAAACGTGATTTAGATTTTGCTCCAAGTGCTGGAAATGCCATTTCAGAGACCCTAAATTCAAAATATTTATGGGCAGGATATTTACGGGGGGTGGGGGGGTGCCCCCGGACCCCCCTACAAATACGGTCATTAAATCTTAATGTGCACATGATGGTGCACAATCAAAGCCGCTGACTGAGGTGTGCTGTGCACAGAAGTAGAACATTCCATACTGGACCAGCTCTGCTGAAAAACTTATCCTCCTTAAATATTAAAAGAATAATAAAAAATAACATTTTTACAACGCATTCTTATCCATGCTATACATGTATCTTCATATCTTCTCTATACATCACTCCTTTCCCCCTCAAATTTACCCTTTGTTAAGAATTAGTTCTTTTCTAATACTCTAAGAGAACTCTATCCTGTTTGCACACCTTAACTAACATTAATTAAAACCACACATTCTTCATTATATATATATCTATTCATATCTCCTAAATAAGTCTATTTCAGCAGTTCTCCAATGTGATGGTTCAGCTCAAGCTCTTAGTAGTTAGTACTATATGTATTGTTTGATACCATGTTTTAAACACAATGTTTAATGCCAGTGTAGGTCCAATCATCTACCTATTAATCAGCAAAACTCAAAACTTTCTGAACTTTGCTAGTAGTTGTGAATTTCTCACAACATGTTAGCACTACAGTAGCCTGAGAAAACAGCCACCTCTTCTCGCTCACCCCCTCACAAAAGAGACATCTGAGCAACGAGCCAATAAATTCCATACTGATGATGTAAATCTACTTAAATTAATTAAAAACTCAGCTCGACCAAATTCAACTCCAACATTATTCCTGTCTGACATAACAAAGTTAAAGCTTAGTTTTTGCCAACAAAGAAAGATAGATAGTTAGTTAGTTTTTCTAAAACGAGTTTGAGTTGCATTTCCCTATCAAAATTGAACAATTTTGCCAGACATTAAGCGCCACTTCCTGTTGAGACTTCAAACTGTCGTATTTTGCTTGAATGAAATTTGAAACTTTCGTTGCTACGTTGCTCAATGTCTGGCAAAATCGTTCAATTTCGATAGGGAAATGCAACTCAAAATCGCTTTAGAAAAACTAACCATCTATCTTTCTTTGTTGGCAAAAACTAAGCTTTAACTTTGTTATTTCAGACAGGAATGGTCGAGCTGAGTTTTGAATTAATTATCGTATGATTACAAAGTAACCAATCAGCGCTACTACCCAAATTTTGGTAGATTTACGTCATCAATGTGGAATTTCTTGGCTTGTTGCTCAGACATCTCTTTCCCGAGGGGGCGAGTGAGAAGAGGCAGCTGTTTTCTCAGGCTAGCACTACAGGGTTGATTTGTGATCAACAAATGCAATTACTGACAAACTGAGTTTACTATCATTTGTCATGACAGATGATCCTGTATTCCCATTGTATAGATCAACCATTAGTATTAAACAACTAGTGGTCTATAACAAATCCAGCATTCTGATTGGCTGAGCTATTAGTGGTCTATTGGTGATGGACCACTTTAGTAGTAGCATTATCAGCTCATAGAAAAATATCAGCTCATAGAAAACTCAGGCTCATTGTCTAATTGTTAAATATTATACCTTACAGTTAAGTTGTCCAATCAGAGAGTTAGATTTGTACCAAGTTTCTTGGTGTTCAAATAGTTTTACCAGACCTCGAATTTCCCACTAGGATACATCACTGGCCAGGGGTATTTCAAAACATAAAGGATAAGGGCAATAAAAGTGAAAATTTTCAATTTACGATGTTCTGATTAATAAAGTAACATACCAGTACTTAGGTAACCAAGTAACTAGAACAATTTTTTCCAATAACAACATTACTAATTCCTGCAAAACACAATCCTATCATCCACCATCTTGGTTCAATACTTAGCCTAATTACCTTCGAACTTAGTGACATCACAAGCTGGGTAAATATCATAAAATTGCACTTTGCTTGCTTTACCCAGCTTAAGGTACAGTAGCTCGAAAGTAATTTTCATCAAATTCCATGCAAGTGCGAGTTGAGAAAAACCTTATGAGAAATAGAAAAACTTGTGTGACAAAGAGGTGGCGCTGACGCCATCTTGCACCATTACATGTGTGATGCGCATGAAATGCTGATGCCATCAAAAATTACAAATTTCTAAAAGAAATTTTATCTGGTGACCTATGCTGAAATTTTGTACGATGTTTTCTAAAACATCGATGTTCACTAAAAGCTTCCTTTATACCAAAAATAAAGCTTTTGAAAAATATTGGCATTACAGATTTTTTTCTTAATCTTTCTATTGATTGTTTATGCTTAAAGGAAAAGTCTGCAAGAAAAATAATTGGGGGTCACTGTGCTTATTTTTCAGATACATGAGGTAATAGGCCATTTTGAAGGGAATTTGTTATGTTTGTGTTGCCATAGCAACTGAATCAATGTTAACAAAAATAACGGAATTCAAAATTAGAAATATTAATTTATCTATTTAAAGCTTAAACATGCAAAATCTGACAGTGTCAAACTGATATATATCTAAATTTTAAAAACTGTATCGAGCCACCTTAAGTGACGTCAGAAGGTTGCTTTTTGTTGAAATTTCTAATCTTGTTGTTGTCAAAAATCGCTCATATTACTTGAAGTACTTTAGTTACAAGTATGTGTGTTAAATAAAAAAATCAAGAATTAAAACTTATGCTTTTTTTTGCCATTACCCTTTTAATTCCTCACTTGCCTATGTCGCTGGGGTATTCAAAACTCGAATACCCCACTTGGCTGCAGGTATGTCACTGGGGTATTCAAAACCCCAAAATCATGTTTGGCTACATCACCATGGGGGTATTATTAATACTTGCTCCCCTGCATGATTTTCACTTTCATGATTTGAAAGGAAAGATCAATTATGAAAACATATAAAATTATACAATGTTCAATATATTAAATATATCATTTATAGACCCTTTGCTCAGGGTATTTTGGGGTATATGATATCGATATTTGTGTAATCGAATATTTAACATCCAGAACAGTCAAAGTGTTTCAATGCCTTCAAATGGTTGATTGATGAAAACTCAAAACTTCAAAACTTTGTGGATTCTGCTATATACATATAAGTTGTGAATTTATCTCCTTAATTTAGTATTACCACAGAGGAGGTTTCCAAAAATGTCGGTCAGAAAACCCAAGAACATTCAAATCTGTATAAATCTGTTCACTCCGTGCAGCCTATCTGTTAGAGCATGTTGTTAGAATTCCTATTCCGTAGTATTAGTAGTTGCTTTTGTCAAAAGCAAGTCGAAGACATAATTAGAAGTATGGCACCTAACTGACAAAATTCCAATCCGCATTATCAAAGACTGTTTACCTTCGATATTGCCAACTATTACTTTCCTGCTGCCTGGAAAACCGCCGAGGTAATACCAATTCAAAAAGATGGTGACCATGAAATCGCAAATAACAATAGACCGATTTCGTTATTACCGGTTCTTTCGAAAATTTGCGAAAGAGTTGCTTACAACAATTTATGTCATACACTGTATTTACTATTGGAGGAAAGACTAGCTAAGAGCCAAAGTGGAACAAACAACGGCATTCCACTGAAACATCGATCATCCATACAACTGATGCGATCCTTAATGCTATAGACGAAAAGAAAGTAACTGCAATGGTGTTTCTAGACATGAGCAAAGCATTTGATAGTATTAATCACGATATTATTGCTATCAAAACTACAAGATGTTGGGCTTGTTGGCACCTCCTCCTCCTGTCTTGAATGGTTCTGTAGCTATCTGTCAAATAGATACCAAGTTTTACGCATGTAACTCCACTGTATCAGATCCTTTTACCGGTAGTTAGTGGAGTTCCACAAGGAAGTATCCTTGGTCCGCTACTTTTCAATATATATGTTAACGATCTATACCTTCAGCACCACAAAAATGTACCTCTGAGTGCTACGTTGACGATAACAAACTTTATGTTTCCTTTCATCCAAACAATGAATTAAATGCTATGCTGACATGAACCAGGACCTGATCAATGTGCGCAACTGGTGCTTCAATAATTTTCTCCTACTTAATCCAGACAAGACTAAACTGATGATTTTCGGGAGTAGACAGGTGGTATCCAAGCTCAACGATTTCAGTTTATCCCTATTGGGAAAAGATCTTATTCCAGTCCATGTGACTAAAGATCTTGGTGTAATTTTGGACTCATATTTGTCTTCTGATGAACACATAATTAAAACTGTTTCCTCCTGTATGTCTAGCTTAGGACAAATAAACCATGTTAAACACTTACATGTATTCGACCGAAAAACACTTATTACTATTATTAACACTGTAGTTTTTAGTAAATTATTATATTGTTCAAACGTGTGGGCAAATACAACAACTGTTAATTTGAGTGAGTTACAATCAGTTCAAAATTTTGCTTGCCGAATTGTGGGTGGGGCTCGCAAATTCGACCATGTTTCTCCAATTCTTAAAGCGTTACGTTGGCTCCCTGTAACTATGCAACTTGATTATCGGAGTGCAATGTAAAGGTACCCAATTGTTCTCTCGGCATTGCCACCATTAATATTTAATGATATATACAGAACTAATTACTAACCTCTCGTCAGCAGTCTCCGTGGCTTAGTGGTTAGAGCACTGCACCAAAATCGCGGCTTCGATTCCTATATTCAAAATCCACACTTTGAGAACAGTTCCGATTGACTCCTGGTGTAAACGAATGCAAAACTTTGAACTTACGCGATGCTTTAGCATGAAGTGCAGAGTACTGTTCAAGAAAGGAAAGTGTGATTTTTTCCCTTTTCAATGAAACTAAAAATATTTTAGCACAGTACACTATATAAGGTATATAGGTTTTTCTTTTTGATATATACACGTGGCGCTACAGTAACCTTAAGGCGTTCCGTTAATAATTCTTACAAAAATATTTTTTTTAACAGTCTATTCTAGGTAATTTAGAGTACAGATATGATGACGTGTTGTTATGATTTTCTTTAGTCTCTTTTATACGTTCGAA
This sequence comes from Paragorgia papillata, assembly GCA_035771165.1. NCBI lineage: Eukaryota > Metazoa > Cnidaria > Anthozoa > Scleralcyonacea > Coralliidae > Paragorgia > Paragorgia papillata. Next base: position 1,051,694 of record JAWNZC010000341.1, on the reverse strand, counting down.
GATTTTATCGAATGTCACACCGTTTAGATCGAAACACGGTTTTATAGCGTTAACTAGTAATAGATATTACGTTGCTACGTTTAACGATGTCTAATCAGTGTTTCCTATTTATTTGACTAAAAGGCTTCTTTATAAAATTTTGCAGACAATTTCACTTCCACATGCCACATAATAGGTCTTTTTTGCCAATTGTACAGTATATGTATATATAGATAAAGGAAAATGTACTGGGATATTAAGATGCCTCTAGAGAGAAGATTCGTGCACACAGCATATAAAATGAAGTCTGGTATAATTAGCAAATACATGACTATATGCATCTTAACAAGTGATTAACCCTTTTCTGCCTGAGCTGGCCAAAAACAGCTCCTTTTTTATTTTACTCTGTCTAACGCCAGACGATTTTTTTCGTCAAAGAAAGAGTCTAAGACGTACACGCATCTTAGCCAGCAATGGGTTAACAAGCGATTACCCATTCCTCCCTGAGCCGGCCAAAAGTAGCCTGCGACCAGAGCCTTCTTTTCCTTATTTCTTCGCTGAGAGAGAGGAAGAAAAGTAGGCTCTGCTGTATTCGTGACTGGTTTCCTTTGCGCATGCATGTCAGTTGCTTGGTTACAATCTCGAACCCAGTCCCAATCAGAGCAGAAAACCAAACGAGAACCGGTTAAACGGGTCTTAAACGGGTTACTTCGTCCTAAATCTTGGACGAAGCAAAATACGAATACAGCAGAGCCTACTTTTCTTCCTCTCTCTCAGCGAAGAAATAAGGAAAAGAAGGCTCTGCTCGCAGGGTAGCCAAAAGCGGCCTCTCTATTTTTTTACTCTGTCTTACGCCAGACAATTTTACTCGTCAAACGGAGAGCCTTCAGAGTTCAGACGTACATCTTAGCCACCAATATATTGGTTAACAAATGATTAAATACTTTTGTTTTCTATTTTCTCTTATTCACCAATTATTCAGATGATCTTTCTGTTTAAACCAAACTACCTTTTTGGTGGAGATTGTGCATCTGTTGGCTGTCTGGCTCAAAAACGTCATATGAGTCCTCGTAAGAATTCTCCTTTTATCAGTGAAGTCAATGAACCTTCGGTGGACGGGAGCCTGAGTTCTGCCAAGAGCCCATCAATTCCAGAAACGTTGTATCGTCAACCTGAGATCCCAGAAAAGCTCATGAAATATAGTGAATATAAAGACAGTATTGTGATGGATAGTCCTGGTAAGCCGACCTACTTACCTAAAATTTGTTTGGCTACATTTTATCTACTGTATGTCACCCTTTTGGCATATACACTGTATTTCCTAGAATAAGCGCCCACGCTCTAATAAGCACTTCCTTCGAATAAGCGCCTATAACCCTTTCAACAAAAATTCAATCTCGTACCCAGAGCCTTCGCTTGCGTGCAGCGAAGGCTCTGGGATAATCCATCGCCGGGAAGGGTTTTGATTGGCTAGCTAAAGGCGGTAACAGGTGTTTCTGTTTCCGGTAATGGATTATCCCAGAGCAATGGCAACCCCCCCCCCCTAAAAGAAACCCCGATAAGCGCTCCCTCGTTTATGCGCCCTTCCTCGAATTAGCGCCCACTGTTTTGCTCAATATTTAAAATAGGCACTTATTCGAGGAAATACGGTAAGCCTTGTTTTGCTTCCCCCCGCATTCTATTCTAATTAAGGGTTCCACTCGAAACGTCAGTATTTCGTTACTGAAGACATTGGCAGTTTACCACCTCTTTACTTTGTTCTATCCAAAACACTGCCTAAGCAACACTCTACTTTTTAACATCCAGCATTTTGCAAGGCAGTCTTTATATATATATATATATATATATATATATATATATATATATATATATATATATATAGTATATCTATTTCACTATTTGGTAAGTTCATTGGCGTAGTAATTTTTCTAAAACAAACGTTGTCTAAGTCGAGAAAATCAAAGCTAAAGTTTGTGTAAATCAAGAGGAATCTATTACTTATATAGACCCTCATTAAACATGGGTGTTTTCTTTGTGTTTTCCTCATGAATTATTAATGAGTTTTAAAAAAATATATAAAAAATATATATATATATATAAGTGAGTTTTGGTTCACGAAATGTTAGAGAGTGCTCAATACCATATATAGATAGAGCAAAATACAAAGCATGAAGTATAGTTTTACCTTAAAGTCTTCGCTACCAGAGATTTCACCCTGATGATCCCGTTTAGGGTGAAACCTCTGGTAGCGAAGACTTTAAGGTAAACTATACTTCATGCTTTATATATATATAAAATAAGCTTTGCACGGCAATAATACACATAGATAGAATGTTTGCATAGGTTTGCATTGTTATTTTGAAATGTTGGCAAAACATAAAACTCAGGAATTAGAAATTTCAAAACAACATGGCGTAAACCCAAAAAATATGTAATCTTCACGAACTAGCTGAACTAACAAATGGCAATGAACACGACAGTTCCATTGTCTGTAGAACAGAGCATGCAGTCGTGGTCCAAGAATGGATAGTGAAAAGAATGGATAGGAAACTTGATGACGTGAGCATGAGAACCTGGTTGAAATTGACAAGCTTAAAAAGCCCGTACTACTGTATATTCAAAGTTTGGTAATAACACAGTTTATAAAAATGATAATCGAACTGCCTGTAAATACAACAAAGCTATACAATTAGATAAAATGACCGTCTATTATTAGTCATTCTAATAGAAACTATCAAGGTTTACTAGGTAAAAAATGCATCGCCAATTCGAAGCAAGACAAAGTACATTTTTGCAACGCTATGCATTTCCTTTGAAACAATACAGAAAACATCATAACAAAGATCAATAACCGACGTTTACCTCGACACTCCGTTGTGGCGTATAGGCAGGTTTGTACGGGCGATAAAGTCCTTTTTTCCCCTCTTTTTTTTTAATAACTTTATTGGGGAACTACATAGAGAATAATACATGGATGTGCGGAAATTAAATAAATAAAGTACATGTAAGTAGATAACCCAAACGAGAAAGGTGCGAACGGGTGTATTGGCCCATGCGAGGCACCCCCCTCTATATACAGCAACTAATCTCTGTGCCAAGGACAGTCACGTACAAGAGACCAAGTACATGGCATGTCTATATATATAAAAAACTGAAAGAAGTAAAGAAGAATATGTTTGACGAAGAAAGTTCTTGAAAGTAGATATTGTCTGGAAGCTACTAGACGGAGTCGTTTTGCACACTGAGTTCCATAGATTAACAATATGGTTAAAATAGAAGCCTTTGAAAGAGACTTGTTTTACATAAAGGAACTTTAAGTTTAAGTCTAGGATTTAACTAAGTCGTGTACGGTCGTGATTAATAAAACTAACATAATCGTAAATGTTCAAGTCCATATAACCATATAGTGCCTTTTAAAAAAAAACCACCAAGTCCCGAATTTCTCTATCATAGTAGAGCGGTAACATTTGAAATGTTAATATATATATATATATATATATATATATATATATATATATATATATATATATATATATATATATATATATATATAGTTATAGTTATCTGAATGTGAGAATACGAAGAATATATATAGTTATCTGAATGTGAGAATACGAAGAATTTGAAGAAAAGTAACTCACTTAAAACCCTCAGTAAAACAAGCATTCGTGACCTCAAAATTTCAACTAGGTTTCAACCATTTTGCAAACTGAGTGAAATGTAATTTGACCAATCAAAGGGCTCAAAACACCCCACGTGACTATTTGTTTCCCAGTCTTTTTACTATCCATGGTGCCGCTGATTATATAAGGCCAGTAGACACAACAAAAACTCCAGAGTTCACCACGTAGCTTATATGCCAACCCGACCTGCTAGCGAGTTTATCGCCTAGCTGGAATACTCTGTAAAAGAGCTATTTATATATTAAGCAACATGAAGTCAAACGTCCAGTAAAGCACTTGGTAATCGTTTCGAATCCGATATGCACCAATTCTTCGACTGTGGTTTGTATTGGGGTCACGTCTACACTATAAAGTACTTGGGTTATGTTGGACTTGAATTCATATACCAGATCAGATTAGTGGATCTGAAATTAATGGACATGAACGTGCCGCCGGTAAGGCGCCATTCCTATCAGAGGGTCAACGCCAAGTCTTGTGTTGTCCTTTACGGGGTATGGTAGATTAAAGTGGTCCATATTTCCTGTCTTTCTTAGTTTGAGATAACTAAGAAGACCTCATGTTGGACGTACATTGTTCTCAACTTGTTATATATAACTAGGTTCTTATCTCCGCTCCTCCGCCCACCACGCAGCGAAAAGACCCGTGTGCGTGCGCGTGCGTCGATACCTAGCGCTGGACTGACTCAGGCTGGTCTCAGAGACAAGCACTCAAAGACTGCATAGTGCTTACCTTCGCCAACTGGTTATCGACATGACGTCAAAACGGTGGGTCTGGAGGACAATTTCAAAGTTCCGATGTTCAACAAAGCAAATAATCAGCGAAAATTTTATTGTTTATAAACATTTGTCCTCTACCAAGGGAATAAGTGCAAATGGTCTATTAGACAATCTTTATAGAGAAGCGAGATATCCCGCTAACAAGGCTAGTTCACCAAACCCAAACATGTTGGAATGGGATGCTTGATGAGTCGTACCATCATGCTAAACAGGTTGCATGTCCCTTGATTGTAACCGCTCTATTCTTTCATCGAACTGTCGAGTCCATTGTTATTTGCATTTTTTTACCGTTGCCCCTAGCGACACTTTGCCTCGTTACCAACCTCGTTCCCGTGGCCCTTTTGAATTTTGGAGGGTGGGAAAAGACCCTGGCATTGGCTGGTGACAGCAATCAATCAATCAATCAATCAATCAATCAAATTTTATTTAAACACGTAACGCCCAAGAGCTAAGAAGAAGCTCGTTCAAAATACGTATGTGTAGATAAGCACGCAGAAATACTGCAGATAAGTAATATACTACAGAAATACTGTAAATATAAAGCACGCATAAATACAGCGTGTAATAAATTAGCAATTTAGTTTAGTATGCAAAATCATTCTGAGTAGTGGCCATCACGTGAGAGAAGTTCTTTGTAATGGCGGTCCCATTGGTCCCGTTGAAGCTATTTGATCATTAACTGGCACAAAGCTATGCATAAATACGTTTCACGAGGAATGTTTAAGAAAAACAATCAACCGATGAAAATGCAGAGTCCACCAGCAGATGCTAGGGCCTTTTCCCGCCCTACCAATTTCAAGAAGGCCCTGGGACTGAGGTTGCCTCGTTACGTCACTGGGTTGATCCGTGGCCTGTGTCTAACCCTTTCCACTATTGGTTCAATACTTTTTTAACTATATGACAGACAAACAGAGAAGAAAACATGATCTTTTGGCGGTAGTATAATAAGATGTTAAAAGAAAGTACAGTATACAGTCGTATAATTACTAGAATTGTGTTTATTATCCTCAAATATCTTAAATTATGCAGCATAATTACGGTAATTATAAAACCGACAATTATACTGTACTATATATTCTTCTGTAGGTGGGATGCTTTCTACATACACTCCAGTTGTTAAAAAAGCTTCATTATTTTCAATTCAGGTAATATTTACTTGTAAAGCTCGCAATGGATTTCAGTACCCCAATAATTATATATTATTTAGTATCTATCATGACTCTTCTGCAGTGAATTTTTTTTATTTACCATAATTGTAATTTACCAAGAAAGAAACTTCAAGTTTGAAATCAAACTGTACTCGATAAACGCGATAGTACGCGATAAACGGTGTGATATATGCATTTTATGTATACCTATTCTGTATGAGTAGCTCAAAGTTTTTGTCATGGGGAAATTTGTGTTTTCGGTAACAATGCCTTATGACGTATGCAAATGCAACTATATACATAAGAATGGATTCTAGCATTAATGTCCATCCGCGTACGTCAGAAGGCATTACCAAGAATCTCAAATTTTTCTAAAAACGAACTAGCCACGGCAAACTTTGCGAGTTCATAGCTCGAGAACTAAAAAGGATAAAATACTGGGGGGCTAATCATTCTTACTCGCAGCCAGCGGCTGAATTGCGAAGGACGCAGATCAACGTGGCCGTGTCGAGGCATATCAAAGGCGCTCCAGGCAGCCGCCATATGAGACAGTTCAGACCACGGATCACAGCTAAGATATATAGGTGTTGAATATACGGAGGGAGGAAAAACGGAGAACCCGGCGAAAAACCCTCTAAGCACATGCAGGAGCGATCAACTGACAACTTATTCCCAAGCGGTTACCCATCCAAGTATACTAACTCCGTATAACCCGGCTTAACTTTTTTTAGTGCTTCCCTATATGATAGAACTCTATGCCAGATTCTCTTGAAATTTTCTGTGAATGCTCCTGTTATGCTCTTTTGTAGCCTACGAGTTCTCTTCCTCCCCCAAAAAACCGGCTGCTTAGTGGGCTTCCCGGCTCAAAAATCTCGGCTCTTCTAGTCATTAAAACAAAAAACAAAAAATGTCAGCGTGATTTTTACTTTATAGACACTTTAAAATTTTCCAGGAAGTTCTATAAAATTTATAAAAAATTCAACTTCGTAGGTTTTTAGAAACCATCGACTGGGGTTGGTGCACCTATACCTATACTCAGGGCCGGAGCTATGGCGGGGGGGGGGGGGGTTGTCACCGCGACAGTATATACACCAATTACTGCGGGCCCGTTAACAAAGACAGTATTGCACTTTAAACATATGGATTTCCAAGATCTGGGGTCATCTACATCGTAGTTTATATCCAAGGCAGTAAAATAATAATTGAAAAGCAAAATCTTAAATTGGTTAATGGTTATGGAGTTGTATCTTTAATAATTCTGCAGGAAGTATGTTCCAGATTCTAGTGGATGTAACATTACTACTTACAGTCACTAAATCATTAATTACTTTGAATCCGTATACTCATGCCAGAAACTAAGTGGGAGTAACTAAGTAGCCATAAGCCCCTCTTTATAAGGCGTATCGCAGTGAAATGGCAAGTAATGCGATAATGTGATTAATCGATGATGTGATTGGTTATACTTATACCCAATCTTACAAAACCCGTTCATATTAAAACTGAACTCGAAACGAGTGTCATACATCTACAATTTTGAGTTCTTATAACAATCAAGACTTTTTATGTAATATTTAAAACACGTACTGCGAATGTTTTAAATGGCTTCAAAAACTATCCATATAATAAGCTCATATAGAAATCAATTTTCAAAATTAAAGTTGTCTGAGCCGAAAAATCGAAGAAAAAGTTCATCGAAAATAGCGAGCGTGTCTTTATCACATATAGAGACACGTCACGGTCATGATTTTCATTTGTGTTTTCTCATGAATTATTAATGAGTTTTTGAAAACTTTTTTTACAACAATGAATAAAATATCTTGAACATTTTTTGAAGGGTTGGAGACAAAGGTGGCAGGCGTTTAAGGATCTTATTGTGTCAACATACAGGTGATTATTAAACTTTATTTTGCTATTTATTTATTTGTTTTGGCTGGACAAAAAAGTGTTCACTGTTAAAATATGATGTGAATATTTTTGCTGCCGCAGCAAGCGAGCCTGAAGCGACTGAGCGAGGCAGAATAATTATAATCCATTCAGTGATTCAATTTCTAAATTTTCACATCTGCTGACATACAGCAGCACTACAGTACATGGTTGCGTTTACGCAACAAAGACAAGAAACTATTTAGAAAATTAGAAATCTTGAAATATCAGAAGCTAAAGTTTTTCCGTTTTGTTTTTGCTGTATACAAGCTGTCGTAAGTTAAACTCAGAGAAAAACTCTGAGCTCGAGACGGGACTCGAACCCACAACCTTCCGAATGCAAAATAAGCAAAAAACTAATTTCTTTATAGTGCATGCCTATGAAACGAAAATTAAGTCTGTCTTATTTGAAAGAACACTTAAAATGATAGAGTAACATCTTTTGAAGTTTCTCGTTTCCTTGCTTCGTTCTTGAGATATTTCAGTTTGTTTGATATGCAAATTAAACATTTTAACGTCACATGTGCATAATCAGTTGTTGAAAAAAGTTATATATCTTTGCTACTATCAAACCAAAATAATTCGAGGGAAGCATGTGCGTGTGTTTCGCCCAGAAACAGATAGATTTTCAAGTGATTATATTTGACAATAGCAAAGATATATAACGTTTTTCGATAACTCGTTATGCATGCATGTGTGACGTCGCAACATGCGACATTTACATCAAACAAACTGAAATATCTCAAGAACGAAGCAAGGAAACGAAAAACTGCAAATATGTTACTCTATCATTTTAAGTGTTCTTTCAAATACGACAAACTTAATTTTCATAGGTACTTTAATTAAGCCATATAGAGCCGCAGTGGATATCTGAATTGTAACTGCTCTCGTGGTTCGGGACCGGAGTGCAACACCCCTTCAAGTGTTTGGGCCTCACAGACTAAATTTTGGCCCAAGGCTCCTTAATCCGCCTCTGCCTTTATAACCTTCCGCTCCTATCCGAAATTAAGAGAGCAGGCTAATGCGAGCGTACAATCATATGCTGTATAGAGCATATTCATAAATGGCCGTGGAATTAATATTCCTTTATGTATCATATAAATCCAATAACACTGGAGCATAACATCAACCAGGATTTAGAAGTGCTATGCGGGTGCATGGTTTCGAGAAAATTGTCTTGGAATTAATACATCGAAAACACAAGCAATGATAATTGGTAAATCTGGATATAATTATAACTTTACTGTTGGAACCGACTCGAATGAGATAGGTGATACGTTGAGAATACTTGGAGTGGACCTGGACGATGATCTTAATTTCAAATTACATATTAATTCAATGGTAAAGAAGGCATACGCTAAAATTGGAGCACTACGAAGAATTAGGCGGTTCATACAGCCAGATATTGCAGTTCGTCTTTATAAAGCCTACATTCTGCCACATTTAGAGTATTGCAGCCCAATACTGGTTGGCATTGGTAAAACTCAAGTGAAAAAGCTGGAAGCAGTAAATCACTACGCTATCAAATCTTTGTTAAACCTTCCGCGTTCAACCGATTATGAAACAGCTCTTAACTTAATCAATATGCGAACACTTGAACACAGACGATACGTTCAATCTTTGTCTGTATTTTTTAAAAGTTTTAAACAAAATGGACCTAATTATATTTCAGATTTTTTTACACCACGTACGACATCTTATAATCTACGAAATAGTAAGTTTAAAGTAAGGCAACCATCGTACAATACTAGGTATCTCCATAATTCATTTAGTTATATTGTTTCACATTTATGGAACAATTTACCAGTTGATATTAAAGAGACAGATTCTTTAGCGATTTTTAAAAAGAAACTGCATAATGTTGTTTTATCCAAAGCAGCATGCTTGTGTAGCAGCTGCTCGTAATTTTTAGTCTGCCATATATTGTTAGTAATTTATTTTATTCGACTACCAGTTTTTATTTATCACCTGTATATAGTTAGATTATTCCTGTTCTGTTTTGTCGAGCGTTTTTAACATGAGCTATTAGCTCGGGAGACTGGGCGACCACTCCCTACGCCTTCGACGGTAAATAAATTATTACTATTACTATTACTATTATGTGCATATAAATTAGCCCCTCGTTTCATGTGCGAAATTCAAAAGAATTTTTACTCTAAAACGAGGGGCTAATTTATATGCACATAAAAGGATTTTAAATCGTCGGCCATTTATGAATAAGGTCTGTATCTACTGTAATCGACATTTATTGATTCTTTTGCAGTATTGGAATAATAAAGAGATCGGTGAAACCTTTTAAAGTGAAGGAGTTTGCTAAGGAAGCAGAAAGCCTATTTATCGATGTAAATACGTGTTTGACAAAGTATGTAGTTCATGTTTCTAAATTATCTGCACGGTAACACGAGTCGCGAAGTAATAATTCAAGCAGGAACGTCTGGTATACCCAGGGTACCCACGCTTGTAATAAATAACAACATGGTTTATTGACGTTGACGGACTCTAATAATGTATATTATTATATATCGACGAGCTCGACCGCTCGTTGTTGCCCTCGGCTTCGCCTCGGGAAACAACGGCGGTCTTTGGGCCCACAAAACACACGGTTTCACTCGGTGCCAGTAAATAAGTGTTTATTGTTATATATCAAGTGTCAAAGTCCGTTTGTCTATGCTTTCTGATTGGGCGAGCGGTCCTCGTGTGGCGGTCGAAAATCGTGATGTTTCCCGCGTAACCCATGGCAGCGGGCAACATTAGATCTATTTTTCACTGATCTCTATATAAACGGGATAGGGTATTCCCTATGGCCAGCAGTCAAACATTTCGTGCCAGTCGCCGCCATCTTACGTAGTCAGCGCTGCAAATGACCGGCGATATTAGCACCTTAACGGCAGCTTTTTTGTTTTCAATGATCATTTTGACCGGTTAAATTTTTTTGTACTCTCCTCTAGTAGGGCGATCTGTGTGAGCCAATGAGTAATGAAATAGTTTAAATAAAATAACATGTTATTAAGTAAAGTTGTTATTGTTTTTCTTCATAAGCAGTCGTTAAACGTATCAAGATTGAGTAATGATTATGACATATTTGTAATGTGTGATAGTCAGAATTTTATTTCTCCTGGTTATCACGACCGGCAAGTTGCTAAAAATTGTTTGCAGCACTGGTAGTGGAACATATGACACATTGCGGCCATAGAACTTGTTCCCAATCCAAACGTTGACTGTCATAAGCATCTTGACGTCAGCACGGTCAGATTATCCGGGCGAGGAATGTTAAGTACTCTGTGCCCGGGGAGTCGGAAAAGCTGTAAAGCAAACAACAGATGCCGGTTCGTTTAGTTTTCACTTTTCACTGTTTAACAACAAATACAGTCAAAATATGGCAAGTAGACAACACGAGATATTTATTGTTAAGGCATTAAGATTACTATAAAAGGTACAATTTGAATTCTTCGTAGATTTTATAGTCTGTTTTTCAGTTTATATTATCGTGAAGTTTCTTCGTTGTCGGCACTGAAGAAAAACAACGAAATTTAAAGGTTTTACAGCTCATTAATGCAGAAACAAATGCAAGAAATTAGCGTCTGAAACCTTATTGAGTACTTCTTGTGTCCTTACATTCATTTAAATTTTCTTAAAATAACTCTTTGTCTGTTTTCAGTCTACGAAAGTTTGTGAACTTCAGTGACGCCCATCTTAGGTGGTGCATGGTCACGTCATCATACAGCTGGCACGCTAAATTCGGCCCCATGTCCTATCCAGTTTTATTGAGATCAGTGCTATTTTTCCCTAGGGAAAAATTTCAAAACTGGAAGTATAGATTGTCAGGTCTAGTTTGTCTTTGTTTTTTCTAGTTTTCTTCATTCAAAACAATGTCTGAAGGTTTTGCTCAACATTTTTGTTGTCATTTAACACTTGATATATATATGTAATATTTATAAACCGCGCAGGAGGGCTTTATCGGATATAAAACACGAGGCGATAGCCGAGTGTTTTAGAGCCGATAAAGCCCGTACTGCAAGGTTTTTAAATGGCTTCTAAAAAGAATCACTTCATACGTTCATTGGCGTAGTAATTTTGAAAATTAAGCTTATCTCAGCCGTTAAAAACCAGCGAGAAACTTAGAGCGAGTCTATATCACATATATAGATCCGATACGCTCATGATTTTTCTTTGTGTTTTCCTCATGAATTATTAATGAATTTTAGAAATATATATATATATATATATATATATATATATATATATATATATATATATATATATATATATATATATATACTATAAGTGGGCTTACCTGTAAATACACTAGTATTTACTGGTACCTCTCGACCGTTCGTTGTTGCCCTCGGCTTTCCCTCGGGAAACAATGGCGGTCTCGGGGCCACAAAACACATTGTTTCCCTCGGCCAGTAAATAAGTGTTTATAACATACCACCAGGTCAATAATCAGGACACTGAGAGTACACTTGGGGGAAGAGGGGAATAATGATATGCCCGACCGTCAAAGAGGCTTTATATATGTTTAGCTGGATTTTTACTGAGCTTTTGTAGCCCGAGTGAGCAACATTTGTTGCACTTATTTCTCTCGCGGGATTGATACATTTGATATGTCTAATGCTACGTGACTATAAATTAACCTATGGTAGTGTGAGTTACATCTAGCGAAAAACTTGCTCTTGTTAGTTTTAGCGGGAAACGTTCTTAGGAGATTTGACTACTAACTATTGTTTGTCCTCTTTTTTTAGCGAAGACAAAATTGGTCTTTTAGAAAAGACAACTTTATCTGCATATTACGTGAGCTTTATTTTGTTTGTTTTTTCATTCATTTTTTGTCTTTGGTCACACCGCACTATACTGTACTAGTGTACCATGCGTGGACTGCTGTACAGTACACTACCTGTACAGTACCACGCAAAACTACATAAAATTACACTACCATGTTCTACGCAACACCGCTGCTACGCGTTTTGCGAGTTCTGCGCGAGCTCCCGGCCAAAAAAGCGCGGGAAACTATTGTTAGTCTGTAATTTGACGAGACTGCTAAACGTTTTGCAAATTTTAAGAGAACTACTGAGATTTTAAGGTTCGTACTCGCTGTATAGCGGTATTATTAATAGCTGTAAATATTTTGAGATGACCCCTTCGTAATTTTCATAGTTGATGTTTTTAAAATGTGAAACAAGACTACACTACAACATACTATACACTATAAACACCATGAACAACACCAACCACGCACTACACTCTATTTGCCCAAAAACAAACCAAGCATATAAGTTCATAAGCAAGCAATTTTGTTTCTATTACAGGGTTTTATGAAAGAATTTTTTGACACCAAGAAAAAGTTTTATTGGCGCTTTATGTCGACCGTAGACCGTCCTCGTGTTGTGCATGCAGTAGTTTCGTCATTAGAAATGAAAGAAAATCTTTTTGCTCAAGTGATTGTGCGCTTAAACATCAACCAAGTAAGTGTAAGTTCACAAGTATACACTTTCTTTCTCTACTTTGATTTTTCAACGCATCTAGAGGTTATAACAACTTAAATTCTTATTAACCCAGAGTGCGCTCATTACGGGAAAAGGTTTTGATATTTTCCGTAATGACCAAGCAGTAGAGGTAATAATAAGAGGTTTCTTATATGGCTTTTGATTTCTATATAAACACCATAACTTGCATGTGTATAGCGTGACTGCTGTGAGCCTGTGACATAGACTCGTCATTTTCAATGTTGTTGTCCTTTGGTTGTTATTACTTTTGGGATCGTAAACATACTTTCAGATTCCTTATCGTCTGACACATACACGATTTAGTGCTTAGGTTACTGGATGCATTATCCCCGAGCCCGAGCCCGGTGAGGGTGCTAATCTCGACATGCGTGGAGTCCACTTTACACGCGTGTTAAAGTGCGAATCAGTTTGAGCGATCTGAATATTTGTATATATGTGTGGACGGACCATGCGCGGTGAAGATTGTAGGGCACTGGAAACAATATAGTTCTTGACAAAAAATATTTGAACTAATATATTCTTGACAAAAAGACCTGAGAAAGGAGTTTTTGGGATACGTACATCCCTTTCAAAAGAACAGAAACAAATCAACGTTTACGTATGAAGTCTTGACTAAAGGAAATCCGTCAAACCGAAACTCGAAAGAAGGAAAAAGAAATAGTCAAAATAGAAAACCAACGAAGATAAAGGCCGAAAAGTCTAAGCTACGGTAAAAATATAGAGCAGTCGCTCTCAGTAATCACCGAACATTTAGTAGCAAAAATGTTCGAGTTTCCCTGTTTACATCACTGTTAATTTTGTTTTATATTTTGTGTGTCCTTGAAGTATTTTAAACGTATCATATCCATTGCATGTTTTTTCTTGCCAATGCCCGTTGTATTTTTTACCTGTGGCTGCCGTCTTATATTCTTTTAAATAGTTTTCTTATTGTAAAACTACTTATGACTTAGCGGTTGTTTATAATTTAGCATAAAGAATGGGAAGGAACATTTTTTTCTTTAGTAAAACGTACAAATGCTGTTGAAATATTTATTAACATCATGTATGTGAAGTTGTTTTTGTTATATTAGTTTAAATAAATTTAAAATGCCATAAATGAATATAGCCGTGGCAGACAGCCAGCCAGCCAGGCAGTTTGAGTAGTTTTCAAAATGCAAATATTTTTAGATACCAAGTATAACCCTAATATTTTGATAAACTTTTGACGCCTGCTTCGGTAGTGTGGTGGTAACATCGTCGGTTTGCACGCGAACGAGATCGAGTTCAACCCTGGGATGCAACGTGCAATTTTCTTCATCTCAATATATTTTACGAAATATCATCCTTAAATTGTTCTTTGTCTTTGTTGCATTTTTCTTCAAAAAAATAGAGTTTTTGTTTTTTTATTTCAAATATTCTACCAGAATTAAAACTATATTTTCATCGTTCCGACAAGAGTAGCTATCTCCTGGCCTCCAATAAACAAGAGCGCATGGGGGGTTGCTGTAAAAGCGGGCGAGGGGTTATTGCATTTATGTATTTCTAGTATTTTTATAACTTCTTCGGCGGGATTCTCGTCGGAAAGAGGGGGTTTCATGTTCGAGGTTTTAGAAGAATCTTGAGTCAAACGAAAAAGTTTCTTTTCTTGAATAGTGCCGTGACGCTTCATGTGACTGGTATTTTCACGGAAACAGACTTTAGATGTAGTAAGTCTAGGGAAGACACGAGACGAGCTAAGGACGTGTGAGCCAATTATTTTTCAAGGAACGAATTCTAGAGTTCTTGATCATGATTTTTTCGTCCAGTAGTATCATAAGTTGTACGTATAGATGTAGTGCATGTGGTACGTTTGCAAGCTTCGTGTAATGTAACAGACGTTTGTTGGACGTTCGTCAAACTCAATTACTCGAGAAAAGATTTCTGAGCCCCAGTCATTAGAAGGTTGCAGGTTCGAATCCTGTCTGGGGCTCAGAAATCTTTTCTGAGTAATTGAGCTTGACGAACGTCCAACAAACGTCTGTTAAAGGTTTCACGATATCAAGAACCATAAAAACTGACTAAAATATAAGTGACTTTCCCGATCCTGTAGGCTGAATGGCGAAAGATCTTAGCCATTAACCAATTTCTCTAGAGCTTTTCGGTTGTAAATCTTTTAGACAATCAACTTCAAACGTTTCTAAAATGCGATCCCGTGGGTCACTCATCTCATCATGACAAGCTCAGGTTTACTGGGGCTCGAGATAGGGTTGAAGATCGAGCCTACCGAGTTTCCAGACAATATTTTGATTGACTCTGCCGAAAATCATTCGTGGATATTTTATATTTCATAGGTTTCGGCTGTCGTAGACAGAAATGGTCGTGTGGTCTCTGGTGATACAAACAATTCACGTGAGTTGTTAGAATACGTTGTTTTAGAAAGACATTTAGCTGACGATGGACAGTGGAAGATCTGTGGAAAACTATTTCCTAAACACTAGAGGAAGCAACCGAACAACTCACGGTGGCGTCGTATTGCAGCGATTGTTGTATCTGATGATCACCATATCGTTAATTGGCGCTCTCACATGTTCTCATGAGGAATTCACGATCTCTTTTCATGCGAGATTAGGCTGGTTATGCGTGGACGGAAACGCATATGTATTCTGCTGTTATAAAAATGCCCCGATGTCATGTTATCGAGTTGCAACCACGGACTTATATATAAGTGGACTACCTGGACCAAGATGGCGGCCAAAACAAAATGGCGAGAAGAAATGGCCCTGGTGGAGGCTAGGCTATCTCAGCTTTTGATTAGTCGAAAGCATAGTGCATAAATTAGATGGCCTGATTCGTTCTCAGTTCTAAAAGGTAACGTGAGCGACATTTTGTGTTTTGGCCTTGCTCCGGCACGAGAAATTATATTATGAACATGCACGAATTTTATCTATAATTATTGTGTAAGGGACTGGATCCAAGTTAAAAAATGCACAATATACAGTGGATTTTTGTCTAGCCTCCACCATTTGTTCCCGCCATTTTGAATTTGCCCACGCCATCTTGCGCCAGCCCCTTACAAATGGTCCTGTGGACGAAGTTGGTGAGCTACGGGTCTAGTCCAAAAACTGACCGAACAATGATGGCGGAACTATGCGTCCTTTTTAGTTGTTGACAACTTCGTACCCAGGGCATTTTGATTCCGATTTTTATCGGCGATAGGGTTGGGCTATATTTGGAGTTCGGAATTAACGGTTGTGTGGTTGTTTCGGACAACCATGCAAAATTTGGCTGGAACAACCACATTGTATGAAATGAATGGTTGCCCATTGGCCGAACGATGAGCAACTAGTCCCCAAATGCCTGTACGTAATATCAAATGTTTGTGTCTTCGAAGAGTGAATAAAAACTAACCGGTATCGCATTCACTCTCCTCCGCAGAGGCTTCTTGGGCTTTTCAGAAGAGGATTTAGGGCTTTTCAATGGTCTTTCCAGAAGACTGAGAAGAGGATTTAGTTGGGCTTTTCAGAAGAGGATTTAGGGCTTTTCAATGGTCTTTCCAGAAGACTGAGAAGAGGATTTAGTAGCGCTCACAAGGGGTGTTTTGGGGACGCGCGCGCCCTTCCCGCCATCTTGTAGGGGGTACAAAAACATTGGGGCGAGCGCGCGGCCTCGCAGAATAGTATGCATATGGCGGACGCGGTTGATTCAGTGGGTTGATCAATCTCGTACCCAGAGCCTGCGATCCTTTTGGTCATTACCAAGGAACGGAGGCTCTGGGAAACTCCGATGAAAAACACCCCAAAATTTGTTTTTTGTTCCCAGTCCTCTGGTTCTCAGTTCCCTATAATTTGTAACAGTCATCGACGATCGTTCGCTTGTTCGAAGACCAGGGAAAATATTTGTTTACCGATAAAAAAGGCCCAGCATGTTTTACAAAGCTCTCGACAAAGCGTTGCGATACAAATTGCCTTTCTTCGCTTTTCTCAAAATCGTCAACCAGACGATTTGACGAGTGTGTTTTAAATGTCCGCGTCGCCGTCGGCACTCGGCAGTAATCGGCTCAGCCGCTCAGGTAAGAAATTGTACTTTTTGCCAGGAATTTTGGCCAAACTACATCGACCTTGTATTCTCTAATATAATTTTAAAGTTCTGAGACGAAACTGCGAAGAATTACGAGACGAGTCAGACGATGGATGTTTGTTTGGCGACGAAGCGACAATAATAATAGTTTTAATAATGTTCAATTATAATTATATTTTACTACCGATTCTTGGTAGTAGCCAAAAGGAGCGCAGGCTCTGGGTACGAAATTGTGGGTTGATGGGCCAAATGATTAGAACAGAAAGTTCCTTTGAACAAAATTTGACCTAAGTTGTAAATATCCTACTTGCTGTAGATATAAATGCGACTTCAAAACTTCCTCTAGACGATTTCTTTTACGCTTTTTCGGTGTATTTGAATGAAAATGTTCCGACAGTGAAAAATACAGAAGGGTAGTCCGTAGTCTGTTTCTGGATTCTTTGGAGTTCTTTTTCCAAGGGGAAAATAATTTGAGCAGACATAAGTTCCCTGAGCGCCTGGCACTGGATTCAGTGGACTGAAGTCGTCACTCCTACTTTTGGGCACTTGCTTTCGCCATATTTCTGCCAAACTGGCGTCCTTGGGCCACTTGTGAAACACCAGTTCCGAAACGTGAGATCTTTTGACGAAGTAATCTGGATATCGTCGGTCGTTGTCGCAATATCCAGCCGTAGCCAAGTCAGGAAGACCCTTCCTGGATGTTTTCAGAAGCTTTACCCGAAAGTGAGATGCATCATTGACTGCTTCGAGTGCTTCACAGAAACACTAAGTGGTTTAAACCTGGCAGCAACCAATGTAGAGTACTAGTGAATATAAACACCATTACTCTCTTAAAGTATTGGTTGCCATCACCCCAAATGGAGCCATATCCTATGTATACCCTGTCTATGGAGGCAGAGCAACAGATATTTTTTAATATTGTAAGAGAGAGTGGATTATTGGATTATCTAGAACCATACGACGAAGTAATGGCTGCTATTGTTTTTGATTTATATCAATTAATGATATTCATGTTGAAATTAACAGTGACTGTTTTCTATTTACTGATGATCGATGCACTTTTCCTCAACGGCATTATCTGCTCGATCTTTAAATAGTGATTTAAACGCTATTTATTGGTGATCCAATAAATGGCTGGCAACAATGAATGCGCACAAAACAGAAAGTATGGTGTTTTCTCTTAAAAGAGATAAGGGTGATAAAGTAATTAAAGAAGTAAGTACTCATAAGCATTTGGGCATCTTATTTTCAAACAATATGTCCTGGAGGTTTCATATTAACATTCATCAAAAGACATCTAAAAAGTTAAATTTGCTTAAAGGTTTTAAATTTAAATTTTCGAGATCAACTCTAGAGATTATGTACAAGTCATTTGTTCGTTCCAATCTAGAATATGCTGATGTTGTCTGGGATGGGTGTTTTAAGGGTGAGTCTGATTTAATTGAAAGTGTTCAGTTTGATGCTGTAAGATTAATTACTGGTGCTATGAAGGGTACGCATAGGGAGAGTCTATTAATAGATACCGGTTTGCATATATAGGCTTAGTGTTAGGAGAAAGATTCATAAACTAATTTTGTTGTATAAAATGGTTAATGGTCATGTACCAAATTATCTCTCTTAAAATTACCATAGCAAAAATAAGTTGATTAAATAAGGGATTTCAAGTTATGTCATCTACTAAAAACAACTGAGATAAACAGACATTCGCATGTACTATATCAGTTATCCATTAATTATAGTATTTGTTAATTAAATACACCAAAAAGTTTGTGTTAAAAACAAAACTGTTTATGTTATTAAATAAATACACTATGCACCTATCAGAAGGAGGTCGGACATATGTGGGGCTATTGATAATTCATTTCATTATATTTATTGCCCAACAGTGGGGTATATCTCCACCAAAAGTTTTCATGGATATTCAAATGCCGCACGTAATCACCCAACTTTGCCCCTGGTGCTTAACATTGATAGGAGCATTAAATTAAATAAAAAAACATGTTTCTTATGTATTTCAACAGTGAGGTTTACTGGCTAGAATGTTCATATTCCAAGAAAACATTAGTTAGCAAATAAAGAATAGTGACATATTTTAGAGTTTTAACTATCAACAATATATTTACACTATAATGTACATAAAGTAAATGTAAAATATTCACTGTACTATTGAATATTCAATTGTACGAACAGTAATTATAAACTAAATTTGCCGAACTTGTAATGCCTTACTGCACCAGGCATGTACAGTATTTCTACATACGGAACAAACATGCTCTCCACCCACAGGAATGCTGTCTAGTAGACAAACTGAACAAATATTTCTTGGTACCCTTCTAACACCATGGGATGTGGTTGGGATGTCAGGATCAACAGTGGCAGTAAGGGGGTTGCCATCAACAGTGGCATGCAGTAAGGGTGTTGTCATCAACAGTGGCAGTAAGGGTGTTGTCATCAACAGTGGCAGTAAGGGTTTGTCATCAACAGTGGCAGTAAGGGTGTTGTCAGGATCAACAGTGGTAGTAAGGGTGTTGTCATCAACAGCGGCAGTAAGGGTGTGTCATCAACAGCGGCAGTAAGGGTGTTGTCATCAACAGTGGCAGTAAGGGTGTGTCATCAACAGCGGCAGTAAGGGTGTTGTCATCAACAGTTGCAGTAAGGGAGTTGTCATCAACAGCGGCAGTAAGGGTTTGTCATGAACAGTAGCAGTAAGGGTGTGTTCATCAACAGTGACAGTAAGGGTTTGTCATCAACAGTGGCAGTAAGGGTGATCATCATCACTTTCATTATCCCCCATTGCTGCTGTATCTGCCAAACAACCAAAACACAACCATGCACCCATAGACTTGACTGCTTCATCAGTTAAGCCGGTGCATGACAAATGCCACCATGTACTACAGTTAGCACATGAAACACTGTTTTCTTGGGCTGGTTTGTTGATCTCATTCTCCTCCAAAATGGCTTTCTCACACTTGGGACATTGACATATGTCCCGGAATCCCAACGAACATGGCAAAACATAACTCTTATAGAACACCGTGAGATTACTGACTACACTTTCACGTAAGGCAGAATCAAATTGAATGTGCTCATAGAAAGGTTTGTGGCCTTCTGTCCACACAATGAAATAGCAATAGGAAACATTAGATACTTACATCTGTGCCTGCACTTGTGTGTAATATTTGTGTCCTTTTTATTAATCTTGGCTGGCCGTTGTCATCTTCAAAGAAATCTACTCTTGCAAACATCGGCATAAAGGATGTTCTCTGTTTGAACCGAATAGGGGCATTTGACCTCTATGGTTGCAGGACCACAGCATCGGCATTTGAAGAGACCATCTGGAGAACCAGCAAGGTAAGGGTACTATGCAGCCTTTACAAATAATCCACACTGTATATGTATATCTATGTGTATATGTATATGTATATGTATATGTATATGTATATATATGTATATGTATATATATATATGTATATATATATATATAGTTCAATCTACAGACACGGTGTTTCGCTGTACTACAGCTCATCAGTGTATAGCTTGGAACAATCTGAATGAATTTCATCAATTACTTATACACATGCGATCGTCGGTGACAAACGCATGTGGGACAGCATCGGTGAAGTACATTCAGATAGCGTGAAGTGCGCATGGGCCCAGAGTGCTCAACTTATATATATATATATATATATATATATATATATATATATATATATATATATATATATATATATATATATATATATATATATATATATATGTGTGTGTGTATAGAGATCAGTGTTGAAACCCCTGCAGACCATCCCCATGTTGACTTGCAATGCCAGCCATAAATGATTTGATACCATCTTTTTCATGGGCAATACCCATGCGATCGATGGGAGGTGGGATATATCTACAGATCGGTAGAGAAACTTGGTAACCTGATTGCTGTGTTGAGGTTTCTTCTTATAGCCCTTCATGATGCTCTGAGTTAAAGTTGAAACTGGATGGAAATTTGGAGATGTTATTCTTCCCACTCTTTGGTCCAACCACATGGCATTGGACTGCTGTCCTCTTGTTACAACCTCGATCCTATGAACTGATTCATTTGACAGTGTTGGATAAACAAAGGAACAGCTTCTTCGAAAGGTTTGTCTTTAACACAGATGACATGAATTCCAATCCATTTTTTGGCAAAGGCAAAGGAAGACCATCATCTTTACCATCGTCTCGCGCATGTTGGCCGCCAATATTGAAAGGAAATAAAAGCCGCTCCTCTCAACAGTATAAAACAATATGGCGAAAAGTGCGTTCTGATCGTTTGAATGGCTATAACTCAAAATGTTGGTAGCATTGAAAAGGAAGGTAAGTAATCAATTTTATTGTGGTAAGGAAGAGATTTAACGAAATTTGAACGGGGAATTTCCGATTTCATCTTGTTAATTTGGACCGGTGTCACAGCGGATTTGGACCCCCCAGTAGATTTGGACCCCCCAGTAGATTTGGACCCCCCGGTCCAAATCTCGTAGTAGATTTGGACCGGGGGGTCCAAATCTACTAGTAAATATGGACCCCCGTTGGCGGATTTGGACCCCCCCTTTTTAAACATTTTTTATACCCAAAACAACCCAGAAAACGATGAATATGTTACATTCATTAATTTTCATATCCAAAGCCAGTTATAAACCTCACATAGTCGAGCTTATTGTGTTGCAATAGCGAATAAAAAACATTGTTGGGCGACATTTTCATAGTTCGAGAATTTGGTTCGTTGACGTACATGCATCAAATAAAATTCTATTGCCAGTAACATTATCTAAATTCAAAAATCTTAACACTGTGTTATTAAACTGAGTAAGTACTACAAAAAACTAGAAAGTTACCAAATGGAAAATATGTATACAACTACAAGGATAAATAAACATCACTAAGAATGGAGAGCGTGGAGATCGCTTTTACTAACTCTGGTAGTGGTTTCTATTTTACGGTTTGTGTTCTTTATCACTAATATAAAGTGACAAAAAAACTTCAGACTGTTCGCTATTATGAATTTCGTTTATATTATTGTGTTCACACTACATATATTTAACTTTTGGAGGGGGGTCCAAATCCACCAACGGGGGTCCATATTTACTAGTAGATTTGGACCGGGGGTCCGAATTTAGGGGGATCCAAATTAACTGGGACACCGGCCGGAATCCGTCGATCCACTTTTGAAGTTGCCCTTTCAAGAATAAATAAGTGAGGAAACTCTTTAAAAACTTTTTAAATCTAAAGTATATAATGATGAAATTGCATGTATTTGTTGTTATACCTTAAAGTGCCTATGAAACGAAAATTAAGTCTGTCTTATTTGAAAGAACAGTTAAAATGACAGAGTAACATCTTTTGAAGTTTTTCGTTTCCTTGCTTCGTTGTTGAGATATTTCAGTTTGTTTGATATGCAAATTAAACATTTTAACGTCACATGTCCATAATGAGTTATTGATAAAAGTTATACATCTTTGCTATTATCAAACCAAAATAATTCGAGGGAAGCATGTGCGTGTGTTTCGCCAAGAACACTAAACATGTAGATTTTCAAGTGATTATATTTATCTTTGAGTGACAAAGGCTCATACTTCAAGCAGGAAAAGCAATGGCCAAAGCTTTTCCCAGACAAGATTCTCTCTGTAATCCATAAACAGAATTCTTGAGAGTCCTTGTTCTCTTCTGCCTCTTCGCAGATCTTGTGCATGGCTTCACATTGCGGCGCAGTTTTAGGCTTTCTCTTTGCGGGCATCTTCGATGACATGCATGCAATAGCAACTGAGATTTGATCTTTTCTTTCGCACCTGTTTTGAACCGAGGTGATCTGCTCACATTGTTATTGGGCAACAGTAATATAGAATTATCTTTATAACCAGAAGGGGCGGAGAATCATCAACAGCTGTGAAAAACCCCGCGTAATATTCAAAGCCTGCTTTCAGCCAAATGAATTTTGGGTCGCATGGACACATTCAAAGAACTAAGTTGGTCGTGCGTTTTAACCGATCTCTTTCAAGCTTGCACACGGCATTGGCGTATATGTCTGGGCTACAAAAGGGTGTTCGCGCGATTTATTTAGCTCAAAATTAACTGAGTTACGGATCACCTTTGTTTGTCCATTGTCGTTGATATGATACGGATCGGGAAAGAATATGCCCTATAGCTGATAAACCACTAAAGCAATAAATAACACCCTTTTTTTTAGAGGGAACACCCTTTTTTAGAACTATTTTTGAGAAGTGTAAATATGACAATTTGACAGATTTTTAGTAAAACCAGCGATCAACAACGACCGCGTAAAGAAGGTACCTTGATTTTATATTTGTAAATATGCATGAAAAAGTAATTTATTTATTTCCTATTTGATAATACGATGGTGTTCTTCATCATCTGGCTACATTTGGTGCACATTTTAGACAAATTGAGAAAATATTCAGCGCGTAATAGCAAATCTCCTTGAATCGCATCCTAGGGTATCATGTAACCTTAATCGGACAAGCAATTTTGAAGAACGAAGAAACTCAATAGCCCTCTATTTGGATGGATTTTGGGCAATTATTTGACATGATATTTGTTGAAGGCTGACAAACAAGTGCCAGTATTTCTCCATTTCATTTAATATTTGTTAACGTTGCTGCTGATAAAGAGATTAAAGTTTTGAAGTCTTGTTATTTTACTTCATTCTACTATAAAATGAACGAATTTGCACGTTAGCTCGTTAGCCTACTGTAGCTTCTCTCGGTGGGACAGTTTGTCTTGAGTTTAGTTCCCCAAGCTTTTTAAATATTTCATAATTTGTTGCTTAGATCCAGGATTAGATTATAGATGTGCAACCTTCAGATAGTTTCTGTCCTTTTTTTAGCTGAGACAATCGATTTAAAATGCCGGAATCTTAGAAACAATGAACTGTAGAAAACCAAGAGGGGATTCTTCACAGCACTGGTCCGGCACTTGTACTGGAATAGTGGCAAATGTTCTTCAGCAGTTTCAGTCATACTGAGTGTAAACATTTTGAACAAAAGACTTTCAACTCACTTCATGTTTAAGAACAGAAAGGTGTTACAGTAATTTCATGTGTTTATAATAAATAAGGAAAAACGGTTTAAGTTTAATTGCTCCAGCTGGTTTAGGGTGTTGGTCAGTAAAATAATAAAGGACTATTTGTCTTGTGATGGGCAACTGGTAATTTTGCACCCTCTATACACAGAGCTTGTAACAGTAAAATTTAGTGGTCAAAAGAACTTTTACCTATTTCTATTTTGTACAGTATATATGAAATAAATGTTTAAAACTTAGTGAGTTTGGTTAACATTGTAACTGGTTTGCAAAAATGTTTTGTAATCAGTGGTAAACACAGTCAGGTTTATGGGGTATGCAATATATAAATGATGCAATTGCTTAAATGTTGTATATCAACAACAACTCCTTAAATGTACAGTATATGTCCTATTAGTGGGTGGATGGTTTATACCTAAATTGATCTACACTAAGAATTTGGTACATATTTCCAACAGGTGTTGCTGTTTGTCAAACATTGTTGCAATTTATCATCTACACATCAATTTGATCTTTTGACTTGGCATATTTAAATATTTGCAAGTAATTGTAGTTTTAAATCTCAATCTATTTAGTAGCACTTCATAAGACACTATGAATAATGCTTTTAAATGAAATGTATGCAAGCCTTTGATACTCAAATACAGGTGGTTTTGAGACTTTCAGAAATAGATAGTTTAAGCTACTCTTATCATCATCACAATCACAACACCTTATAACACTTGAATAATAGTTTTAGGAGGTATTTATTATCAGTTTTTGCTTTTTATAAATGCAGTATGAATACAACCAGACTGAAATAAAGTTCCACTGTTATTAATAATGGAATTTTAAAAGTGAAACAAGTGAATCAAAAACATCTGAGTTTCATAAAAGTCTCCATCAGGCATCAAGCTGTGTCTCTTCTTCAATAGGTTGTCATGTCCAAATAACACGTACAATCCAAACAAATTTTTTACTAAAATTACAAGAAAGAACAAAATCAAATTAACAGGTCAACAGCTTGTCAAGTGTGTCAACTTTAGCCATTGTTCAGGAGACCTAAAAAAAACTAGAAAAAACGAGGTAATAATGACAAAAATAAATCTTGTTCAATGACTTCAATCACAATTATTCACTTAATTAATACAACAGACAAACAATTGGAGTAAGAATGTTACTAGAAGGTAAACAAACACATAAAGATGTAATTCTGCATAATTGGTATTTTTACTCATTGAACTGAACCAGACTGAAATACTTCATCAATTTAATTAATTTGGACTGAAACTATACTAAGTGAGCCCTCGTGCGCATATAATATCCTGGCTTAAAATATTCGTAAAAACAAGAGCACACTTTACACACTGTGCAATTATCAATTAAAAATATGTAATTGATGTGAAATGATGTTTAAAAACTCTTCATAAAAGTTCTCTGTAATTTGAAGTATGTACCGAGATACCGTACCCGACTGACACACTTCAATCCTTGAGGAGCGGGCAGACCATCGCTCAAAAGTAGTTAAATTCCACGCAAAAAACGTGTTCGTATTCTTTCTAACCGCAAGTAAGTTTAAGTTGGTCGCATACCTTTCATTTGTAAAATATCAAAGTTAAATGGAAATCGTCCAAAAACCTTTCCAGCTAGAGCCGCTTTGGTGACTCGACTTCACATGTGGCTAAATAGAGGAATTGCTCCGACCTGTGATTGGACGATAAAAATAGTAACAGTGGTGTAGAGTTACCACATGGAGTTACTCTCGCTCCCAGAGTCCCTATCCCCGTTTATACGCTTCAACATCTGAAATTCTGGTTCATTAAGTAAGTGTTCAGGCAGTTGTATTAAATATACGAAGTCACGAAGATTTACGAATTTAACACACGTCGAAAGTCAAGACAGCCCAGTCTCATGTATAAATCTCTTTCATGCTTTATTAAATAAGTTTCCAATATTTTATAGTGATCTTAGCAATATCTAAACAGAAAACCAATCTTTCTTTAATATTACGAGTAAAACCATTATTACTGTGTATTTGTCAATCTCTATTAGTATTTTGATAGATATCTAATAAGAGTGTTGCAATATTAATATAACTCTACACTGCTGTTACTATTTTTATCGTCCAATCGCAGGTCGGAGCGATTCCTCCATTTGGCCACACGTTCGACTTCGTTTTCCGCCATGTTGTTCCTTGTTGATCCGCTGGAGTTACTTGCTTTCAACATGGCGGCGTGTGACATGCGCACAAAAAAGTGAGGACACTTCGTACCCTTGAGTGGGTCGGCGTTAGATCATATTGAATTAACGTACAGTGACGTCACAACTTGGAACTTTAAAAATGGATTGGCGTGCGTGTATTAAAATCGAATAATGACGACAAGATAAAAGATTGTGTTCTCAGAACTCCTCAGGACTCCAGATGAGAGAGAATCGGGATATTGATTATTGTTGTTTTATATGAATCGTGACTTAAAGTTCAATAGCACTAAAAATTAAGTTTGTCTAATTTGAAAGAACTCATAAAATTGTAATAGAACATCCTATTACAATTTTTTCGTATCTCTCTTCGTTTTCAAGATATTTCAATTTGTTTGATATGTAAATGAATGGTCTCTGACGTCAGGTGTGGGGTAAAATATTTTCACATGTAGCAAAACCAGTTATATCTCTAAGTTTGTTCAGCGAAATCATTTGAAACTGTGCACATAAAAACTCCTTGCGACGCTGAACATTTCATGTTAGATATGTAAGTGATTTTGCTCTGTATGAAAATATTTTACCCCACTCCTGACGTCAGAGACCATTGCATTTACATATCAAACAAATTAAAATATCTTGAAAACGCAGAAAGATACGAAAAAGTTGTGAAGGATCTTCTATTACAATTTTATGAGTTCTTTCAAATTAGACAAACTTAATTTTAATGCCAATCCCCTTTAATACAAGTGTTTTACCTGACATATACTTTTTATAAATAGCAGAAAATCAGATTGAAAGTTGTGCAAATTTTGCATTGACCGAAACACCGTCTCGCCACGAGTTTTGCGTGCTGACATTTCGCTCATAAGGTCATTTACACCTTTTTTTAAATATACTTAATATGAATTATTTATCGCAATTTTCCCACAATTACATCACTAGCCGGTTATCTCAAAACGTCCGGTATAGCAAAGTTGTGACGTCACTGTATGATCTAACGACGACCCCCTGAGTGGGCCTTCTGCTCAATATTCATTCTGTGCCATAGGTAAACGTGAAATAAAGTTTTGATTTGGTTTTTCCTTCTTCTTTCAAGCCATTTTATCATCATTAATCGTATTCACTGCATTACGCGGAAGCGCGCTCTTCAAATGACCCGCTACTTACTGGGGCCCCTACTTACGGAAGGTCGCTACTTACGGGGGGCCGCTACTTTCGGGGGGGCCGCTACTTTCGGGATTCTCCGTATTTAATCCAAGAGAGGCGTTTTTTGTATCTACTGCGCATGCGCTAGTAGATACTATGATGCAAAATCCGATCAGAGCGATATGCTGTGTTTTAATATAGTGTGTTGTGAATGTGTTCGCGCTGAGTTGAGCATTGAATGGCGATCAGAAATACGATCAGACGACGTGTTGTGTCTATATAGTAGCTAGTGTTTAGTGTATTGTGAATAGTTTGTTGTTTGCCTTATCCCTAGGCTAATACTAAAATGACAATTTTAGGTAAATTGGGATAAACAGGAAACGCGGTCGCTAATCGCATTGTTAAAAGAACGGTCACACTATATCGCTTTCGTTCTATTAATCTTTACTGTATGTTAGACTCTGGTAACATGTACAGATTAATTAATCCAAGCGGCAAGCGGTGCAAAATTTTGCCTGTAGAATAATAACACAAACAAGGAAGTTCGACCACATAACCCCAGCACTTCGTGAACTTAATTGGCTACCGATGAAGCAGCAATTGTTTATCAGGGATGCAGTTAAAGTGCATCAATAAACTTGCTCCACCATACCTGTGCGACAAGTTTAAGAAAGGCTCTGAGTCACCAACGTAGCACTCGTAAACATAATTCTTTACAAACAGGGGCGCAACTAGAAAATTTCGAGGGCAGGGGTTGAACGCAAAAAAAGGGCAAAATCATTCAGTATTCTAAAC
The DNA here is from genome assembly GCA_035771165.1 of Paragorgia papillata. Taxonomy (NCBI): domain Eukaryota; kingdom Metazoa; phylum Cnidaria; class Anthozoa; order Scleralcyonacea; family Coralliidae; genus Paragorgia; species Paragorgia papillata. Next base: position 1,023,459 of record JAWNZC010000341.1, on the reverse strand, counting down.
AATTTGTAGAAGCCAGAGATTCGGGAAAAATTTTGAATTTTGGGTCTCTGAAACAGCATTTCCTGCATTTTGAGGACGCTTTTCTCGTATTTTCGGTTGCGGAAATTTTTATTTTGGTCTCGCATTATTTAAAATTTATCAATTATATTCAGCCTAGCTGCCGCCCGGGCCCACTGCTAGAAGCCTCTGAGTCTCGCCAGATTTGCGGAGAATTGTATTGCGTACTACAACAGACGCTTAATTATGCATGCACGCCTGAGCGCGCCTATTTTAGCGTTTATATGTAGCGGAATTTGTAGCGTAATAAACACAGTCGACAACTGCAGGTTCAATCTTTTATTCGACAAATCTCTAACTACGCTAACCACACGGTCTCTCTTTGTCCCAGTTACATCTTTTTCCCCTATTTATGTACTTTCCTACTAACACGTGAACTACAGTTATTTTACTGACGAACTACATTAAGTATTTTTACAGGTATATTACTCAGTGCTTTTACTGACAAAGTCCAATGTTTATCTATATTATCTAAGTACTTTTACTTAGCGTGCGTCTATATTTACAACATGGGAAAATCACACAAGTGGACAAGATAACTAAATATGGCAGATCGTACCGGTTCTTGGTCAATGTGCCGGACAGGTACATTTTCTTGTTAAGAATGTAAAATTTAGCTGATTTTCGTTAAAAATCCGATCATTTAAAGCGAAAACTATGATTGAGCAATAGTGATATAACTACGAAGTGGGTCCCACCGGATATGGCCGCCCGCGAGTTTTTTAGCCTCACTTCCGACTTCAATTTTTGCCACGCGCGAACCAATAGATGCTCTATCCAGTCTATTATTTTGAGATCAGTGGGCGACTCGCACAAAATGTCATAAAGGGACGTTTAGTTTATATGTCTACAAGACGTATCACATTCTAACCATAGGTAGCCCAAGCACACTGAGTATATTTATAGTAACGTTAATACTATATTCTATTTTATAATTGATTTATTTTATATGGCATAGAATTGCATACTGTTTAATACCATTTAACTGTTCATATCCTCTTTCATAAGACCAATATGTATCTATATGACTTGTTCGTTGACCATAAAATTGAGCAGTGTTTTAATAATATAAATAAATACAGCTACTCTACATTACCCCCTGCTGTGTTCACCTCGCTTAACCGTCGGATAAACATTGTTATATTACTATTTTTACCGCAAAATATACAGGAAAATCAAATTTACTGTTCAGACTAACTGCTTACTTAACATACCATGTAAGATGGAAAAATTCACACATATACATTTAAAGTCGTCTAGTTGTAAGTATATGTGTGAATTTTTCCATCTTACATGGTATATTAAGTAAGCAGTTAGTCTGAACAGTAAATTTGATTTTCCTGTATATTTTGCGGTAAAAATAGTAATATAACAATGTTTATCCGACAGTTAAGCGAGGTGAACACAGCAGGGGGTAATGTAGAGTAGCTGTATTTATTTATATTATTAAAACACTGCTCAATTTTATGGTCAACGAACAAGTCATATAGATACATATTGATCTTATGAAAGAGGATATGAACAGTTGAATGGTATTAAACAGTATGCATTTCTATGCCATATAAAATAAATCAATTATAAAATAGGATATAGTATTAACGTTACTATATATATACTCACACAGTGTGCTTGGGCTACCTATGTTCTAATGCTCCATTGGGTAATGCATATATTTTCTGCACGTGTAATACGGAGTTCATCAACATATCGTTCAGAGGTAGCTCATAGAGTTACGATGAACAATATAACCGATTCAACAACGACAGTAAAAGAATGGAACAACTTTAAAAGTCCACTGTCGGGCATGGACAAATATGGCAAACCAAGGCTAAAACTAGCAGTATTACTGCGTGATACTGTGTTGAAGCAGATTGGTATTCCGTGGATAATAGAAAATGGAACATTACTAGGTGCTTCGAGGAATAGAAAATTCATACTCCATGATGATGACTTTGATATTGCGATATTCTTCGAGACTGACCCAATACCGTTGCTCTGTATACTACAGCAGAAAATCCAGCAACTCCTGCCACCGCAATACGACGCTAGAGTAGTGTCAGGTTATGCCAACAAAATTGAAGTATTTGATCCATCTTATGGCAACTACATTCTTGCTGGTCCATTACACGGCGGTGCATCCTATCATCATGTCACTGTGGATCTACAGTGCTATCAACGCTGCGGCGATGTCTACAAATCCCTTTACTATGCAAATCCTCGTAGTTTTATTTTGTTTCCTGAAGACATATTTCCCATTGGTAGCATAGCTCTTGAAGGGGAAACGTTCCAAGCACCATTCAATGTCAAATCTGTTTTGAAGTGTTTATACGGTAGTATCGCGTACAATGCTAAGTACAATCAAGCAACGGGGAGATATGAAGAGACCAAATCTTATGGAGTATGACTTAATTATAAATTTAGCTTGATATGAAGATTGAATTGCTATATATTAATTGAGGCCATTTGCCCCCGTCGTTGACTTTACGCGTCCATACACAATAAACGACTACCATTCTTGTAAACTATATATAATTCAATCATCATAGATAGATACATGCATGTTCTGTTATTTGCCTTTTAGTCTAGCTGGACGCCAAGGCGCCAATATATAATAAGTGAAGTGTTTTGTTTTTCGTTTTGAACAGATAGTGATTTTTATGGCTCAAGTATATTATCTTGTGACTGAATTTGTTTGGATATATGAGAGGCGAGCCAGCCCGGTAAGCGGGATGGCCCGGTAAGCGAGATCTCACTGTGTAGTTATTTTCCTGTTAAAAATTCCTCTGCGTTTATATGGCCAAGCGGGCTAGCCCGGTTAGCGAGGTCTCACTTGAAAGAGGCGAGAACTCGGTAAGTGGGATGAAAATTTTCCCATACCGAGATGATTTTTCAAAGGGATGCCGACGCCATCTATTGTTTTGACATTTCGTTGTAAAATCATCCCGGTAGGCGAGCCAGAAATTATCTCGCTTACCGGGCTCGCCTCTCGTATAACCAGCCCCTTAGGGGCTGTTTACATGAGCCGGGCTATCCCGGTTATTAAATATAACTGGGCTCACACGATTGATTAGGATCTCACTGTGGTTTGAAACTCGCATAAACTAAATGTACAAAGAAGAAGTGGTTTAGTTTAGATGTACACGAATCCTAACGTTGATTAAAATCTCTTTTTGTGGCCGAGGAAATAATTTCATTGACACGAGTAAGGTTAGCCCGGCTCATGTAAATAAACTGCCCCTTATTAGAGATGATAAAACTTATCTGGTAATTCGTATATATACTGCATGGCTTCGTTTAAACTAAATATACCGATATGGATACATCCCAGTAAACACATACCAGCCAGTAAAAGTACTTTCAGGTGAACAAAAGAACACACCAGCCAGTAAAAGTACTTTCAGGTGAATAAAAGAATGCCACAACGCCACAACTAAACGCACGCAAATGGCACGTGAACAAGAATAGTGCGTGGTGTTTATATTGAGGCGAGCCCGGTTACCCGGGCAACCTCGTACCCCCGCTTTGCCGAGATCGTGCTTATCTATTATTTCTTGTTAATTTTCATCTTGTGTTTATGTGAGAGCCGAGCCAGCCCGCCTAGCCGGGATCTCGCTTTGTGAGACCGAGATCTCGGTTTCCCGAGCTGTTTCTTTCCTATGTAAACACGATTGACCGGGCTAGCTCGCCTACGGCCTACGTACATATAATTTGTTTTTATCAGTTTTTTTCGAGTAACAATTCACAAGTTCTGCTCGTCCATGTACATCTCATTTAAAACATGAGACTTTTTAAATTACGCAACAAGACGCCTGCTAGGCGTTAACTCGGGCTACTGGGCAATGGGCATGGTGATGTGGAGAATGAGATTGGTGGAGGAGGACATGTTAGAAAGCTAGTTAGAAAGCGCACATTTGTTTTACAAAGAACAATTTTTTATTGACTACTATTAGAAACTTAGGGACCGTTCATTATTTATCGGGGGGTGGGGGGGGGATGGGTGAGCAATTGCCAAACTTTCTTCTTTTTTTTCAGGTACCCCCCAAGCAAAGTTTAAAAATTTGGTAGCCCTCCTGTTTTTATTTGACATAATTTCAGTGCCCCCCCCCCCCCCAAATCCTGACAATCTTAAAACTAACCCCACCCACCCTACCTATAAAACCTCAAAATTCAATTACCCCATTAACCCTAAACCTAACCTTAACCCTAAATATAACCTTCTTAACCCCAACCTTAATTCCCACCCGACCCGCACATTAAACCAATTGTCACCTTAACCTTCTCCTTAATCTCAATCATAATTATTACCCTAACACCTTAAACCTTAAACTATTAACCATTCTCCACTACTATTCACCAACACAATACACCAAGGATGGTAAGTCGCAACCAGGATCTAAATACCTGAGCCTTATGGTTTACTTTTACTTTACATTTTACAAAACAACACAAAATAATTCCAATTAAAGGCTTTTCTGAATGATTTATCCCAATAAGAAATGTTTGTTTGTATAATAATGTTGATCATCAAAGACTCTTATCCTTGTTTAATACAAAAACTTTATGCCCCCCCCCCCCCCCTTAAGAATTTATAAATTATTTCAGGGTCCCCCCAAAAGAAGTAGCAAAAATTTCAGGTCCCCCCATTTTCTCACCCATCCCCCCCCCCCTCCTCCGATAAATAATGAACGGTCCCTTACATGCATGGACAACCTAGATTGGGACAACGTAGAATTCATATACAGAGCCATCATGACATTGCTTTAACTATATCTCGAACTATATGTATGTTATTGTGACATTTTGTGTACATATTACACTTTAATATTTTAGTTATTGTTAATAAACTGTTTAGATGGTGTTCACAGATCTCACATAACAATATCTGAAGTCATTCATTTTAAAGGCCGCAATGTTTAGCATTATCAACAGCACTGCTCATGCTATATATCGTTCTGTTCTGGGGGAGAGGGTTGAGAGGGGTAGGGATTAAGGGAGGCAGGTACCCTCTCCTCCATAACAGAACGCCTGCTATGGAGGCTACTTTTTGTCATGCGAATAATACATGTTTGAACTCTTGTTTACTTTTCAATCAGACTTTTGTTTTTTAACTTTGTGGTAGCTGAAATTTTATTGAAAAGAGTCGAAGAGTCTGATTTTGGCAGTAAATAACAGTATATTATAGTCGGCTATAAACCAGACTGAACACATAATTTCTTAATATGCAAGAAAATAATCTAAACTAATATCTAAACAAAAACATGTTGTGCTCTAACTCAAGACAGGGGAAAATTTGACAAAGATTGCCTACCAGGTGGTGGGTGCTCTGCAGTGGGGCTTATCAACACAAAAAAAATTGAAAATGTCAAATGCCCCTGGGTATGCCCTCCCTTCCCCCAGGTTGGGCAAAACATTGATTCAGTTTCAGATTGGGATTATACAATTCCCTCGTTCAGTCGTTCTTTAAAATCACCTGATTAACTTCATTACAACTAGTGATCACAAACAATGCCCATTGACAATTTGAAACTTTGACTGCATGATAAAAAATCTAAAACAACCAGATCTCAAAACACATGTGAATAGACGATGAATAGTATAAACTAGTATTAAAATGCATGTACCATAGGGTTGTGTTTATTTTGTATAAACTGGCACCACAATAAACAATGCAAGTAAAAACAAGTAAACAACTGAGAAACAGTGAAATGTCTTTCAAATATTCAAAAACATCGATAAAATGGCAATAAAAGCTTCGTTCAAAAGAGACAAACCACTGATCATCTGGAGACAACTCGGCCAAACCTCGGTTTTGCAATTATTAAACATTACTGTTCTCTGACGTCCTTCAATCCTTCAGTTTAAAGTTTCCAATTATTTTTAATACACCTTGATTCGCTGACAGTCCGACTACTCTGCATCTTTGTTTGAGATGACTGCTGTGTAGTGTGCCAAGAAATGGTTTAGCAAAGAGAAAGGCTAATTTGTGCTAAATTAGCATAATTTAGCTTTATTTCAAAAGTTAAACTGGTGTACCAAAACATTGAAATGGTGGTCATACTGGTGTACCAAAACACAATGAGATGGTGGCCATACTGGTGTACCAAAACATTGAGATGGTGGCCATACTGGTGAACGAAAACAATGAGATGGTGGCCATACTGGTGTACCAAAATATTGATTTGGTGGCCATACTGGTCTGCCAAAACATTGAAATGGTGGCCACACTGGTGTACCAAAACAATGAAATAGTGGCCATACTGGTGTACCAAAACATTGAAATGGTGGCCATACTGGTGTACCAAAATATTTAAGTGCTAGCCATACTGGTGTACCAAAACATTGAAATGGTGCCCATACTGGTGTACCAAAACATTGAGATGGTGGTCATACTGGTGAACCAAAACATTGAAATGGTTGGGCCATATTGGTGTACCCAAACAATAACACACACTTGATGAAAGTACAGTAATATATAAACTGTTTAATAACATCGAATTTTAGTGCAAGACATCAGTACAACAGTAAACAATACAAGCAAAAATACTGCTTACATACAGCATTTACAGACACAAGTCAGTTCAGCTAAATGACAACTTCGATGAAGATGTAAAACACAGCATGTTTACCTTTCACTTGCAAGTTGGCTTTATCAACTTTCTTTGTTCTTTGATTTACAGCACTTGAGCAACATTTTTCAGCACAATTTAATTAATAACACATGTATTAAATTGATCGAGAACACATTGATCGAGAATTATCGTATAAAGTTTGATCGAGTACTACACATTTTCAGCGTACAGTTATCGAGATCGCGGACCAACCTAGGTCTACTATAGTATAAAAAGCATTGCGAGCGTGTTTATCATTAAAACACAAATTAACTTCAAACAACACAACCAAAGGCGTCAGGAGAAGCAAAAAACTCGCCACTCTGCATGAAAATCCGCCATGATGAAACATCAGCATTTGAGCTGTGACGTCAGAAGTGCCGTTTGGCGACACAAAAAAAAAATTAAAATACTGCGATTTTCGGTTAATTAAGCTTAGCTTGGAGACCGGAAGTTTTATTAAAAAGTTTGATCGTTTCACGATTTGACACGTTCCCATGGGAAATTTGAATGTTTGAACATTTTGACAAATAGAAATTAAGGCGTTGCCTAAACTTTTGAATTTGCCCTTGACAACATCCTAAATTGCCCTTGGTAACGTATGCGTTTCAATGTTCAAACTTTTCGATCAAACTGTTCGTCTCCAAGCTTAGCCGAAAAGCGCAGTAACAGAGCCAAAACGTTAACCTAGACTCGTCTACCTGCGGTAGCCCGAGTAATTAGGCGAGCTAACAGTTTATAAGTATAGGTAATAGCATGGTTTCGAGTGCAATTTGGAAAAAAACATGCACGAGTGAGTTTTTCAAATACTGTCAAAATAGCACGAGTCCGAAGGACGAGTGCTATTTGAAGTATTTGAAAAACTCACGAGTGCATGTTTTTCCAAATTGCACGAGAAACCATGCTATTACTTATTAATAATATACATGAAAAAATGTTCAAAACAACTGTACTAACATTTTAACGTACGTGTTTAGCCGTCCTCTCCTCGCATATTTATTTGTTAAAAAACGCTTCGCTTCCTTTACTACTTGAAAAAGTTTACTCGAGGCATAAAGAAGCTTCTGGTCTTCTTGTAGGTACTTCACTTGGCAATATTAAAGCATAACTAGCTTCAAATTTGAACAAATTATCCCCAAAACCGCCGAATCTTGGCCGCCATCTTTGTTTGTTTTGTGTCGGGAAAAATCCGCTGTACAATCAATTTGATTGGTTCTTAGTGATAACAGATTTTTGCACTGTGATTACAGATTTTTGCACTGTGATAACAGATTTTTGCACTGTGATAACAGATTTTTGCACTGTGATAACAGATTTTTGCACTGTGATAACACAATTCTGCACTCTGGTTTGGGATTAACTGCACTGGAATCAGCCAATCACAGTCGAGATATTTTTTCATGTATATTATTATATGAAGAACACTCGGAAGAACATCAAACCAACTACTAGTAAATCTAAATGGTGCCAATCAATAGATCTATAGTCACTTGAATGTAAATATATTGCATGTGTGAATATAAATCCATCGAGCTTGCTACAGTCTAGTCTTCCAAATTTCCTTATGTTATTGAATTTACATACCGTAAACCTCCGAATATAAGCCCTGGGCTTATATTCGTTCGTAAGCATTTTTTGGTGGGCTTATACATGGGGGGGGGGGGGCTTATATATGGGGGGGCTTATATACGGACAAGATTTTGTGTTAGTAATAACATTTATTGACTTTATTTCAATATAACAGAAGGTTAACATATAAACAAGCATAAGATACTATTAAATTAGATATCGTCATAGTCCTCATCAGTGGCAGTGCCACTGGTATCGCCCTCCCTGTCTGTTACGATAGCATCATAGTCGACGTCGTTGTCTTCTTCCTCACTCGAAGTTTGAAGATGAAATTATTCTTCTGGTGACGGCATGATGACATTTTTCTTGTCCATGTATAAGCCCATGGGTTTAATTATATACGGGTGGGCTTATATTCTGAATGGTGAGAGTGTTAGTAAATTGGTGGGCTTATACATGGGGGGGCTTATATTCGGAGGGGGGCTTATATTCGGAGGTTTACGGTATATTCCCACGATAAGCATTTTTTTGCTTTTGGAACTCAACAAATGTAATGATAAAATATTGTTTAAATAAAAAAAATCAGTTTGAAATACAGGAAAAAGTGTGTATTTTGGGGCATGCGCCGAGACCCACGAAAACCTTCAGCACGGCCGTTCAATATTCTGCAAAATACATCGACATGTTGTGGCTGATTCTGGAATTTAATAGTAACAAATAGCAGTAGAAATGTTGGAAGAATGTAATCGTGGCTGGCTTGTGATGCGATAAAGTATTACTTGGCAGAAATTTCTGGAAAAGAGACTGATAAATGGAAAATAATGCACCAGGCGTGATAGTGATCGATGACCAGTTCATGACCTTCTGATGAAACCCAGTTTGAATTCTTGTTTATTCAAACTTACGAACACGAGAATATCGTATTTTTGTTCTGAATATTATTCGAATATTCGTAGACTGCTACAAGGTAAATTACAACGAAATCTGGAATTTTAAAAACTTATTTCATGTATATAGTACTGCATGTATGTCTTTCAAATAAAACGTGACCTTGGTGGTATATTTGTCATTTGTTGATTTGCAACATTTAATTTGTTACATGTTTTAATCCCACTTCTTTGTGTGTAATCGAAATAATCGACACTGTAGCTTTATGAGGTTTAATCGTTTATTAATTCATATTTACATCTGTTTATACCGATCTATGTGATTGAAGATTCAAACACCAGTAGCTGAACCTACTATGAACCAGCCATATTTGTACGGCCTGTTTATATTGCCCATTTGAGTATGGCGAAAAAATTCTATGCATAAAAAAATAACAAAGTGAGAGGTTCTTCTTTTACTTATTTTTGTAAACATTATTTTAAAGTACTTAACACCAAAGATGCGAGGGGCAGGTGGCACACATGCTCACATTTAGCTAATGTATGATTTATAATGATATTGGATTTTGGTTTCATTTGTCACAGACTAGTTCAGTTGTAAAATTTACTAAAGTTTGTGGAGCCCTTCATCAAAGTAAAACCAAGGGCACCACCTTTTTAACTTTATACCTAAAACACTGCTTAATTATATCAACTTTACTCTTAAAAACATTACAATTATATGATTACTGGTACATGTATATACCGGTATACTCTAATAAAGCAGCTTCTGGTACAAAAAATACCCTTTAGACTTGGCATCTTGTGCAGTCTGGTAACTGATATGGGTGTAACAATAGAGGGACTAGGGGGGGATACAGCCCACTTAATATTTTTCCTAAGCTCCTTCATGGTAACTCTGAAAATGGGGCTAAAATGCGACTAAAGCCTGGTTTCCATTTGGTCACTAGTGGTCATTGACAGAGTTGCTGCTGGGATAGGATTTATTCTATCTCAGCAACTGCAATCTACCGCTTGTGACCCACCAATGTCTAAATGTCAGTCAGGATTAAAATTTCCAAGGGAAAGCACAATGCACCCCACCTTACTATTAATTTTGACAAATTAGGCTAACCCGAAGTATCTTCTGCCAGCACTAGGTAGATAATGCTGGCATGCGTGTAGTCCCCATTTATAACAAGGGTGTCCCTAGTTAGTAAGGCTCTCATTTGTACTGCATACTCTACTGATAAATTTACTTTTGGATGAAGTGCCAACTGAAGATATTTGAACCAAGGCTACATTATGTGCAGCCTAAGACGAGTAAAGTCATAGTCAGCAATAAATTATGAGTTTTAAGAAATCATTTTATTAACCTTTTCACCACCCTTGCAAGCTCACATTGAATGGGTCAACTCACTGTTGCTTAGGTTTGCTGAGAATCCCTGTTAATTGGCTAGTTAAGTTAGCTGATGTAGGCAGGAATGGGTTATGGTCCAAATCAAAATGTCGAACACAGTAAATGTAATATTAATTTTATTGTGTAAACAACCAGAGTTAGTAGTGGAAAATTGTTCTCTCGAGGTGGGAATTCTTAAATTCTTAACTTCTGGCATTTAAATAGTAAATACATCCCAAATGCAGCTGTTCAGTACATAATAAATAATACAGAGATTGTTGTTTGCAAAAGTAAAACTACAGTTGGTGACTACTACAGTTGGTGACTACTATGAAAAGACCTTTGGCTGAACTGATTTTCAAAGTAATTTTCTTTAATTTAGAAAGCAGACTTTGGATATACAGTGTGTACTAAAACATTGACTGTAACCATCAATCACTGTCTGTTTATGATCAGGGATGCCAGGAGGGGCACAGGGGTGTAGGAACTGGAGGGAAAACGGGGCATGTGCCCCCCCCAACTTTGTCATGAAGTGCCCTTTTTGCAACAGGAAAGTGCCCTTTTTATGTTAAAACATGTGCCTCAAGTGTCCTTTTGAAGTCCTACCCCCTGAACAAAGTGCCCTTTTGATGCTGTGCCCCTCCAAGATCAAATTGCTTCCTACACCACTGGAGGGGCAGCTTCCACTCTTGCCTTTCAGTGCTAGGAGGGGCAAGGGGGGTTAACACTTAATATGGATATCACTTAAAAAAAGATATTAAAAAGGAAACTATATGGGGTCACTACACAGAGTGGGTATCTCCTTGTATTTAAATTATAATTAAATAGAAAAATAAGTTCACCATTTATTATTTTATTATCATATATTTTATTTATTAACATGTGTACCTGATACTGGAGATTAAACAACAATAGGACTCAAGGTCCCTTACAAGGTTGTTCTCCTAAGATTGAATTGTTGATTTTATGGAGGGGGGGAGGGGGGGACCAGAGAACCTGGAAAAACCCTTGAAGCACAGGAAAGATCAACCACAATAACTCTACTCACACGAGTTCCAAGCTCAAGCCTGTGACAAGGTATCAAAAGTGGTCACCCATGACCCATCCAAGTACAAACACCATCCAATCAAGCTTAACTTTGGATCACAGTGATCAGGCAACTCTTCACCACCCATGCTTCCCATATGGTCACATAGGTGATAGGTATAGTACCAGTTTAAAACTGGTGTAAAATGTATAAATCAGCAACTAATGTTTACCCCATATGGATATATAACATATATAGCATATATATACATATATTTGTTATAAAGAAGAATTTCATCTGTTAAGTTAAATTGTTTGAGTGTTAAAAATTAAATGATTTTTGTTGTCGATATATATTGTTTGTGCAACGATTTATACCGCTAAGGAATGATTTATACCGCGTTTTGTAGAAATACGTTGGTTGTTTCTAATATTTTAGCATTTTTATATAATATATATATACCAGGTGTATAATCAAATATATACCGCTAAGTGTACAAAGTGGTATATATATATAATGAATATATACCTGGTATATATGTACATATATACTGTGAATTTTTAATTAGATGTATTTGTACGTATTCAATTCTGTTCATTAACCCCAGTTTTCCCTGGAGAGATATCAAATCCCTCCCCTTGCTTTAAGGTTGTATTGGATTTATATACCTATGAAGAACAATGAAAACCGACTCAACTATTAAATAATATAATATACCGACGAAAAAACATTGGCAAAACATTTGGTTAAACACCCTCAGACACTTTGCTGTTCGGTATATATAAGGCCAGGAAACGGCAAGGCGCTTCGCAACAGTGCAACACTTCACGGAAAAGTTGTCAGTGATTGTGAATATTTTCCTATATCTTTCTGAACTTCCGACGAACAGCGAATTTGAGGGGACTTCTCTTCCTCGAAATTAATGTTTACTTCATCAGTTACGACGCCAAGCTGTTACGCCCGTCGCTGTTACGTCCGTTTGCCCAAAGAGAGGTTTTGCATATCATTATTGTGAATAAATATATGGAAATCTGAAGGTCCTTGTGATTTAACATCGCCAAGATCGCTAAAACTCGACATCTATAGCTTTCAACAAAAGCTAAGGTTAGTGATATTTTATTATTGTTTTAAAAGTGGTTTAAATTTGTAACGCAACAGCGGCAGCAATGCCAAAGCAATTTAATATTAATCTATTCATCTTTTAATATAATACTGCATGCAATCAGAGCTGAAAATCGATTCCTGTTTGGGAAGTGATGCCGTCATGCTGATCAAGAAAACACTGACCTTTTAACAACATATTAATATCACTAGTCTATATCAATTCCCCTTTGACTAAAAAAACAAGATTTTTAATATGAATCGAGGTCACTCATAGCCTGCGTGCCGGCACGCAGGCTAAGTCACTCACCAATGAACCTATTGTTGAACGTTGTTTTTATTGCGTTGTTCTTTTAAGAATAGATATGATTGCGCCGTGAGTACATAAAGCAGTCAGAATGGATCGTTTTCACTCACATGGGGGTGGTGAAACAATACGAAATATTTGAATAAGAAAGAGCTAATTCCCATACCGTACACCAATATGGCCGCCATTTCATTGTTTTGGTACACCAATATGGCCGCCGTGACGTCAGGTGAAAACGATCTATAATAAAAAAGTGCTTAACATGTTATCAAAAATCATTGAATGTTGAATAATATAGCAATTTATCACATAACTACTGAGATTTTAAGTATCGAGCAATAATTTATTTAGTATACTGTTTACTTCATAAATATACATCAAAGCCCAAAGTGTCAGTACATTTCGATTGAAACTTTGCTCTAGTCACTTTAACACATTCTTCTACCTTAATATAATACCTAATTGTTCGCAATTTACCAATACTCTCATTGTTATTTAGGTGTAATTTCGCATATATTTTCGCATAATTATAAATTATGCATATATTTTCTGCACGTATAATATGGAGTTCATCAACATATCGTTCAGAGCAGTTCAGAGGTAGCTAGCTCTTAGAGCTACGATGAACACAGGGCCGTCCTCAGAAAATTCTGCAGGGGGGGTGGGGGGTGGTACGCTCAATTTTGCCGACTGCCTCATAATCGTCACTCGTCAGTACTAGTATTCGCAGAGACTGACCGCTGGCGGGTGCCGACTGCAATCTCTTGTCTGCCGACTATAGAACAAATAAAGCAATTCTTGGGGGGGTGTCACACCCCCCCAAACCCCCCCATAGCTCCGGCCCTGGATGAACAATATAACCGATTCAACAACGACAGTAAAAGAATGGAACAACTTTAAAAGTCCACTGTCGGGCATGGACAAATATGGCAAACCAAGGCTAAACCTAGCAGTATTACTGCGTGATACTGTGTTGAAGCAGCTTGGTATTCCGTGGATAATAGAAAATGGAACATTACTAGGTGCTTGGAGGAATAGAAAATTCATACTCCATGATGATGACTTTGATATTGCGATATTCTTCGAGACTGACCCAATACCGTTGCTCTGTATACTACAGCAGAAAATCCAGCAACTCCTGCCACCGCAATACGACGCTAGAGTAGTGTCAGGTTATGCCAACGAAATTGAAGTATTTGATCCATCTTATGGCAACTACATTCTTGCTGGTCCATCACACGGCGGTGCATCCTATCATCATGTCACTGTGGATCTACAGTGCTATCAACGCTGCGGCAATGTCTACAAATCCCTTTACTATGCAAATCTCGTAGTTTTATTTTGTTTCCTGAAGACATATTTCCCATTGGTAGCATAGCTCTTGAAGGGGAAACGTTCCAAGCACCATTCAATGTCAAATCTGTTTTGAAGTGTAAGTACGGCAGTATCGCGTACAATGCTAAGTACAATCAAGCAACGGGGAGATATGAAGAGACCAAATCTTATGGAGTATGACTTAATTATAAATTTAGCTTGATATGAAGATCAAATTGCTATATATTAATTGAGGCCATTTGCCTTGAGGCCATTTGCCTTGAGGCCATTTGCCTTGAGGCCATTTGCCTTGAGGCCATTTGCCTTGAGGCCATTTGCCTTGAGGCCATTTGCCTTGAGGCCATTTGCCTTGAGGCCATTTGCCTTGAGGCCATTTGCCTTGAGGCCATTTGCCTTGAGGCCATTTGCCTTGAGGCCATTTGCCTTGAGGCCATTTGCCTTGAGGCCATTTGCCTTGAGGCCATTTGCCTTGAGGCCATTTGCCTTGAGGCCATTTGCCTTGAGGCCATTTGCCTTGAGGCCATTTGCCTTGAGGCCATTTGCCTTGAGGCCATTTGCCTTGAGGCCATTTGCCTCCGTCATTGACTTTACGTATACGCGTCCATACACAATAAACGACTATCATTCTTGTAATACTATATATAATTCAATCATCATAGATGGATATGATAGATACATGTTCTGTTATTTGCCTTTTAGTATAGCTGGACGCCAATTAAGGCGCCAATATATAATAAGTGAAGCGTTTTGTTTTTCGTTTTGAACAAATAGTGATTTTTATGGCTCAAGTATATTATCTTGTGACTGAATTTGTTTGGATACGCGGCCATTGATGGTAGCATTTCACTTTCGAGTGTGTGGGCGACACAATGTATTTAGGGGCTGTTTACATGAGCCGGGGGGATACGATTAACTGGGCTCACGCGATTGATTAGGATCTCACTGTGGATTTGAAACTCGCATAAACTAAATGTACAAAGAAGAAGTGGTTTAGTTTAGATGTACACGAATCCTAACGTTGATTAAAATCTCTTTTTGTGGCCGAGGAAAGAATTTCGTGACACGAGTAAGCCCGGTTAGCCGGGCTAGCCCGGTTCATGTAAATAAACAGCCCCTTATTAGAGATGATAAAACTTATCTGGTAATTCGTATATACTGCATGGCTTCGTTTAAACTATACAGCTAAATCAATTAAGGTTGTCCTGGTCAAAGGCAAAAGGCTAAAGCCAAAAGGTCAAAGCCAAGCGCGAAAAGTACGATGTGAATTACTATTTAAATAGCGAAGCACACATTTACTATATTTATAGGCCAAAATCATACAAATAAACCAAACTTGCCTCTCTGGGGATTATTAACGAGCATTTTCGGGCTTGGCTTTGACCTTTTGGCTTTAGCCTTTTGGCTTTGGCCAGGACAACCTTAATTGATTTAGCTGTATACCGATAAGGATACATCCCAGTAAACACATGCTAGCCAGTAAAAGTACTTTCAGGTGAACAAAAGAACACACCAGCCAGTAAAAGTACTTTCAGGTGAACAAAAGAATACCACAACTAAACGCACGCAAATGGCACGTGAACAAGAATAGTGCGTATAAATTAGGTGGTGTTTATATTGATTGTACCCCCACTTTGCTTAGATCGTACTTATCTATTATTTCTTGTTAATTTTCAACTTGTGTTTATGTGAGAGCCGAGCCAGCCCGCCTAGCCGGGATCTCGCTTTGTGAGACCGAGATCTCGGTTACCCGGGCTGTTTCTTTCCCATGTAAACACGATTGACCGGGCTAGCTCGCCTACGTACATGTAGTTTGTTTTTATCAGCTTTTTTCGACGTATTAACAATTCACAAGTTCTGCTTGTCCATGTACAGTTCATATTTAAAACAATGAGACTTAAAGGGTATTGGCAATAAAAATTGAATATGTCCCATTTGAAAGAACTCGTCAAATGGTATAAGAAGACCTTTTGTAATTTTTCTGTATCTTTCTTGTGTTTTGAAATATTTCGACCAAAGACAGCGTGCTGTCCGCCATCTTGTTGTAATATTGGGTCTAATTAACTAGGAAATTGGTGACGTCATAAGCAGGGTAAACCTGACGAAACTACTCCGTGGGTGACCAAATTTCCACGGAAGGCTTTTTAAATGTTGTGGGTCAATTTAAAATGGAAATAGCGCAACAAAATCGAGTTTCTAGCTCATAATGTCATAAAGTTGGCAAGATAAAAATTTCACTTTACCCTGCTTATGATGTCACATGCATATCGAAAATAATTCTAAGGTGGCGGACAGCACTGCACGCTGTTGTTGGTCCAAATATTTCCAAAACCAAAACAGATACTTGATATAAATAAAATTGATCTTCTTATCCCATTTGACGAGTTCTTTCAAATGAGACAAACTTAATTTTTATTGCCAATACCCTTTAACTCATGATAAATTATGCAATTAGGCGAGCTAGCCCTTGATGGATTTGGTTTATGTGATTGATTAGTTTATTGAAGAAATCAAGCCAACTAAATCTAAATGGTGCCAATCAATAGATCTAGTCACTTGAATGTAAATATATTGCATGTGTGAATATAAATCCATCGAGCTTTCTACAGTCTAGTCTTCAAAATTTCCTTCTTATGTTATTGAATTTACATAAATTCCCACGATAAGCATTTTTTTGCTTTTGGAACAAATGTAATGATAAAATATTGTTTAAATAAAAAAAATAAAATATATCTGGTCAATTAATTTAATTTGACTTGATTAAAAACCATCGTCATGAATCCACGCCGCTCTTGTGTTAGATAATCCATGATGCGGACTCGTAGATTTGAAGCGAGTTTGACTTAGATTTGACATTGTCTTCATATGGATTTAAGCTAAATAACTAGATTTGACTCGACACAACTGGGCCTACAATGTACAGTACACATGAGTATATAAATTATACGAAAGTTGACCCTAATCTATAAAACCCTGAGATAACTCGTGTGAAAGTGTTCACACGGAGGTCGGCTCGGACTAGGGTTAACTCTGGCTCTAATCCCCTGAGTTATCTCGGTCATGTGAACGGTTTACTTTTTGTATCTGCGCAGTGTGTGTTAACTTTTTTGTGTAGCTGTAAACAATGCGCGACAAGTGAATCGGGCATGATCGGGGACAATCGAAGCTCAGAATTTTTTGGCGTCAACCTACGAGCTGTCAGATTGAACGATGGAAACGAGTATTTTTAATCCGATCGTGTTTACAAATATTTCGTTCGCCATATCACGAAGTCCTCCGAAGCGACAAAGTTTTGGATTAAAATACACGATTTTCAGGGTTCTATTCTATACGATTGTTTCAAATTCACATATCTTGTACATAATTTAACGTTCTATCTAACTGTACGAGTTTCGTTAATGGCACAAACCTACAGACGATTCAGGGATACTTTAAAATGATTGCGTTTGACCGTACGCCAAGTAAATAGCATAATAATGCAATTTGATATTTGCGCTCATCTCAGTTCAAATAGATTTTTTTCCGTTGCTATTCTATACGATTTGTTCTAATTCACATACGTTGTACAGAATTTAACGCTCTATCTAACCGTGCAAGTTTCCCAAATGGCACAAACCTACAGACGATTCAGAGATATACTTTATATATGACCGCGTTTGACCGTACGCCAAGTAAATAGCGTAATAATGCAATTTGATATTTGCGCTCATGTCTGTTCAAATAGCCTTTTCTCCGTTGCTATTCTATATCATGTTTTCTAATTCACATATGTTGTATAGAATTTAACGCTCTATCTAACTGTAGAAGTTTCGTGAATGGCACAAACCTACAGACGATTCAGGGGTATACTTTAAACACGAGGTATCCGGTGGCTCAACTGCAATGAAGATATATCCCAAATTCCCAATACGGCTGCTAGCCGTTAAATTCTATATTTCCGACAAAGTTTTTGACTAAAACACTATGCTTTTTCAGGGTTCTATTCTATACGATTTTTTTTAATTCACATATGTTGTAGAGTGTTTAACGCTCTATCTAACTGTACAAGTTTCGTGAATGGCACAAACCTACAGACGATTCAGGGATACTTTAAATATGAC
This sequence comes from Paragorgia papillata, assembly GCA_035771165.1. NCBI lineage: Eukaryota > Metazoa > Cnidaria > Anthozoa > Scleralcyonacea > Coralliidae > Paragorgia > Paragorgia papillata. Next base: position 1,005,093 of record JAWNZC010000341.1, on the reverse strand, counting down.
TGATTGCGTTTGACCCGATAATTTCCATTTGATATTTGGCGCTCATCTCAGTTCAAATAGATTTTTCTCCGTTGCTATTCTATTTTTTCTAATTCATATTTGTTGTCCAGAATTAACGCTCTATCTAACGGTATAAGTTTCCAAAATGGCACAAACCTACTGTACACGATTCAGGGGTCTTTAGACCCGCGGTGTCCGGCTCAACAGCCGTATTGGCATATACCTTCATGCAGTTATGCACTAAAACATTTCGGAGACAGGGGATATTGCTGATAAAACTGGTAAGTATTTTTAACGTGACTTATAGTAAACTTGTGAGTGTGATCTACCACAGTTTTTGTGAGTCATGATAAAAAATTATTTTGGTCAGAGAACGTGTACTTTCTCTTTAATTATCTTATAAGATCTCGCTAAAATCTTATAAGATCTACGTGTAAAAATCTTATAAGATTTTTCTTAAGATCTTACAAGATTCTCACAGTGGTGGGTTTGGCGCAGATACATGTACGCATAGCGGACCTTTTGTTTAACATTGGAATAAAACTAACAACCTCCGAGATAACTCGCCTCATGTAAACTTTATTCAAACAACATAAATACCAGATTTGGTATATAAGATACATACATATAACATATAAACTAGAGTACGTGCTCAACTATAAACTTTCAAAACTTGTTAAAACATTAAAACAGTATTTAGCTACCAAAGTCATAATTGTTTTGTCTTGCATAGCAATGACATACATGAAAAGGTCTTGATAGCTAAATTTAGAAAATTAGTTATTTATTTTACAGAGACTTTCCATAAAATTAACTCTAAGATCGGCGAACTTTGTGTTTCTGCATGACATTAAAAGGTGTTGTTCGTTCCCAATCTCATTTAGGTCACAATGTTTGCATAATCTTTCACTGTATGAAACATTTCCGTATCGACCAGTTTCAACAGGTAGTTTATGAGCTGAAATTCTTAATTTTGTAACCGCTTGACGATGTTTGAAGTTGCGAATTGAAGAAAGATATTTTTTTTCAAGCCAAAATTTATTTTCAGTTTTTTAAAGACTCTTAATTTGCCATTATTTCCACTTTGTTGAATCTGCTCTTTCCAGTATTCAGTATAAAACTCATGTAATTTATTCCTCAAGTAATGGCAAAAATTTCCTTGTTCTTTGGGTGGTATTACAAAATTTTTAAAATTATTAACTTCTATATTACATAGTTGTAGTAAATATTTTGTAAATAATATTGGTTGTAAATTAGAGTCCATACAGACTCTCGCTGCTTCACCAGCGAGGGTATCTGTAAAAGTTGAGCTTTTGATGCGAAACCAATATTTTGTTATAAGTGTAGCTATTTGTATAATTAGGGGTGCCCTTCCTAGTTCACCATAGACAGCTAAATTTGTAGATTTTGAGTGAACACCCAAGATTCTTTTGCAGAATTTTAGATGTAGTCTTTCTATATCATTTGTTAATTTAAAAATTTTAGTTTTAAACATCGCAAAAGAGTTTATTTTACCCAATAAGTATGGACCCCAAACTTCGCAGCTATACAGCAAAACGGGAACTACCGTTGAAGAGAAAAGTTTTAAAAGCAATTTTATTGGTACATTCTCCACGTTTGAAAAACTTTTGAATAAACAATGATAGGCACGTATTGCTTTACCATAAAGTATTTTTTGTGTTCGTTTAAAATTACCGGAAAAGTGAATACCAAGGTAGCAATATTCATCAACTTGCTCTAGAGCAATTTTCCCGAAAGACCAAATTGATGGGAAGTGTGCACGTCTTTGGGTTGGTGTTCCAAACAATAAAACTTTTGATTTTTTTAAATTAATGTTCAACTTCCATTTCTTGGTGTAAAATTCAAGATTTGTGAGACAGTTTTGTAAGCCAGACCTGGACTCGGATAGTAAAACTAAGTCGTCTGCGTAAAGTAAACAATTTAAATCAGTTTCATCAAGTTTTACTGGGGCACACGAGCTGTTAAATAAATTAGGTATATCATTGATAAACACGTTGAATAAGGTGGGACTTAGATTGCATCCTTGTTTTACCCCAATATGGGACTTAAAGAAAGGAGTACTTCCCTTATCCAATTTTACCGAGCAATCAACTGAGGAATACATACTTAGCATTAGACGTATGAAATTCTTACTACAACCATATTGAATAAGTTTGAAGAAAAGTCCTTCTCATGTGAACAGGCCCCAGCAAAGTGTGTAGTATGCTATATTGTGTGTGTTGCATGCATTATTACTGAGCATAGCAAATAACATTGAGGAAAATCCTGGACCCATTGTTTATGATGTAATTGACAAGCTGTGCCAATTTTAGTGAAGACAAACAATCTGTGTCAGTTCTTGCTATGTTGTTGACTGCAATAATATATAACCAGTATGAACATATTATGACAGTTTTATTTCTACATGTATATCGTAGCAAATTCTTACATGCTATACTAGTCAAATACCTACAGGTATTAACAAACATTCTGAAAAGCTATTATTATATATTTTATCAAATTAAATTGGCCATTTCCTGTTTTGGTATATTGCTATGTGCTCTAATGTTATAGGTATTACTTATACTACCAGTGTCTTAATGATTATCTCAACCAAAGGCCCATTCACATGATCTGATTAATCCACTGCATGGATTAATCAGACTCATGCAATTTTCCTCCTGCTGCATGTGATGTGGATTTACTTATAATAATAGTTGGTTTTGTGTTAATAACACTGTTATTGCAATTACTATAGTTGTTATTAAATCATATGTATCATGAGGAAAATCAGATTGTGTGAATAGATCGTTTGCACATTACTTCACCTTGGTTCTTTCCGTTGGCAAACGCTGTTGACACACCGCTGACCATAATTTTATTTTAGCAAGGGTATTTGAAATTAATGAAAATCATTTATGTCGAAAATGAGCCAGTGGCGTAACTCCTATAGGCGCTGCCCGGCAAGAGCCGGGGGCCCCCTGTCACAGGAGGGGGCCTGAGTCCCCTGTCACAGGGGGGCCCCTGAGCCAGGATGTCGGATGTCCTTATGAGGATTCCGTCATTTATTTTTCACATATTTATTGGGAAATCGTCAGTCGTCGTTGAACTGGATATAGCTTTCCATCATTTAAATATTGGTACGAAGTTTCAAACAGTTTCTTATCAAATTCATTAATAATTCATAAGGAAAATTCAAAAGAAATGAATGTTTAATCAGGTGTTTGTAAATACTGTTAAAACATTGATTAAAAAACATCAATGTTTTATCAAAGTTATTAGACACTAGCGGCTCAAATTCAGTTTTTTCTGAGTTAAAATGATCTTATCTAACGTTTCTTACAACTCTTAAGTAAGTTAAAATATGGGCGGCCGATCTACTTAAAAAATTCATTAATAATTCATGAGGAAAACACAAAGGAAATCATGACCGTGACGTGTCTCTATATGTGATAGAGACACGCTCGCTACTTTCGATGAACTTTTTCTTCGATTTTGCTGCTCAGACAACTTCAATTTTCAAAATTGATTTCTATATGAGTTTATATGGATAGTTTTTGAAGCCATTTAAAACATTCGCAGTGCGTGTTTTATCAGATTTACACTGCTGCTCATGTTTTAAATAGTACATAGAAAATACAGAACGTTGCAACAGGTTAATAAAGGTACGAAAATGGATTTCTATTCTGCTGCTTGTCCCATGAGGCCTTTTGCGCACGGTCAAATTACCGTTTTTGCGCATACCTAGTTCATCGTGAAGTTTTTTCTGTCAAACGGCGGGATATAAACTATAAAGTTGAAGTGTCAAAAGACCTGTATTATCTCAGGTATAACAGTTAGACTAATCATTTTTGTGTTCACCCAAATCATAAAAACAAAATGTTTTATTTTTGCTTTTAATGCAGCAGTGTAAGAGCCAGGTTAGTTTGTTTTGTTTGTAAATAAATCTGTGTTTATATTGTAAAGTGAGTTTTCAACGATGTAGTTACGTGATTACGGTATTTTCGTCAGTGACTATATTCTTGATAAATCAAATCAAGTCAATTTATTTCGCCAGCAAAATATATACAAAACAAACAGAAAAGAATATGATAATTGGCAAGGAAACCCAAAGAAGAAACCAACAGGCTTATAGGATTTGGGCTCTCTTTTTACATAAATATTCGTATTATTAATGGTAAACGACGAAGGAGTAGAATTCGAAGTTCTTAAGTCCTGTGGTAGTTTGTTCCATAAGTAGGGTATTCTATTAAAAAATGTTAAAGAGTTCAGTTGTACATTTTGCTAATTTTAGTTTACCTTGGGAAAATGACCTCAGCCTAGTGTCAGCACAAAACTCTACATATGATTCAATATTGTAGTCATAATATCCACATTTCATTTTATAAAACGTGGATAAGTCCTTCACTTCTCTCCGATAGTCTAAGGGAAGAAGGGCAAGCTGCTGTAGACGCTCAGTATAGCTCATATCAGGTAGGAGTAGCCGCGTGGCACGCCGTTTTCATCTTAATAACGAGGCAGCACTTCACTTGCGATAGTAACTTCTGGTTAGTATTCATAACTTTTGATAAAGATCACCAAGAAGGCTAATTAGTATTCTTAACTTTTGATACGGATCACTTTGTCCAAAAGATGATCTTTATTGGGATTTACAGACGTATATACATGTGACTTGAATGCTACGTTTTGATTGCTTCTTAACCTCATTAATTATTCATGAATTTCACGAATATATACGAGACGGAGGACTTTACCGGACTTCATACGAGACGGCGGACTTTACCGGGATTTCAAAGTCCGAGTGCTTTTTGAAATGGCGAGCCAAAGGCGAGCCTTTTTAATGCACGAGGGCTTTGTAATCCCGGTAAAGTCCGCCGTCGAGTATTTGAACTGACTTCTCAAACTCAAAACTCCGAAGATACCTCTGAAACGTAATATAATTTGCCTTATTTCAAAGTCCCAATACTTTGGAAACGTATTTTGCATTATTTCAAAGTACTAGTACTTTTTCTCCGATTTCAAAGCACTGATTAAATATTAATTTCTTTTGTTTTTTTGTTCATGAAATATTGATGAGTTTGAGAAATATATATATTGATATATATATATATATATATATATATATATAAATTTTCAAGAGGAACTTTATTTAATCTTCAATTCACTTCTTTCCTGAAGAAGGGGCTAGACCCCGAAACGTTGTGAATTGAAGATTAAATAAAGTTCCTCTTGAAAATTTATATGCTGTATTTGGAACAATTTGCTGAATGCTGGCTCTTGATATATATATATATATATATATATATATATATATATATATATATTAACAATTTAAATACATGTATGCATGTAATGCAATAGACACGTGCTGACGTGCATGCATACACACTTCCCGAATTTACTTCAATGCCCACGAAACACTGAATGGCTCCAAACGTCGAGGCCGACAATGAGATCGTAATGCATTTACTGTTATCTTTCATGGCCAGCCTCGATTTCAAGCTGCTGTTCGTGCTTATTGAAGCAAATTCGGGAAGTAATAATCTATTGCATGCCTATTTTTCAAGTTTGAATGTCGACAAAAAAACAGCTTGTGTTTTAGCCTTCATATAACTTCTACTCGACCCATTGTTAAGATATATCCTTTAATCCAACCCAGCTCCTTCGAATGCCGATCGCGCATCAGAGCGGTCAGAGGAGTCAGCACAAGTATCGTCATCACTGTTACAATCCTCAAATAATAAATAATTGATTTTCGACGCTGACTGAAGCAATGACTTGTCAATCGATGTGTCTAGCTGATGCCACATTTCGACATAATGATCTCTTTTATTCAGCATAATTTCCCATTGTTCAGAAACGTTCTCTTTTCCTTTATTTCCGAAGTACACTTGCCCGATAAGTTGTTTTTTTCTAAACTTCGCTACGTGTTTTACTGTGAGAACAATTTGAGTATTCCGAGCAAGAAAATCAGAGGGAATATGCACGGTAAACGTTTTTTTAAACTTTGGAGCAAGCGTTCTTTTCTCTACTTTTGTTCTCTTCTTTAAGACCAGAAACGTATTGACAAAGACTTGAATTTTCACATACGGACCTGCAATATATAAAACGATTATTTGTGAAACTCATGTGTGCGAGCTTGTATAATGTAAAGGATGTGTGATCAAATACTCTGCTTCTGAACTCCAGACATAAATCAAACCTGCAACCTTCCATAATAACGCTCTAACCATGCATTGGTTAGCATGCATAGCTCAGGCTCTAATGGCGAGTTACAGTATAATAAGGACTCAGTGGCGGATCCAGAAGAAAGACCCAAGAGGCTTTCCCCTCCTCCTTTTTGGTCAGCTAAAAATCCACTATCTTTCTGAATTTCTACCAATGAGTCAGCAAACTCGAGATTTAAGTTTTGCTATACATCGTAGAGACTTATTTTGAAATTTAACTGGATATTTAAAGCTGTGACATTTTTCTCTGCTGTGGGGATCACTGATAGCCGAGCGTTAGTTGAAAGAAAGACCGATATTTTATTATTTTTATGTAGTTTAGTTACAAACTAGTTGGCGCTAGGTCACTTGCTCGTATTATTGATGGAGCTGTCACAATGTCAATTGCACAAGAATACCTTAAAATGCCTCAAATTTGTTGTTGCCAATTCTAAAATCAAACCGATTTTGCTTTCTCAGGAATGCGGGAAATGCCATTTTAGAGACTCTAGATGTTCAACATTTTGGGGGGGTCATGCCCCCGGACCTCTAGCCAGGCTCCGAGGCTTCGCCCTCGGACGTCCGCTACTGCCGCGGCCTCTCTTTCCAAAATGCTGGATCCGCGCCCGTGAGGATAGTTTATAACCTAAGCTGATAAGCGGCTTGCGTAGGAAGCGTCTTAAAAAAGACGCGAAACACTCCTATAAAGGTACAATTAAGACTTATGTTCGCGTCTTGCACCAGCCAGTGGCGTAGCCAGGGGGGGGGCGGCGAGGGGGTCTGCCAGACCGTTCTGGTGAAAAGTTTAAATCCGTGGAGAAACTTGTAAGGGGGGAGGTAGAGTTGTTTTAAGTCCAAGTGAGTAGATAGTGATGTGTTATATATATATATTTCAGGCATGCATATGCTATAAATTACAATACTAAGGTATATACAAAATGCCTCCAACCTGTTTTTACATTTACGACTTGTTTATAAATAAATCTAAAGATATTCGCACGTGTATCATTCTATGTTCTGGTTTGATTTCAACAAAATTATGTAATTTATGGCTTTCAGATTACTCTTAAATATTGCCTCAAAATGCAGGAAATAGTGTTTCCGAGACCCTAGAAATCCTAAATTTTCCGGGGGGCATGCCCCGGACCCCCTAGGAGACCGAGGTTCCCGCCCCCCAAACCCTGGCTAATCGCCACTGGCACCAGCCATGGTTTTATTGCTCAAAAATGCTGTACTGCATGTATAAATGGGTCAGATGCCATCTAATGAAACCATACACTGAGCTATATCTGACGGTATATACGTGCTTCGTAAGTGATAGCGTGTACGGGAGCTTGGCGTAAGATAGCAGACGTTTGAATTGGTAGACCATATAGTTAATGGAAACCTTGGTGTGGAAAGGTGTAAATTTTATTACATTTTATATCATGCAAACACTAGCGCTACATGTGACTATGAATTCGTAACTTACAAATTCATATATAGTCATGCATGCACATGCATGTATGCATGTAGCACTAACCTTAGCTCTCTACCCGACCTTCAGTATATAGTTCAATGATATTTGGAATGGTTTGGAATTTAATACAAAAAAAATATTAAATCTTATAACATTTATAAAAGGGAAACAAAAAAATATTTCTTTCAAACTTAATACAATTAGTTAACAGAAATCCTGTCTGGATTTCAAAAACAGAGTATTTAAGCTCGACGAACGTCTACGTCTGCCAGACTGCCACATTTCTCAAATTCATTACAATTATCAAGATGAAAAAAAAAAAGCAAATCAAGATTACTGAGAGTGAGACAGACAATTGTGTGTGTGGTTTTAATTTGCATAGAGTTCAGACAAATTAACCCACAAATTCTTCTTAAAATATATTGTATGCATGCATATATTAATTACTCCAAACCTACGTTGCGATGTTTGAATGTCGGCCGCGAATCAAGTACTTGGTTTCGAGTCTCAGTGTTTGAAGTTGATCTATTAGTATTATGGACTAGTTACTGGGGCCGAAGAGAAAATACCTTGTAGCGCAAATTTTTTTAACCCTTTGAAGCCTGAAGACGAGTCTTTAGGATTTTATCTGGTTAACGCCAGAGGATTTTATCTGGCTAACGCCAGACGATTTTATTCAGCACAGGGAGAGGGCCAGAGATCTCTTTAACCCCATCATTTTGTAAACAAAAAATGCTTTAACCCCACCATTGTTTAATAGACAGAAAAAAATTTTACCCCACCGCTACACCTATTTTATTACATAATGTTTCGTGTTGACCCTCACTGAACATTGATTATGGCTTGTGCTGTACGCTAATAAATATACGCCTATAAAAATACGATGTTAAATTTTTTTTTACCCAACCCGTTTCCTCTATTAAGTTATTTTTACTCCACCTCAGAAGTGTTTATTTGTTTAGTTACCCCAGCCATAAATAATGACAGGTCCCTTACCAGTGGTGTGACAAACATATTAAAACCAACTATACAGTGTGTATCAAAAAAATTCGAACCCTTAGAAAATGAATTAGCATTCTTTTCAAACAACCTATTGTAGTAGTGTGAAAGCCCTAAAAGCGCTGCGTTATAAATTAATCAACACATAAGTTAAACGAAGCGAAAAAGCTTTTAAATACTTTCACCATGCATACACTTCAAGTTATCTTAATTTCCCAGGTGTATAAGACCGTGTGCTTTACGCATCTGTGGGTTCAGCGAAGTGCTTATAGGGCTTTCAAACTACTACAATAGGTTGTTTGAAAAGAATGCTAATTCATTTTCTAAGGGTTCGAATTTTTTTGATACACACTGTATATAGTGCATGGATTAATATTATACAAATCCTGCATTCTGAATGACTAACTATACTTAAAAAACTCATTAATAATTCATGAGGAAAACACAAAGAAAAATCATAACCGTATCGTGGTTTTATATCTGATAAAATTTTCTCCTGATTTACATAAACTTTAGCTTTGATTTTCTCGCCTTAGACAACGTTATTTTTCAAAATTACTACGCCAATGAACTTACCAAATGGTGATCGTTTTTTAAGCCATTCAAAACACTCGCAGAACGTGTTTTATCAGATCTAAAACACTCGGCTTCGCCTCGTGTTTTATATCTGATAAAACACTCCTGCTCGTGTTTTAAATAGTACTCAGACTACGTTTACACTAGAGCAAAAATATCCGGATTCACATTGTTTTTTATTCCCATGAGGAAGAAAAACAATGTGAATCCGGATACTTTTGCTCTAGTGTAAACGCAGTCTCGATGTCTATATCGGTTATAGACTATCAGTAGCGAAAAAGTCAAGTTTCACTGAAATGCAAAATAATGGCAGAAAACTCGCGTTTTGCCGAGCGAGGTTTCAGTTTGTTTCTATATGTTCATAGACAACTCGGGTTTGTTGTCTAATCGGTTAAATAGTCTGCATGCAGGCTTAGAACAACTTCTACGCGGGCTTCCGATGAATTTACGATCATATTATACAAATATATCATTTGACTCGATTAAACTACCAGTAATTGTGGGGATTATTATAGGAAAATTTGAGTGCTTGAATACATAGAGTACATTTTAAGACCAAACCTGGGCCAGTTGCCAAAATACAGCACCAAACCTAACACCAACGCCTTTTGGCTGGAATCAAACTCGCGACCCTGCGATACTATAGTGCAGCGCTGTTGGGCACTGATCTACGGAGGCTGTTGCTGAAAGTTTAGTCAACGAGTTCTGTGTATATATATATAGTATAGTTTAAGTGGGCTTACCTCAAAATGTTGAGTGTCGCAACTGTCAGTTTCACGCGGGGCGATCTTCAGGCAACTGACAGTTGCGATACTCAACGTTTTGAGGTAAGCCCACTTAAACTATACTATATTCGCTCTACCTTTATGGTATTGAGCACTTTCCGACATTCCGTGAACAAAATCACATGTGCTCGTTTGTATATATATATGTACTATTTAAAACACGAGCAGGAGTGTTTTATCAGATATAAATGTTTTATCAGAGGCTTAAAAAACGATCATGGAGTTGAATTAAAAAATATTCACAAAAAAATACTGAAATAGACTAGAAGTCAAACTAGGTTCCAGAGGCTCTTGAAGAGAGACGAGGTGGAGGGAGGGGGTTGGTGGGGGCGAGGGGGGGGGGGGGAGGGGGCGAGGCGGAAACTGAAGAGCCTCTGGTCAAATCGGTTGAGTATCTCACTTTCATGTTTGAAACGGTTCAAAATTTGAATCTTGCTTGTTATTGCGTAATTATACGTGTCAAACCGGTTTGAGGTTCTAGAACGTTTACAGCCCAACTGGATTTCCCTAAATCAATTACTCGATCACAAGCGAGGTTCAAATTCTGAACCGTGCTTCAACCATGGAAGTAAGATTCTCAACCGATTCGACCAGAGGTTCTTCATTACCACCTCGCCTCTCCTTCCGCCTCGCATCTCTTCAAGAGTCTTTAGAACCAGGGCATAATAAATGCAACGATGGTTGGTTGTTGGACCGGGCTATCAGTAAAAGCTTAGTGAAAATACAACTAAGGGCTCGGCTGTTTATATGGAGGTGAGTCACCCAGTCAATCGAGTTACTTGGTTTGCCGGGATGAACTTCGCGTTCTATTTATACGAAAGCGAGTTACCTGGCAAGTTGTAATATTTGCGATGATAATTTTAAACGAGCAACGAATATAGAAAATTCACTCCGGTATGCCGAGTTAGCAGGGAAAAAGTGTCTATCACGGGGAAAGTGTTTATCTCGCCTTGCCGAGATGTCAATATGGAGTTCATAATTGCCAGGGCGAGTTGCCGAAACAGTGCCTGTTCTACCGACCGGGAACTCGCCATGTGCCGAGTAACTCGGCTGGCCGGGTAACTCTTTTATATAAACAGGCCCTAAACAGCCACTTAAAGCCGGCGATAAATCCTGCTATAATCAAAGCACTTAATATCTGATCCCTCGAGAAAGTCGACATTGTTTTAGAAAACATCAACATTTGGGAAAACAAAACTGATGGTTTCCCTCCGGATCAGATAATATATAATGTACTACTTACTAGAGGTTAGTTTGTCTTGATCCATTATTTTAAGACCAGATGCTTCCTGGATTGCAATCTCGAGAATTTCGTTCTTTTCTCTCCAACATAATCCCACCAAAAGTTCACCAATGTGTTCGGATATCTTAACGTAAATTTATATATAGAAAGTTTCTTGATTAACAGTTGGTTTGCGGAAACTGTCTGTCTGTCTGTCTGTCTGTCTGTCTGTCTGTCTGTCTGTCTGTTGTCTGCCTTGTTTGTTTGTTTGTCTGTTTGTTTGTTTGTTTGTTTGTTTGTTTGTTTGTTTGTTTGTTTGTTTGTTTGTTTGTCTGTTTGTTTGTTTGTTTGTTTGTTTGTTTGTTTGTTTGTTTGTTTGTTTGTTTGTTTGTTTGTTTGTTTGTTTGTTTGTTTGTTTGTTTGTTTGTTTGTTTGTTTGTTTGTTTGTTTGTTTGTTTGTTTGTTTGTTTGTTTGTTTGTTTGTTTGTTTGTTTGTTTGTTTGTTTGTTTATTTGTTTGTTTGGTTCTTTGAAAAACTTTGTTTGTCTGGTTCTTTGAAAAAATTACTGACGCATAGTTAACAAGTCAATCAAAGTGATACAAAAAATTAAATAAAATATTCATACAAACCAAAGTCAGCCTAAGCCACTACCTGACTTTACAACCGCTCAAAGCGGGTGTCAAATTTGATTTTTGACAAAGTGGACGTTTATGCTAACCAAATTCTGAAGCTTCTTAAGAACTTCTATTTGCAGCGGCTAGAGTGTCGTTTGTTATAGAATATTCAATAAGCTCACCTCGTCTTCCCATTTTAATCTTTCCGAGTAGAATCTTTCTGAACCACTTATTATGGTTTTACCGTCGATTTTTATTTTGACACATCCTATCAAATCATGTGACGAAAGATGGTTTATGTCGTAAACCGAAAGGAATAAGATTTGTCCAGGCAAGTCTTCTGCTTGAATTTGATATTTTATGGTGTCGTTAAAAGTCGGAGAAACGTTATTTCGGACGTAGCGAGTTTGTGCCTTGGCTTCGTATTTCTGAGAAAAAGGTCTGAGTTCCACTACGACGTACGTGAAAGAGACGTTGCTGGAGGAAAGCAGTGAAAAATTCTCTCCTCTTATTATCCTCACGTTTAACTGGGACCTGAAATTAACCATTGGAAGAACGTATAATTAGCGATCATGTAGACAATTGTGCGTAGATACACAGTCAATACAATACAATACAATACAACGCAACGCAACGCAACGCAACGCAACGCAATACAATACAATACATTAATTAAAACACGATCAAGTCGGTTTTCTTTGTTTTTTGAGGGATTTATATCCCATAAATCCCTCATTATAAATTCATAGGGATTATATATATAAAGCCCGGGGATTATATATATTTAATCCCTATGAATTTATAATTGCCCAATTCATAGGGTGCATGCTACAACCATCTCGTATCGTAACGCCGGTAGCGCCCACATACGAGAAGGAGAACAAGGGTTTGCTTTTCGCTCCACGTAGTTTACAAAAGGAAGGCAAACCAATGAAAATCATCAAAATCTGTTGATTGAGTCAGCACTTTATTACACTGAACGTTGAGCATAAAATGTGGGATTGATATTGCATCAATACGCATGCCCAATGCTGTAATGATGTGTTCAATGAACCTTTACGTATACTTCTCAAGTTTGTTTAATAAACTGCTTTGGAGTTTTATTATTTCATAAAATCCCGTTAACATTCGACATAACAATGTCCTTCGACACTCGGTAAAGGCTATTTTTTAGAAAACCTTCTTCAATCGTGTTTACGTCGGCTTTAAGCCAGATATATCTGCTCGGTATTTATCCTATACATACAATACAATGCAATGCAATGCAATGCAATGTGTTGCGTTGTGTTGTGTTGTGTTGCGTTGCAGTGCAGTGCAGTTCAACGCAATGTCATGCCATACCATACCATACACGACGAGACAATATGGCATGATAGAGAACATGCAGGACGTACGATACGATACGATACAATAGAATACATCCCAATGAACAAAGGAATGAAGAAGCAAAAACAACCAACAATGAACCGTTTTTTAAGCTATTCAAAACACGCAGCACGTGCTTTAAACATTACATGTTTTAAAGGCAATGTTATATATATATATATATATTATCCAGGAGACATTAAATTGCCTTCGACCATCTCGAAAAGCCTACGCTGGTAGTATAACTATAGCGCCCTCCCATGACATGAAAATGCCAGCATTTGCTAAACATTATAAACGGCAGGGATGATGAGTTGCGAAGTGACACAGATCATCATTTCTTAACCACCATTTATTCCCACGGACATATATACCAGGAGGTCCCACCTTGACAGGTAAAATCGTCTGGCGTTAGAAACAGTAATATAAGAAGAAAAGTGCCAAAAAGCAATATTCTTGTCTTAATTTACTACCTTCGATAGTCGTACTTCAGCGTGAAGTCAAGTTTTCCAAGTTCTTTCTATATATGGTGTAAACAAAATTATATTAAAAACTAGAAAGCACCCAGCGGCTGCATACTTCCGTCAGGGATTATTATTAGAGATGTTTAAAAAGAAAAAAATTCGACGCGACGATTCGTCGAATAAAATTCAAACAATTAAATGCGTCTGAATTAAATTCGTCCATTGTGCGACGTTTAGCGCTGGCCTAACCCTTTCACCGCCAGATTTCTTCTTTTGACAATTAAAATCGTCTGGCAGCGTTAGCCAGAGTAAAATCAATAACAAAAGTCGACTATGGCGGTAAAAAATCCGTTTTCCAACTATACCGTATACGAAACGTAGAGCTTCTTTGTTTTGCATGTGAACTCTCGAACAGGACTAATGATCATGACTTTAAGACCCCGTTTACACGATGCCGGTACAATTTGAAAACGGAACAAAATCATGCCGGTGTGTAAACACAGGCCAAAAAGTCTTGAGTTTACACGGTGCCGGTATAATATAATGACGGATTAGCATGTGACTATTTTCTTCCAATGAGAATTGAGAAGACTTTGTGAATACTGCTGACCCGAATACTGTGGTCGTATATATCGTGATTACCGTCATCAAACTGTTACGGCACGGGCGTTTACACGATACCGGTTAGTGTTGCGTTTTCATTTCATGCCGTCAAGGAACCCGTCTTCATTTTGTGCCGTTTTCATGTCATTTTTGTGCTGGCGGTATCGTGTAAACGCAAGGCCTAAACGGCATGATTTTGTTCCGTTTTCAAATTGTACCGGCATCGTGTAAATGGGGTCTAAGATAAACAATTACAAATGCTAACGTTTTGGTACGGATGATGAGATTAATTAATCCCTAGGGGGAGTCGGTCACTTACAATTTCTTTCCGTCCACTAGGTCGAGGTTGAACAGGAGTCCTCCTTAACAGAGGTAGATAGAAATCGTGGTCTTCCGTGGACGTTCTCTGAGAGTTTCTTTTTGGCGGGTCTTTCTTTTCCTTTTTGCAACAGCACCGACAACAACAGACGATCATGATTATTAAGATAACGATTAATGGAACAATACAGCCGTATACAATCGATTTATGTTCATCGAACCATTCTCCTACATGGACAGCTGGTAAAGAAAGTAACAGAGGTCAGTTACTTAGATTTAAGGGGGGTATTCATATGCATATGATCCCGGGCTGGCCCCCTTACCGAGATCTCCCTCACACTTATCTCCCTGATATAGGAGAAACTGGGCTAACCTGCTTGCCGATATATCAGCAGCGTGTGCCGAGATCCCGGTTGGCGAGATGAAATTTTCCCATAGAACACATCGTCCGGCGGCTTACCGGGATGAAGTCATTATGGACAAAAAGTTAGTTCTTAATTTTTTATGGGATTTAAGGATAGTGGAAGGTTTTATTGTTTATTGGAATATAAATCTCAATTGTGTAATAAAAGGATTGATTTTGAAGCAAACAATCCTGTGCAATACAACAGAATTAGTGATCTTTGATGGCTGATGTCTTGTCACGGATTGTGCATGGACAAGCTAATTTTATTCATGATTTCTCCTCTGTACAGGTGGGATGGAAACTATACCGTATCTTCGTCTCGCTTACCGGGTCAGCCCGCTTACCGGGATCATATGAACGCCACCTAAATATTTTAAACACTTTTTAACTAGCTCTTAAAATCTGAGAATAGTGATAATAGTAATTAAATTTGCAGCCTATAGTGTGCTTTTTCAAATTTTGGACAGAAAATATTAGTGCCATCGATACCTGTTCAAAACCCGAGAATTCGGACACGTTTCTTGTTTCACAGGGGGGACATGATACGCCGATTGTCGGACTATCATTTACGTATGCCTTATTCCACAAGAATTTTGAGAAAAACATCGCTCCCCCGTGCACAAAATATATAAAAACGTACCTACAAAGATTTTGGATTCTCCCCTCCCCCCCAACTTTTCATCATGTTCTGACGCTTATATATAAAACTGACATGAGGTCAGTGTGTTTGCGCGTGCACGCCAATATTTCGTTCACCCACATGCAGGCTCAAAAAATATTTCCGGGTGCTCAGATAGATGTGTTACTAATAGACCACTTTTATAATAGCGACTAACTTAAGGTGGCTACACACAGTTTCTTGAAAAATGGAAAATACAAGTTTGAGAGTCCAAAATACGTGATTAAACAATTCGGAAAAAGAATAAAACTAAATGTTATGTATAGTTAAACAGTCTGACAATAAAAAACTGTTACCAAATAAATAGCAACAGTTGTTGCTATGGCAACAATGACTTTTCAAAATGGCTGCCAATTACCCTTCAAACTAATTTAATTCGAAAAAAACTTTGGTGACCCGCAATTTTTTTTCATTAAAACTTTTTTTGAAGTATGGGTAATCAATAAGCCGATTTAAAAAAAATTCTGTAGAACGAAATTTTTTAAAAATTAACAAATTTCAGAATTTTTTTAAAATCGGCCAATTGATTACTCATACTTCAAGAAAAGTTTTAATGAAAAAAAATTGCGGGTCACCAGGTTTTTTTTCGAATTAAATTAGTTAAAAGGGTAATTGGCAGCCATTTTGAAACGTCATTGTTGCCATAGCAACAACTGTTGCTATTTATTTGGTAACAGTTTTTGATTGTCAGACTGTTTAACTATGAATAACATTTAGTTTTATTCTTTTCCCGAATTGTTTAATCAAGTGTTTTGGACTCTCAAACTTGTATTTTCCATTTTTCAAGAAACTGTATGGAGCCACCTTAAATATTATTTTATGCATAGAGATCATAAATAAAACTAGAGGGGCATATATTGGGCAGTAGTAGTATAGCGGCACTCTACGGTACTGCTCTATTGTAGTGCCGCTCCACTGTATTGTTTTATTGTAGTTCAGTACCGCTCTACAGTGCTCTCTGGTGGTACAGTGCCTCTCCAGTCTCCACAGTACTACTCTATACTCAGTAGTACAGCGCCACTCTACAGTACCGCTCTACAGTACTGCTCTATGGTGGTACAGTGCCTCTCCAGCCTCCACAGTACTACTAGACTAGTACTACTCTATACTCAATAGTACAGCGCCACTCTACAGTATCGCTCTATTGTAGTAGTGCCGCTCCACTGTGTTGCTTTATAGTAGTAGTACATTGCCCTTCTACAATATACTTCTTTATAGTATAGTAGTACAGTGCCGCTCAACATTTCCCGAATTACTATTGTAACATTACATTAAATATATTAGAAATATTAAAAATTATATTAAATATATACCGTTAATATTTAGGAAGTTTCTCAAGCCTAAATTAATGTTAATAATCATAATAGCGTATCATATTATATGATTTATAAAATATGTGAAAAACGTGATGGAAACTGTCGTCGTCAGCCTTTGACTGATCCGACGTCTTTGTCTATTACAAATTAAGAGAGTAGAGGATTACTTTACGGCAATTTTGCATAAAACAAGTAGAATTAAGACACTAACATCCTCTTTACTCTTTAGTTCCTGTTGAGTTGTATATAGAAACGGTGACGGTGTTGTAGTAGAGGTTTGGGAGAAGTCGTAATAGCTATGGAAATACTTGTTTTTTTTAGTTCATGTTTGTCTATACCGTTACTTGTTTTTCCAATTTTCCATTTCAATGTGTTCTTCAAATTCATTATAAACACAAAAAATGCATATTTTTCTGTAATTTCTTTAACTGATACTGCCAAGTCGTGGACTCGGGGAGAATGTCGCAAATTCGAGAACGAGAAAGAATTTGTTTTCAAACGACCACGAATATTTAATTTTACAAATTATAATATCAGTTATATCGTTTGGCTTGTTTCATTTCCAACTACGAAATGCTGCAAGTTGCTTTAAAATTTATCAAAACAACAAAGAACCACTATAATTGAAAAATTTGTCGTATAGATATAAAGCGAGATAAAGTATAGTAAAAAGTTCTTTCTTCGAGTGTTCGACAGAGGTATAATTATATCTTTCTGCTTTGAACATGTATCTCTCTCTGTCTTTCATGGCCGAAATGTGGGAATGTCGTTTTTATATATACATGCATATGGTTTTATTCAAAGCAGCTAAATCTGACGCTTTTTGACAGATTCAAAGTCCTTATCGAAAGACAATGACGCATTCCAAGTAACCGATGCTTTGTGTCCCTGTTATATATTTATGCATTGTTAAATTTGTACGTTATTGAGCATTTTGGCGTTACGGTTAGATAAATACTAAAGTGATGCGATGATTTGTTAAAACTTAAAACAGACATAAGTGACACATTCTTTGCACGTCAAATAGAATTCGACACTACATAGGTCTGCATACATACATGCAAGTGCATGTATTGACGTTGAGCAAATATTTTATGATATGACACAGTCTGCCTTGAGAAAAGAAACCCACGCTATACATATATTAGAAGTGTCATGCATCTGACACTTTCATATCAAGATTATGGTTTCAGTAATTCATATTTAAATCGAATCTTTCTCTTCGACCAGAAATTATTTCGAAGAACGAATTACGGGAATGCAATGCGCGAGTAATACGAAAGTATACGTTCTCGGGATTTTAGGAAATTTTCATTTTAAGACCAAAACTACTATTAAATACCGGATGCAACACCAAGACCTTCTGGAACTGATCTCGCGACCCTGTGATGCAATAATGCAGTTCTTGGGGCACTGAGCGGTACGGAAGCCGTTGGCGAGAGCTTAACCACGAATTCTGTTTTCATAACGGTTTCAATGCCAAAGACGTATATATCGGATATATCACAAGTGATATTTTGCATTTCACTAAAAAATTCCTAGAACATTTGGTTTATATTAATCAAATGAAATACCAACCAAATATTACTTTCCGATATAAATAAACACAAAAGTATATACGAGCAAGGCTATGTTTCTACCAACAACTTGTCAACTATCTATATCCTTATATAAATTTTCTATAATGTATATATATATATATAGTTTACATATACTGTAATCTATAAACCTTTGCTTGTCGCTGTTGTTGTTGTTGTTGTACTCAGTGGGGTCTTTCCATCGAACACGACCTGTGACTCATGTGTGCCATCCAGCGTCGGGAAAGTAGCTCTAATTCGATGTAGTTTATCGTAATCATTCATTATTGCTGCTTGGAATCAAGTTCGAAGATCTTTTCCCCTGAATCCCGGACGACGCGTGTACAATACAAATCTTTCAACAACAACATCAATTACAGAGTGAATAACATCTTCAAGTCTTCTTGAAAATTTGCCAGTCATCGAGAATTTTTGTCGGAGTCCGTGATGCTATTGTTTCCAAAAAGCTGACATTATACATAATACATTACAACTGTAGAAAGACTTTCTCTTTGAATTGAAACCGACTTTAATACAAATGACGGCGAAACGTAGTTGTATTGCATGCGTTCGTCCGTTCTCTCTCGCGGAAGTTTTGAAACTGTAGGAATTTTTATATTAATATCCTGAATATTTATAAACATGCAGTGATTATACACTGAGATAAAAGCATGCCAGAAAAAAGCGTTAATTAAGTAAAAATTGGAAATGCAAATTTCATGTGACACTGACAATTGTCGTATTAAAGTAATTCCTTTGTAAACAAAAAAAGTCTCTACGTTCAGTCAAAGCGATGAATGCTCGCAGACGATGGACCATGGCTGGGTTGTTGGGTTGTTTTTTTGAAAGTTACATCTGACGGAAAAAGATATTTTGAGTAGTCAACAATGTTTCATAACAAAAGGGGCTTAATCAGAACTAGTGTGGCGCGTCGGGCGGTTTGGTTTGCCAAATTGTGGGGGTTGGAATGCATGGTATGGGATGATTAAGGCTTTTGAAAGTTGACCGGCCAAGAAAGTGAAATGATTGACCAAAACTATTTGAGGGTTCATCATCGAGCCACATATAACGAGAGCGAATTTATGCCACTATATTAAAGTAGCAATAATGGAAAAACGCCAAAATATGAAGAAAAAAAATTCAAATTTGTAAAGGATAAATTATTTTCTATCAGCGAAAAAAAAAAAAAGAAATTAAAAATGAAATGTTTTTTACAACGTGTAAAATCAGATTTTTACCGAACAAATTATACGTAAATTATCATTACACGCGAAACCTTAATTTCAGCTCCTTTTTCTCTCGTCAATTTTTCCCACCAAAATAGTGTTTTTAAAACTTCGCAATGCCAATGATTTAATGTTTTTTTTTTCTGAAAATTTAACGGGTTTGCTAACTACATATATACTCTCCTACAAAAGCGTGTTGGCGTTTTTTTGAAATTCAAATTCAGAGCGTTGATTTGGAGACTTTATATTCTGTGACCTGGGATTCCCGGGTTGGAGCTGTCAGATTTGTCGTATGCTTAATTGTCGGTTAAACCTATTCTTTATATAGAATTACACTATATATAGAAGTCGGCTATTTTAAATTGCATGGTTGGTACATAGAATTTTTAAACTTGAGGCTCAGACCCCGTTTACACTAGAGCAAAAGTATCCGGATTCACATTGTTTTTGTATTCCCATGAGGATGAAAAACAATGTGAATCCGGATACTTTTGCTCTAGTGTAAACAGGGCCTCAGGCATCACTATACATATAATTAAAAAGGCCGCGTTTGTCTGAAATTCTTAAAAAAATATTATACGCCGCCAACCTTTAGAGATAGGAAGTTGATTTACGTCCAAGATCTATTATATTTATCTCGAAGCCGTCTGCGTAATCTAGCGGTTATTAGGGAACTTAAGATGGTATAAAGTTTCATAAAAGTAGTACGACAACAGAAAAACTGTCATCACAGAGTTTAGAAGGATACGTACATGCATGGAAATTCACAAGCCAGAAAAAATTAGCGCGCGAATAATACGCCTATAGCACTTATATCAGGCCTTGTCCTAGAAAGCGGTGGTGTAGGTGCCTATAATGGCTATTAGGGACCTTAAGATCTACGACGGCAACTTCGAGGACGACATCCTTCAAACAAAAGCATTCTTCTTGCAAAACAAAGATGATAAATAATTTCTAGTCCCAAGAGTAATCTGAACACCGTCCTCGCTCTGTATACAACGCCACTCAGAGCATTTTCACGTCTTCAGGACGACGTTGACTCGTGGGGTGATGAGAACTGTTGTCTGAGATTGCTTAACACAGCCACTGCAACCCGGTTTTAACACTTTGAAAATTATAAAACAAGCTTCAAGTATTGAATACAGTAGTCAGTTAACCGTGACTTCTTTTTAATGCGAAAATTTGAATTGCTTTTTAACCGCCGTCGTCGTCCTAGCATCTTAGGCCTAGGTCAAACGACGAACTTTACATGAGATGAACTAAATTCTCCAAATTAAGTTCATGACAAGATCGACGTTTGATCGTTTGATCTGACGCATGCAGACGGATAGAACGTCTGAAGATCGTCCCTGGATCAAACGTCGATCTTCTCATGAGCCGAACTAAATGCATAATTTAAATTTAGTATGATAAATTATGATAATATGGATTTTGACTTCTAGACACGCCCTGTGTAATCGACGTCGGGGGATCGATTCGGGTGAGGTGCAAATACCTACTTATTTCATCTCTGACGTCATCAAACCGTAATTATGACGTCATAATTACGTTTTGATGACGTCAGAGATAAAATAAGTACATTGTCCCAAATTCAAAAAACTACAAATTTGTTTTTATCTATGATGCACTTTGTTCATTTCCGATTTGGTTTATAGTTTTCGAGTTTAAATATCCCTAAAGTTTGACCATATATGGCGAATTCTTTACATTCTTTTACATTTCGCGGGAAATTTAAATTATAAAATCAGCCATAACTCTACTTCGTTTTATTGGATTTTCGTAGGGTTTTCGCTGGAAATCTTCGTATTAAATACAGAACATTTTTATACAGTTCTTAAAATCAATTTCTAAATTCTAAATTTTGGCGCCAAGTTTGAACGTCATTAGTGACGTCACACTGTCAACGACAAGTGTGAAATCACGACCACAAAATGTAGATTTGCCTAAGCTATGATCATGCGCAGTTTCGTTTCATTCTGGATATTCTAAATACTTTGGTGAGCCAAGTGGGAGGAAAAAAAATATTTCTGACCACCGTGGCAAGATCCCGTAAACAAAATGGTGACCGATCCCATTATGCACAGCGAGACTAGGCCCTAGAGGCGATAGTTTTGAGAGGGCCTGCAAAATCTTTCCGGCCGCTGTTCGACAAACGTACATCCAAGTTATTTTAACACTGTGACCCGCAAGGAAATTCGGTCTAAATTTTCTTACAAGATCATGACAATGAAGAAACCAGTATGTTTTAGAATTATCAACCTTCTGCCGATAGTATTTTTAGCAACAAAAAGGAATTGAAGGAAAAAATATCTGCGGAACAAAAGCAAATTCGATGGTCAGGAAAGTACAGGCTTTTCTTATTGTTTTTTGGTTTATTTAGCTATCGAAGACTGTCAACAGACCAAGAGTTAATAAGATTTAATTTTGTTAAATTGCACGCTATCGGTGTAGCGTATACGTAATTCAAGTTTCAGTTGTTGTGCAAACCGAAAAAGTATAAACCCAAGCGGGTAGACTAAAGTGCATTTTCGTTGATTATTCTGGTCGAAAGTTGACAAAGTTCAACCGTAATTGCTTTTTTCAACAATTCCTTCATTTTAAAGCTAGGATTCGTATGTCGTAAGTCTTGAATGGCCTTCAGAATCTTTGGATATAGCCATGGCTATTAATAATGGTAGTTTAATTATGCAAATTTATTCCGTGCCAAGTTTTGCCAATTTTTTTACCGGATCTTGCAGGCCCTAAATTCGGCGTGTGTGACCTGTCCATGATACAACGAGGGCCTGCGGAGGAGGCAGAGGTCAAGCTTTCCTAAGGGCTTGTTCACTGACAAGAGACCGAGTTATTTCGGGGGTAGGGATAACTCGGGAACTAGGATCAAAGTTGGCCCTGTTTCGCATGATAAAACACAACTACCAAGTTCTGATATAGATATAGGGTTACCCAAGCTCGGTCTCATGATAACCCTATACCCTCGAGATAACTCGCCTCATGTGAACAAGCCCTACACAAGGCGTCTGTAGTGAATCAGGTTTCGCGTTGTCTGTACAACGTATACGTAAAGGCCTGCGCTAAAGGTCGCATAACAGACGAATTTAATTCAGACGAATTTAATTCAGACGAATTTAATTGTTTGAATTTTATTCGACGAAATTGCGACGCACAATTCGATTAAATTCGACTGAAATTCTACGTTTAAATCGATGTCGCATTTATGTCGCATTACAGACGAAGTTAATTCGAATTAAATTCGTCTATTGTGCGACGTTTAGCGCAGGCGTAAAAATGCTTTTTCTGTCTTGTTAACAGATCCACGACGGCGTGAAGATTTCTCTTGGGAAGTGACATGAAATTCTATTGTTTAAACACGTTGCCGTATATATAGTTGCATAGTCGTTGTATTATCTTTAATTCCCGATTGTCTGAGCCTACGGTTCCAAAGTACCATATTATTTTATTACTGGTTTAAATATTTGTCTTTTCTGTTCCTTTTTTCTGTTTGGGTTAGAGTTTTGTTAATTAATGGTTAAGGTTGGTTTTAGGCGGTAGGTGTTTTTTGTTAGGAATAAAGTGGCTCCCTACCGTTTTTTTAAAATTGGAAAATTGCAAATTTCAACCTCAAACGGTGTGCATGCATATTTCTTTAATGAATAAAGCTAAAGGTATGCATAGAATACCGTTCAGGCCTCAGGGCATCGCATACTGTTAGCAGATAATGTGTTTCATCTGTTGCCATAACAAGGACGTCTAAAATAAGCGCAAATTTACATTTCATGCAATTTATGTCAAATCTGAGTTTGTTGAGTCTGTTGTGCATGTATCCAACTTTTTTACACAAGAAAAATCGTGGGTTTTTTGAAACATGACAGTGCTCTAGAAAGAACAACATAAAAACATGGTCAAGTCCATTTTTGTTGTAACATTGATAGATTCCAATGTCGTATGCAATGACTATATATATATATAGGCTGCTTTGCCGGTGCCAAGCTTGGACTGACCATTGTGTACTCTCAGTTTGCCTTGCAACAATGGGCAGCTATTTTCTTCAATACTCAGCCATTGTTCAATGGCAAGATGACATGCACAATGTTCAGTCTAAACCTGGCGGGTGGATAAATTACCAAACTAGCTAATTTTTTACCTCAGGATTGTTGACCATAACCATCAGACACAGGGAACAGTGTCGTCCTGTTTGGTGTCAAAATCGTCGCGTTGAAAAACGGTGCGTCAAAAACGTTGCCCAAGCAAACGAACGAACGAACAAACGAACCAACGAACCAACCGACCAACAGGCGTACGTTATAGCTGATATAAGGGAGTAAAACTGGCGTTATAGCCGATATTAACTACTTAATAACCGAGAGTGAGGTCTTTACGGTAAAATATGAAACAGAGGTCTTGCTGTATTGACCGAGCGATAGCGAGGTTAATACGTTCAAGGCCGAGGTTTCATATTTTACCGTAAAGACCGAACGGTCGAGGTTATGAAGTAGTTTATAATATGGCACTTTTTATTTCAAAATCAATCTTGTATTTCTTTGTCTTCGCTTCCTTTAACTTCGTCAAAACACCGAACTAGCGTTGTTTTCTTCTGTTTCTTTCTCGTCTGGACACTAGAATTTACTTTTATAATGTTCATCGTCGTCTATTTCATCTATTTGCGCCGTTTTTCGGCAATAAAAGTTTCTTATTAGGATTTTTTGTTTGTTTCCAATCGTGGGGCATTAACAATTTTCATAATGCCCGTGGGCATTACGGAGAAATCTCGTCCCGTCAGCAACCAATCACAGCGCGTGATTTTACCGGAAGTAATCCGTGCCATATAATAAAATGGAGTAAAACTCGTAAACGAAAATATGACTGATAACGAGCGCGCGCACTGAATATTAGAAACATACATGCAATGTGCATCGTGCATTGCAACCATGCACTTACTCGAGATTGTGGGATGTGTTGGGTTTGTGTTACTGGGTTTAGACGCAGAAATTGTTTATATTATTTTATTTTAAACCTAGAAAAACGTTTGGTTTCCATTTCTTGTTTTATTTTTTCTTAAGAAATTTCGGGGGAATATAGCCTTTTCTGCCCTACATCTGACAAGAACGTCTGTGAGGGAGCCTAACGCTATAAACGGAATTGACGTCTCTTGTGATTACCCGGCGGTCATGCATACGTCACGTTGGACAGAAAAAGAGTATAGTTGTCGAACAGAGTTATCGGATGTATAGAGCCTCTACTGGCTAGACTGTTTATTAGTTTATATTATTTGAAACACAATATAGTAAACACCCGCAAGTATTATAAGATAAGAACCTTCCACCTATAAGAATTAACCTCAGGCTGAAAGTTTTGTTCCCTACTAAATAATGGCAAGATTATTGTGCACCGAAAAGACAATGGACACAGATACGTTAGTACGTTACAGATACATTGAAGTTGTTTCAGTTATGAAGATTTAGCTTGCTAATCCTAACCGAAACAGGCGAAACTCTAATCATGATCCTATATATTTCGTAATATCACAACCTGAACCTAATCCTATAAATAGAATTAACTCTAATCCTAAAGTGATGTTAAACTGATACATTTTAATAACCTTAGCTTAATATTTTGAAACCTGTTAATCAGAGTCGGACTGGCCCTATGTGCCATTGTGCCAATGGCACATGCGCCCCCTTAGGATGCCGTTACTGCGCCCCTTTCCCGTTGTGTAATATTATATTTGATATGTAGTGCAATTCCTATTTCAAAACCCGATTTTGGATTTATAGTCGTTTAACGTTTTAATCAGTATGATACAACTAATAGTATATTACGATTAAATAATATTTTAGTACGCTTCACGAAGCTGACAGCCTGACATGAAGTAGTCACCTAATTAATGGTTGGCATCTCCTTATGATGTATGCCTTGCATGTTATGGTTTATTCCTATATAAAATGAGTATATTTGAATATTTTGTTTGGGAGCATGCCCCCGGACCCCCGTAGAAGTTGGTCGCGCCTTCGGCGCTCCTTGCCCCACACGTAGTAAGTATTGCCTGTTTTGCCCCCTTGTTAAATATTCTCAAAGAAACCCTGACGGCGCCCCTCTCCCTAATGGCACCGCCCCTAATACGGAGCCAGTCCGCCTCTGCTGTTAATTGTTACGTGTATTCCAAAAAGCATTGTTAATTGTATGGTAGCTATATCGTATGTCTGACAGTAACAAGTTCTAATTAGTAACAAGAAACATACTCTGTGGATATAAAACGGAAAAAGGTGGAATGATGGAATATATTAAATTGAATTGAATTGAACGGAATTGTATTGGATTAAATTAGTGACACTATAATACCTTTAACAATAAATTACATGTAAATAATTAAAACATAAACAAAATAGAATAGTGAGTGGGAGAAGCCATAGGGCTAATGGACGTTCAGGCACTGACCGATAATTCTATTTATACAATACTGATATTAAAGATTTATAGCAATAATAGAGATTTAATTACAGTGCCAGAAACATTAATTAAGAATAAAGTGTAATGACGTTTCAAGTTAAAAATTTACAAGACTGAGGTCGGAAATTCTGGGCATTTTCTAGTGTTGTGATTATGAACTGTATACCGTACTACCGACTACCGTGGAACTCACAATCCCAAACTAAGTAGCAGCCCCGTTTACTTTCGGATCTATTCGCCATTTGCGGGGGTGGGGTGGGGGGGTGGGGCTGCTACTTTCAGATCTCTCAAGAGATCATTAATATTTAATAATGCTCATTTATAATTCATGAAGAAAACACAACAAAGGACATCAGTAGCACGTCGGTGAATATATGTGATAAACATCACAATTTCTCCCTTTATATAGCATAATAAACACGTTAATTTTTAAGATAACTATGTGACAAACTAATGAAACACGGTTCGTTTTTAAAGCCGTTCAAAAATACTCAGCTGTGTTCAATCAAGTCTAAAACACTGCTGCTCGTGTTTTTAACATTACATATGAAACAACCCATAGTATACTGTTAAATATAATATGAATTTGGAGTAAAGTTTTTAGTTTTGATTTTTCTTTCATCTTTTAAGCCATTTTATCCATTTTATATTTGTATATGTACAGTATATTGACTAATACTACGTAGATGCGCATTATTTTATTTTCAAAGTTACTTCTGGGCTGAGACACTACATTTCGAAATTTTCAGACATATGTCAAAAATGTACATCATCTTCTTAACTTTCTTTTATGTGATATAAAGCAAGTTGACAACAAGTCAGGATCACATAACTGAAACTGTTACTGAAAAGTGAGATGAAATAAAATTGTGTAATAATTCAAGCATATTTAGAATTGAGTAGTGCACAAAGTAGTGCACATCTTTTTTTGGCCCACCCCTTTTTTCAAGCATGAAAATGATGGCCCACCCCCCCTTTTTTGTCTGGCCCACCCCATCTGACTATATGTAAATTAGCCCTTAAGCGGCGGCCATTTTGTCATCAATTTCTGGTAATGCCCACCTGTTCTCGCGTTCCCAAATGAAGAAGGAACCTTTTCCCTTGACACGGATCAAGTAGGGTTGCGATTGGTGCTGTGTTATCGCAAAAACAAGATAATCAGGAGAAAGTCATTGCATACTTTAGTCGTTCCTATTGGATCGGTGCCAGCGCCAATACTTGTACTGTGTCACGTACGAGGAGGGAACTTTTAGCGATTGTACATGTGAAAGCTCTGGACCACTTCCATCCATATTTGTACGGAAGAAAGTTTGTTATTCGAACTGACCATTCCTCCCTTTGTTGGTTGATGAATTTTAAGTCTCCCGAAGGCCAAATGGTCCCAAAGAAAGAAAGAAAGAAAGAAAGAATGAATGAATGAAAGGAGGGAGGGAGGGAAGGCAGGAAAGAAGAAAGGAAATGTAGAAGAGTGAGGTTGGCCTGCGCGCGGCCTGGTAACCACAAACACTGCAAATACAACTGTTACAACATGGCGAACTACACGTGCATTTAAAACTACTCGACAGTGAGGTTTTTGACATTTTATCTGTATCTCTTCTGAATTTAAACAACTGCGCGAGGAAAGCAACATACCACAATTATGTAATGAGAAGCTCTTCAAAAAACGCAAATGTGAACAGAAAACCTTTGTTTAAATGCAGGACAATTAGCCCGACAAATGCACAGGAAAGCCCTGGTGATGGTCGAGTTCAAGACACTTCGGATTTCATCTCTCGTGACCAAAAGCGTTCAAAGATTGGTGATCAGGCGCTCTCTTCGGGCTGTAAGGTAAAGACTGGTACCTGTAGCAAGCAGAACGATGTTATTTCTGTGGTGGGCGAAAGTCCTTTGCGGAAAATCAGCAAGAATTATAACGAGGATAAGAAAAGCTGGTCGGCTGGTTTAGGTCCTGACACTTTGGACGAATCTTCTGAGAAAGTGAATTCTAACAAGCAGCTAAACATAAAAAGGAAGAAGCCAGCCAGACGAAATGAATCGTTGAAGATTACCCAGAAGGATATTCTGGACGATGACTCAATGTGGGTTTCATCTGCACTTCACCTCGAGAAAGACACCATACTCGGTGGAAATGTTTCAAAGAAGCCATCGGATAGAGAATTTATTGTAAATACTTCTTCACAGACCAGTACTCCACTCAGGGTTCCAACAAGTCAAAGTGAGAATTCTGACCTGTTTTCTTCTCTAAGTGAAAAATCCTCTTTGACCGGACATGGTTCGCAGGTTGCTGAATGTAGTGAATTTGTTATGGATTATTTAGACGTGGATGATTCAGAACTCGCTGCAATAGATATGAGCGATATTATATCATCTTATGACTCTGCCAGATGTCAGTCGAATTCTGAAAAGTGTGATCTGGTTTCAAAAGAGATCAGCACAGCATCAGATAATTTAGGGGGGCAGGATAAGCGCCAGCAGCTTCGTGGGAACTCTATGGAGAAAGGCTTGCATTCTAATGATGGTATTTGTCCCACTGAAAAGGGAATCAGGAATGATGGTGGTGTTTGCCCTAAGGGGGGAACAAACCAACTGTTTTATGGTTTACCCTTGAATGTCGCTAATCTTATTAAAAAATATAAAGGAATTGAAAAACTTTATGGTAAGTGAATCATTGTTTACTATATATATACTGACAACTGTATTGTGGGTTATCTGTTGATTTTTTTATTTTTGAAGCTGACCACTGTGGGTAAAGGAAGGTACTAGTAATGTGATGACAATTTTTTTTTTCAACTGTCAAAACCCCTGCATTTCCCAGGGTGCATTCCATGTAAAACTCACACCGAAGATCTTCGGCGTGAGTTTCAAAAGTGCTCGGCGTGCTGGTGCACAATCACACTGCAGTCAGTGCACATATATATACCCGTACCGAAATGGCAGCGCTGCAGTTTAGCTGCAGATGTAATTTTTCTTGACTGCAAGTCAAAATGCATTTAAACTGCAGCGCGTCTGCATTACAAATTGATGAAATCACTTAAGCAAAGCACTGCACATTGAATGTGCAGTCAAACAAAGTTTTCAAATTCAGTGTGCAGTCAATATGCAGCTAATCTGGAACCCAAAATTGCGATCTAGCGCTGCATGTTCGATACTGATCGACTTACATAATTTAATTGGTGTGGCAAACATGTTTCACAACATGCAAAACGCCATCACGGCACGCACTGCGCACTTATCCTACTAGCAAAAGTAAGCTATAGAGAATTTATTAAATCGTTTAAGGAAAACGAAAGGTCTTACAAGGTCTTTAAAAGGTCTATAATAATCTTGTTTAATTTTTGCATTTTATGCAATGAGTCAATACTAATAAACTATACTTATAGCTCTCGCTGTTCAAAAACTTGAAACTTACCGTAATTTGGAGTAAAGAATGAGCCATTTTGTGCAAATGGTAAACTGATGAGAAATGCTTTTGAATTACTTTTTACAGTTGTCTGATTTAGCTCATGCACTTTTACAGTTTTATCGCCTAGATAGCCTCGAACCTTGGCAGGAAATACCAAAAATACTTTGCTGATGCCAAGAGATACCTTAATCTCTTTCAAACAATTATTACCATTGAATATTAGCTAAGGACGTTCTGAGACTTGTAGCAGTAGCAGTTCTCGCATCTGCAATCTAACTAACCCAATAATATCTATAAAGCCTAAGACTAAATAAAATATACTATTGACGTATTAAACTTTTCCAAATCCCGTCAGAGATGCTTGCCACAATAATGAGTAATTCAATATCGTTATCTGGTCAAGTGTCAACTGATAGCATTTTTGGCGCCTGCACTTGAATATTGTGCGTAAAGATAAAGCCATTGATCGTTTGCGCGTTAACTGCTTCTCTTGAGTCTTGGGGATTCAACTGAACCTGTTTGGTGAATGTCTTAAAGAAAGGAGGAGAAGGGCACTCGTACTTGCATTTAAAGCTGCAGCTCCCACTCTGCTGATATTCTCTTAAACGTTTACAAAGAAGCACAATAAACAATATGACAATCGGCGCCATTCACATGCAGGTAAAGTTCTGTCTGTATGTAGTCGCGTTTTCGTGTTTAACGCTATAAACGTTTAATAGAGTGTCTTCAAATGCTCTGTCTGATTGTCTCAGTAAAACGTGAACACTGATATTAAATAATAGAATACGTTCTGATGGTTCTGTGACTTGGTTTTGTGACGCGCGTGTCTTTAATATAATTCATAATTGAGAATTTGGAAAAGATTAGTATTATAAGGTCAAGACATATTAATGCAACAGTATAAAGTAACTACTGGGCAAGTAAAGAAAACTCTACTTGCTGACAACGACCGAGACTCGAATCCCACAGCTGGCTTCCTAAATCCGATGCTCTGAACTACCATTTAAGCAGCTAGTAAACCGAAGGCAATTGCGGGCATGCATTTCGAATCCCAGTCGAGGTCAATTCGTTTTTTCTATAGTTGCTTTATTCTTGCTTCTTTCATATCCAACAATTTGTTCATTATTTGTTCTGTTCTGTTGAGTAGATGCATAAAAGTTGACAGCTACTGAAGCCAACTGATGTACAACAGAGGTGCTAAAGGCTATAATATAATCAAACTTGTAAGTCAAAATACAGCGCAAATGCAGTACTGATTACTGAAGTCAAAATGCAGCGCTGAAGTAATGCGCTGCAGTTGCATTCAATATCGACAAAAAGTGCAGCGCATACTGTGCAGCGGATCTGAAGTCAAAATGCAGCGCATATGCAGCGCTTTATTTTTGTGTACCGTAGATCTATATCAATGCGCTGCAGTTGCATTCAATATTGACAAAAAGTGCGCAGCGCATACTGTGCAGCGGATCTGCAGTGGATTTGCAGTCAAGAAAAAGTCAAAATGCAGTTACCATGCAGCGCTGCCATTTCCATACGGGTACATCCATACAACTATACAAGTCAGTGGGTGGTGCTGGCGCCAGTGTTCATCTTGACCTCCCTTGGTGCAGCACCTGAACACCCGTGCTTGAACACCCATGCTTGAACACCCGTGCTTGAACACCCGTGCTTGAACACCCAATCTTTGGCATGTGGTTGACATGGAATGCACCCTTGTTTTCTTCCTTTCTTTGTTGTTCTCTTTTAAACTAAGTAGAGCTGGCTTCATTGCTATTTAGTATCTTTAAACAAAACCGTTTTGTTTGAATTGTTATGCGAAATATGGAGATTTAGTTCCAATTCCAGTTTTTGGATAAGTTTTAGAAAAAATCCATAGATAAACTGAATGCAATGATAAATAAACTGCATCATGATAAAATATACAATGGTACAGTGGGGCTTTGCTATAATGTGGTGGTTGGGGTCCATAGTTGGTACTGTGTTATAGATGAAACATTTATACCAGGAAATATACTATTTTGTCTCCAGGGGGGCAGTAGGGAAAGGGTTAAGTATATTACACTATTGTTTGATTTCAGCAATAGCTGATCATGGCCATGTGGGAACCAGGGTTCGAATTAGTTGAGAAAAAACGATGTGCAACTATTTTTCGAAAATATGTGGTTCTGTAACGAGTGTTAAATCATTAACTTATGGTTAAATAAAAGGCTAAAAATATAATAGCTCTGTCATAATCTTAACTACTCAGTCAAACCTATGGTCAAACTGCGATAATTTAATAGTCTTAAAACGTTATTTGTAATCTATTTTTAATACATAAACATGACATTAAGTAACTTTGAATGGGCATTTTACCTAATTGCTTTCGGACTCTTGATCAGAAAAGTAGGCGTGTTGGTGCGCTGCGTCGGACGTGTCGTTGTTTTTCTTCTTTTGTTTCTCGGGGTAAACATGGCCTCCAAATCCAATTCTGCGCTTTTTGACCATATCACCGATCCATCCTATGCTGATCTGAATTCATGTGATTTACTACGGAGTTCTTCTTTACAATTGCTGAACCAATTATAAATGTGTGTGAGAAGTTTTTCGTGGCGGTAATTCTGTTTTCTTTCATTGTGCAAACTTTGCAACGCAATGAATGCACCACTTTGCCATCACCATCGTACTCAAGCCAGTCGGCATGTAACGTTTCTTTCCATTTCTCAACGGTGTTTACTTTGCTGGTACATCCTTTCGATAAAGAAGCCATAAGTATAAAGAAAGCGATTTCGATTGAACAGCTTTTCGAAAAGCAAAACAAAAGCACTAAAGCCAAATATGGAAAAGCTAAAAAATTCACACCTGTCATGGCAGCTAAAAATATAATACCTACCAGTCTGGTTGTATTTGTGTTGAGCATTGAGATAAAAAACAACTTTATTCATTTCAAAGATTAGCGAACACGCTGCTAGAGCAAAGCGAAAGCGTTTTTTTATAAAATCATAATACCTGTACCGACAGATTGGCATTGCATTACCGTACCAGTAAACGTGGACGGATTAGTCCCAAGTCTGATTTTTTTTGCACATCGTTTTGAAAAGTGATTTGCAATTTTCACTATTTGGGCCAAACGATGTGCAAATTGCACATTGCACACCGTTAATTCGAACTCTGTTGGGAACACCCATTAGGTGTGTTAGCTGGTGACTAGCTGCTTATAAGTGTATGACTATCATACACTTCCGGTTTCATAACACCATTTTAAAGTTTCCTATCCAGTTCCCTTTCCATTCTCTATGGAAAAATGATAGACCAGAAATATGCATGTACTACAGTTGTAGTACATTCCTCACTACAGCCTCCTCCGCAGGCCCTCGTTGCATCATGGACAGGTCACACACGCCAAATTTAGGGTCTGCAAGATCCTATAAAAAATTTGGCAAAACTTGGCACGGAATAAATTTGCATAATTATCTACCCATTCTTAATAGTCATGGCTATATCCGAAGATTTTGAAGGCCATTGAAGACTTATAACATACGAATCCTAGCTTTAAAATGAAGGAATTGTTGAAAAAAGCAATTACGGTTGAACTTTGTCAACTTTCGGCCAGAATAATCAACGAAAATGCACTTTAGTCTACCCAGAGACTCTTGGGTTTATACTTTTTCGGTTTCCACAACAACTGAAACTTGAATTATGCTACACTATAGCCTACAATTTAACAAAATTAAATCTCATTAACTCTTGGTCAGTTGACAGTCTTTGATAGCTAAATAAACCAAAAAACAATAAGAAAAACCTGTACTTTCTTGACCGTCGAATTTGCTTTTGTTCGGCAGATATTTTTCCCTTCAATTCCTTTTTGTCGCTAAAAATATTATTGGCAGAAGGTCGGTAATTCTAAAACATATTAGTTTCTTCATTGGCATGAAAAGCAGTTTTCTGTAAGAAAGTTTAGACCGAATTTCATGGTGGGTCACAGTGTCAAAAGAACTTGGATGTACTGTATGTTTGTCGAACAGCGGCCGGAAAGATTTTGCAGGCTCTCTCAAAACTATCGCCTCTAGGGCCTAGTCTCGCTGTGCATAATGGGATCAGTCCCCATTTTGTTTACAGGATCTGGCGGGCCCTCTCAAAAGTGTGACCTATCCATGTACACATGTTTAATCAAAACACAATCAAGTGCATTTTATGTTGCATGCTGTCGAAACGAATTACAAAACAAGATTTAAGTTGAAGATTGTGGAATTTCTATAAACGTCCAACAACTCTACTGCTGGGTGCATGTTTGGTGTAAATGAGAAGCGTTTTAGAGTGACAGAAACAATCTCACAAAATAAAAGTGCTAATCTGAAGGCAAAATGTGATGAGAATTTTAGATATTTAAAGTATTATTAAAGTTGCTGTGAATACTAGTCTAGTGTGTCTGGTACCTATTTAATTTGAGAGACTGGATTTATACT
This sequence comes from Paragorgia papillata, assembly GCA_035771165.1. Classification (NCBI taxonomy): domain Eukaryota; kingdom Metazoa; phylum Cnidaria; class Anthozoa; order Scleralcyonacea; family Coralliidae; genus Paragorgia; species Paragorgia papillata. The sequence continues at coordinate 970,988 of JAWNZC010000341.1, read as the reverse complement.
CTGGTCCAAAAAACAGGTGTCGACTTATGCACGAATACACCGTGAAATATGACCAGTATTGTCGAATCTAGTTGTTCTCAGTACTCTTTGCACTCGGTTCTACCACAATATTGTGGGAAGGGGTTAACTACTCTGCCGACAACAACGAGCCACGATGCAACAACTGCCGGCACAGCACAGCACACACATGCACAAGGGAATTCCAATCTAAGAAATGTAGAGTATCTTTTCAGAACATAGCGTATAACTTTTCAAAACGTAGCGTACTGTAACTTCTTAAAACATAGCATAATTTTTAAAACGTAGCGTAACAGTTAAAACGTAGCGTAACTTTTTAAAACGTACTGTAACTTTTCAGAACGTAGCGAAACTGGACGTTAGCGTAGCAAGCCAAGCGTAACTTTTCAGAACGTAGCGTAACATTTCAGAACGTAGCGTAACTTTTTAAAACGCATCGTAACTTTTCAGAACGTCGCATAACTTTTTAGAACGAAGGTTAATTTTTCAGAACGTATAGGGTAACTTTTTAGAACGTATAGGGTAACTTTTCAGAACGTATAAGGTAAAATAGGGTAACTTTTCAGAACGTATAAGGTAAAATAGGGCAACTTTCTAGAACGTAGCGCAACTTTTCAGAACGTTGCGTAACTTTTCAGAATGTAGCCTGTACTTGATATATACGCATAATATACGTATAATATACGCATGTTCCGAAAAGTTACATGTACGCTTCATTTTGAAACTTTGTACTAGCTGCCCTCTCAACTGTTACTTTACGTTTTGAGGCGTTTATTAATACTGTACATTCTGAAAAGTTATGCTACATACAAAAGTTCCCCTATATGTTCCGACAAGTTACGCTAGCGTGCAGTTCATTAAACGTTGTACTATAATGTTTACAACACTGTACTAGACTGTACTGTATCGTACTGTATTTCACCGTTCAGAGTCATAGCCGTACCCAGAAAGTTTTGTAGGGCGGGTGGAATGTAAGCTCAATTCTGCTGACTGCCACATAAACTGTGACATGCGTCATGGGAACGCAACCAATGCAAGGTAAACAATGGAATGATCTAAAATGTTTCCTAGTAATGTAATCTAAAATGTCTCCGAGCTCCATACAGGAATGAAACCATAAATCTTCTATATAGTGACTTGTTATAGAGGTTCTAACCATTGAGCTATAGTACGACGGCTCGGAAATAGCGACGGATGAAAAACTGCTTGTAAGGTGGAAAATACATGTATTGTATTGTATTGTATTGTATTTATTGTTTGCCAAGTTGAAATTATAATAATGATAAGAAAAAAAATACAAGTTTGTAGAAAGTGGCGAGGAAGCCCAAATAGAAACCATACGGCTTATAAAGACTTTGGGCTCCTCTTGTTTACAAAAACTAAATACACGGGTATTACAAAGGGAGTGGCACAAAGTCAGAAAAAAGATAATTAAATAGCAGCGAAAGTACAAGAAATAAAGATTAGAACAGATCTACGAATTACAAATTATGAGAACACAAATACATTTTAGGTTTTGTCCGAAACAAGGAAATAGATCATGAACTTAACGTATTACAAAATAAAGGACCTTGATAGTTGGCGGAAAATTGTCTAATCTTTGTTTTACAAGTAGGAACAGAATAGTTTAGACCTACGTGTATTGTATCTGTGTATTTGATTGATTCGTTGAAACAAATTGTCGAAGCTTTGGGGAAGTAAATTATTTGTATATTTGTACATAAAGAATTTAGATTCCTAGTTGGAGTAAGTAGACATCTCGAAATTTCAAAATGCTTACTTCCTTAAATAAAGGGTCGGCGTGTGCATCATGTACCTCCTTGTTAATAACTCTAATGGCACACTTTTGAAGTAAAACAATACGGTTAAGATTAGAAGAATAAGTTGAACCCCAGACATGCAGTAATACAATATTGAAGATATGGATAGACGAGAGCATAGTAAAGTGTACATAAGGCTGGCTTTGAAAGGCAAAAACTTGATTTATATATAATTCCCACAGCCTTGGAGATTGCCTCTCACCAATAGTTAAGCCCGGTTAGACGGGGTTAGTACTTGGATGGGTAACCGTCTGGGAAAAACCCCGTTCTCGGGGTGGGTACTCATATGAGTAGAGTTTAGTTGGTCTCTCCTGTGCTTCGAGGGGTTTTCGCCGGGTTCTCCGGTTTTCCTCCCTCCGTAAAATCAACACCTATAGGTCCTAGCTGTAAATGGAGGACCCCACCAGCTCTGCTGAAAAACATATCCTCCTTAATTAAATAATAATATATTGGGGTCATCAGCAAATAAAATCAGTTCGAAAAGATTTGACGCGTTACACAGGTCATTGATATATATTAGAAAGAACAATGGACCAAGGATTGGCCCTTGAGGCACTCCACATCTTATATTATTGTACGATGAACAAGTACCATTGTATTCAACATACTGTTGTCTATTAGAGAAATAACTCTTAATCCACTCAAGGGCCAATCCGCGAATCCCATAATGTTCAAGTTTATTCAACAATATTTCGTGATTGACCGTATCAAATGCTTTGGAGAGGTAGAGGAAGATGCCTATTGTATATATTTTTTTCGTCGATTGCTTATTGTGACAATTGATTTAAGTAACCAATGTTTGTTTACGTAGATTGGCAAAACGATTGTCTTAATTTACCTGGTTTGCAAAGAAGGGAAAACCTTATTTACTCATTGCCAACGAGTGGAGGGAAAACATTGGTCGCAGAAATCTTGATCATGAAGGAACTTCTGTGTCATGGTAGAGATGCGATACTTATTCTTCCATTTGTATCTATTGTTCAAGAAAAGGTTTGTGACTTTATTGATGGATTAGAGACATGCTGCTAGTACATATATGGCAAATGCAAGTTCAAATGTTACATGTAATTAGGTCGGATTACTTGCGGCAAAATCACGCGCTGTGATTGGCTACTGATGTGGCGGTATTTTTCCTAGTAATGCTGGCGGGAATTATGAAAATTGTCAATGCCCTACGATGGGGAACAAACAATAAATTTCAAAAAGCATTTACAAGAAACGTTTATTGCCGCAAAACGACGAAAACAAATAAAATAGATTACGATGAACATTATAGGAATTATAATGAATTTATTATTAACATTATAGAATATCCTTGCAGGCGAGAAAAGAAACGCAGAAAATAACGCTAGTCCCGCATTTTGGTGGGCGCCTTTAATATGCTTTCGACTCGGCGACACGTTGGTCTGCGCTCTTCGCAATTCAGCCAGGATGATTAGTCCCCAGTCTTCTTTCCATTTTGACGAAGTTGAAGGAAGCGGAGACCAGGATATGATTAATTTTGTAATAAAAGTGTCGTATAATGAACTACGTAATAACCTCGACCTGTTTGGTCTTTAGGGTGAAATATTAACTTCGGTTTTGTACATGCATGTACGTATTAACCTCGCTATCGCTCTGTCAGTACAGAAAGACCTCGGTTTGATACTTTACCGTAAAAACCTCCCTCTCGTTTATTACGTTGGGGGAGCACGGATGGCGTGTGCTGTTAGGGCGCTGCCTCTCACCAATAGTTAAGCCCGGTTAGACGGGGTTAGTACTTGGACGGGTGACCGTCTGGGAACAACCCCGTTCTCGAGCTTGGGACTCATGTGAGTAGAGTTTAGTTGGTCTCTCCTGTGCTCCGAGGGTTTTTCACCAGGTTCTCCGGTTTTCCTCCCTCCGTAAAATCAACACCTAGGGCTTAGCTAGGATCCGTGGTCTGAACTGTGTCGTATGGCGGCTGTTTAAAGCGCCTTTGATATGCCTCGACACGGCCACATTGAAAAATCCTTAGGAGTAATTTGATTGTAAAGATACACGTTTGATGTGTTCTAATTAAAGACTTTACCTTTAATATAGACCACTTTCGTAATGGCGACTAATTTGAATATTCTTTTATGTTCATGTAATAACAATTCGTTTGTTAATCGCCTCGTTTGTTTTCTCGCCTCGTTTGTGCGTCTGCATTTCAAAAGCATTTTTGCTTCATAACGAGGCCAGAAAGTCTCATTGAGATTTACATATGCATACAAAATAATATTTTATGTTGTGACCATTATCAAAGTGGTCTATGCAGACCATTCTAATAGGACACAACTTTTAGCTTCTTAAAGTTTTTACTTTAGCCGAAAACATCCAGAGAACAATGTCTCATGTAATTTTCTTCTGGTGCAAAAAGGAATTGCTGTTTTTACGGCTAAGAATTGAAAGAAAAACGAAAAGGTCGCAAAGGTCTACAGTAACCTTTCCTAACAATTAGGGTTCTGCATGGGATTAGGATTTCCGTCTACGGTATTAAATTTGATGGTGTACCTGTATCTCGTGTAATGGTGATTATATGTTCTTTTTTCAAGGTCAGAGACATGTCCCTTTTTGCTGTTGATCTTGAATTTCTTGTCGAAGAGTATGCTTCCAGTAAAGGAATGTATCCGCCAAGGAAACGTAGAAAGAAGAGATCGTTGTACGTGGCAACGATTGAAAAGGTTATTATGAACTTGTGTGTATAAGCCTTTGTTTATTTGGAAGAAGCCTAGCCTTTCTAGAATAGCTGGCTGTCTTTGCCGAGACAATGCCAGTCAAAGGCCGGCCTTCCTAGGAAGGTTAACCCTACTAATACCATGATTGCTTTGAATTTTTTTTGTTTCACGGGGAGATTTAATGTCTAATTTCCCTGGGTTGTGGGAAAATTTCTAATTTTTCCCTCATTAAGATGCCTAAGCGAACATCAAACGTTGCTAACGTATTTGATCGATTTATCGACGTTCGTTGACACATAATTATACACAACAGACCCAAAATACCACTGAACACATGAAATAATACAATAGTATTATTGTCGCTTGCCCAAACAAACATCCATCGTCTGACTCGTCTCGTAATTCTCCGCAGTTTCGTCTCAGAACATTAAAATCATATTAGAGAATACAAGGTCGATGTATTTCAGCCAAAATTCCTGGCAGAAGTACAATTCCTTACCTGGGCGGCTGAAGCGATCACTGCCGACGGCGACGCGGACATATAAGTACTCTCGTCAAATCGCACGGTTGACGATTTAGAGAAAAGCAAAGAAAGGCCATTTGTATCGCAACGCTTTGTCGAGAGCTTTGTAAAACATGTTGAGTTTTCTTGATTGGTAAACAAATATTTTCCATAGTCTTCGAACTAGCAAACGGGTGACAGTTACAAGTTATAGGGAACTGGGAACCAGAGGACTGGGAACAAAAACTCAATTTATTTTTTTCATCGGAGTTTCCCAGAGCCTCCGTTTCTTGGTAATGGCCAAAAGGATCGCAGGCTCTGGGTACGAGATTGGTGTAGAATACGTAATTTTTACCCTTTGACTTAATTTCTTTTCAATTTCGTTTATTGTCTTAGCTTTTGTATATTTTCAATAGAATTCAAAAGGCTGAAAATGACGTCAAGTGCGGAAAATGACGTACACTGCACTAGAGGTGAGCCGATGTTAAAAAAAAGCCGATTGCCGATACCGATTGTCAAGAGCCGATATTTCCCCACCATCGGCCGATTAATCGGCAAAACCGATGTTTGCTAACCTGATCATGCTCAGTGCTCCCGTTTTGTCGTTTTATTCATCTCAAGTTTCGCAATGAGAGGAAGTCATCAAGCCAATTCTCGTATTTTGCGCGCAACAAAACAAACAGAAAACAGTCAAGTAGTCAGCAATGTTTCCTTTATTTAAAATATTTTTGTATCAACAACTCAACAAGCGCAAAAATGCCAAACAAGGTAAAGAATTGAAGTATACGATACGTCGTACCACAGACGCTCGCTCCCCGATTTTGACGGGAGGGTTGCGGCTGTACACAGGCTATGATAAACGAGGACGAGAGAGCAGAAATACGAGGACGAGAGTCACGAGACAGCCGATCCGATGGTGAAAGACAATCGGCCGATCGGCCGATTGTGAGATAATCGGCTCTGCCGATGTTTTGCCGATGATCCGCTCACCTCTACACTGCACTTATTAGAAGGCTCTATACCAAGTGTTAAAGAAAACAAAAAAAAGAAATCTTTATCTTAATTTATGTAAATTTTCTATTTCATCGCTGGTTCGGCTAGCGAACCTTTGTTTTTGCTCCATAACTTGATAAGTAGTCTCGCTCTGAACGATTTTATTATTCACCGGTCCATAACATATTATTCACCGCCCAGAGCTGTTGCCGGGCGACAGTCGAATTTCATGACTTTCACGTGTCGATACCCTCTCGCCCAATGAGACGCAAGAAATCATGAACTTTGACACTTGATATATAATAATACGAAATGTTTGAATAAGAATAGAGTTAAATTCCCATAGGATAAAGATGGTGCACCAATATGACCGCCATTTCATTGTTTCGGTGCACCAATATGGCCGCTGTGACGTCAGATGAAAACCAAGAATATTTTTATTACACGTTCTAGTTCCCAAAATAATTCCAAACAATGCTAATTATATTACCTCGTCAATCATGGTATTGCAAACAAATGCCGTGACATGTCGGAATATTGGTGATTAAATGTCCCCTAAAACCTTGGGCGACTGTGTGACCTGCACACACCCTCCCTCGGCTTTCGGAGACATTTAATCACTATTATACATTTTTTCCAAATCCTTGATTGTAATTGGTCAGAAAGTTGATGAGTATTCTCGATATCTGTACTTTTAGTTCTATTTGCCGCTGTGATTGTCAGATTCTGAGCCCACAATACTATTATCTGTAGTTTCTGGAGGTATTATCTGTAGGGAAAAGGACTTATCATGCATTATTCCATGATTGAGTCAGTTTCTATTGTTCTTCACACTTGTTGACTGGCGCCGAGGGAAACATCGCGTTTTACGAACCCGAAGGCTTCAATGACACCCGAGGGCTTTAGCCCAAGGGTGACATTGAAGCCTGAGGGACCGTAAAACTCGATGTTTCTCGAGGCAAAAGTCAACAAGCGTTTTGTTTTATACCAAAGACTTTTAAAATACAAAATACAAAACTGCCTGGAAATTTGCAAACGGCGAAAAACTTACCAAAACACTTTGACTTTGTCTTCGTTTTCAACTAAACAAATACACCAGACTCAACACTCAGAACAGCTTTAAATTTCTCCAAGTGTTTTTCAGACCTTTGAAGATATGTATAGAAATTCTTTCTTTCGGAAAATTGACTATTTCGTGCCAAACAAGCTCGAAACAAGCTCTTGTTTTCAAAATGCCCGAAGAGTCCAAAGTTCTTGATCTGATGCAATAATCGTGTATTCACGTGAACAACGCATGATTAAAGCGACGTCAGAGGGAAACATTGAGTTTGTGGAACAACACGTGACCATGATTTGACCAATAGGATTTCATTATTGGCAAACGAAAGTCTTTGGTATATAACAAAGGGCTTTATTTCTCTTACATCCTCAAAAGCCGGGGAGGGTTTGATATTCAGCAGGGAATTTCGGGGGAAATGAACTCAATTGAATTGGTTATATGCATGATTTGACAACGATTTAATAAAGATGAGGGATGTATCTGTATACATCCCTACAAACGAGGGATGTATACGTATACATCCCTCGTCCGCTTTGCGATGAGTATACTGCACGGACTCATCCCTGAATAACATTTTATTTTAATCATATTGAAAAACACATGTTAATCACAATATTAAACACTGAAATAATGAAACAGTCCCTCTTTAAGCTAAACTACAATATAATCGTACAAAACCTCCACAATCATGAAATAAGTTGTTAAATCCCTCGAACGTCGGTATTAATCCAGATACATCCCTCCGGCCTACGACCCTCGGGAAGTATACATCCCTCCGGCCTACGACCCTCGGGATGTATACATCTGGCTACGAGATTGGCCTCAATTGAATTATCAATGTAATTAAAGTAAATTTTTCAAAATGTTAGGAAGATACCATTTTTAACAATGAAATTTCGTGGTTGTGAAAGAGTTTTTGGAAGAGACACTTGAACTTGCTTCAGCCCACTGATCTCTAAATGAATCCACCGGAGATGACGAATTTGGACTGCCAAGATGGCCGCCATGGAAGCTTTGTATATTTTCATAGCACGAAAAGAGACGTAAAAAGCTGCATTAAGAAAGTTTCTGCTATTGGTGTCAAATAAAAACACACTGTACAAAGTTTAGAAGCTTAGTTTTGGTTTTGTTAGCATTATCAAAATCTTCTATGTTTACATATACACTTTAAGTTATAGAAATTCAAATCAAATATTAGACTTCTAATGGACTCTATTGGATTCTAAAAACTTTACTACTAGAAAGTTGAAAAACTTGCATAAATATAGGTGGCTCTTTAATTTTGGTCACTAGTGTACATGTTTCAGAAAAAAAATGTTATGCAATGTTTTTTTGTAAACGGCAAGCTTTTGTGACTTACGTTTCTGTATGCCCCACGTTTGAATAATCATTGCAGTACTGTGTCTTTGGATATTGTTAAACTGCGTTGATCTTCTTTTTAAAGGCCAATGGCTTGGTGAATAGTTTGATTGAAGAAACTCGCTTGTCAGAAATAGGACTAGTTGTTGTTGATGAGGTAATTATAAAATTGTTTATTATAAGTAATAATATACATGAAAAAATATCTCGACTGTTATTGGCTGATTCCAGTGCAGTTAATCCCAAACAACAGTGCAGAATTGTGTTATCACAGTGCAAAAATCTGTAATCACAGTGCAAAAATCTGTAATCACAGGGGCAAAAATCTGTTATCACTAATAACCCGAAATGTCATGCATTTACTTTGTACAGCGGATTTTTCCCGACACAAAATAAACAAAGAATGGCGGCCAAGATTCGGCGGTTTGGGGTACAGACAAATTTGTTCAAATTTGACTTCATGCATTACAACAATATTGCCAGAGTTGAAGTACCTACAAGAAGACAGTCAGTATGAGAGATACTCTTTTCTGTTATGCCTCGAGTAATACTTTTTCTTTAGTAAATGTGAAGCGAAGCGTTTTTTAACAAATAGAGACTATGCGAGGAGTGGACGGTTAAACACGATAAACCGAAAATGTTAGTACCCGAGTTGTTTTGAACATTTTTTCATTATATTATTAATAAGTAATAGATGGTTTCTCGTGCAATTTTGGAAAAACATGCACTTGTGAGTTTTTCAAATACTTCGAAATAGCACTCGTCCTTCGGACTCGTGCTATTTTGACAGTATTTGAAAAAACTCACTCGTGCATGTTTTTTCCACAAATTGCACTCGAAACTATGCTATTACCTATACTAAATGCATGACGTTGAGGGTTATTAGTGATTAAACGTCCCTGAAAGCCTCGGGAGAGTTTGTGGAAAGGCTCCCTCGTGATTCAGATTCGCCAAGGCTTGAACGCATTTAAGTAATAGATAAATCCCGAGAACGAGGGAATTTATGGAAGTAAACACAAAAGGACGCGCAGCGTCCGAGGGCTTTATATCGCATACATCCCGACGTTCGAGGGATTTATCTGACTTAATTTATTATCGAGGAGGTTTTCCAACAAAGTTTTGTCTACCACCTTGGACAAAGATTTTCCTTGTTTTTTTCTTCATTTCGTATCTAATTATTATTCAAGGTCTTTATGCGATATAAAGACCTCGGAAGAACAAAGAAAACCGACTCGATAATAAATTAATCACTATAAATAACGCGAAATGTCATGCATTTACTTTGTAATTACACGGTCACCGAGGAAATAAACAAAAGAATGGACACATGCGTAAAGACAAATTGTCATAGAGGATGAATTCAGCATGTTTTTTTAACTATGGTTTCGACAGAGTTTTAAACAACAGTCACTCGGTTTTTTCGTCTTTTCTGTTAACATGGTGGTTCACATACATTTACTCTTTCTTTAGCAATGTGCCAATCTGCTAGCCTGTTATACATTAGAGACGATTTCCTCTTGATATCCTGTTATACAGTGTGTATAAAAAAAACCTGAACCCTTAGAAAACAACCTATTGTAGTAGTTTGAAAGCCCTAAGCACTTCGCTGAACCCACAGATGCGTAAAACACACGGTCTTATACACCTTGGAAATTAAGATAACTTGAAGTGTATGCATGGTGAAAGTATTTAAAAGCTTTTTCGCTTCGTTTAACTTATTGCTGATTAATTTATAACGCAGCGCTTTTAGGGCTTTCAAACTACTACAATAGATTGTTTTCTAAGGGTTCAGTTTTTTTTTATACACACTGTACATTAGAGACGATTTCCTCATTAATACTAATAAGGGACGTATAGTGTAATTGTTCCTCATGAATACTAGATGAGGGACGTTTAGAACTAAACGTCCCTCATCCAGTATTGGAGAGGGAAATACGACATTAATCATTCCGCTTGAAACAGAGGATTTCGAGGTGACCATGTAATTATTTGGTTAAGCAGTTTTGGTATAGGCTGAAACCGTTACAAGACTCGTTTTTTTCCTTGTCGAGAGAGAGAGGGAACAAAGTGCTCTGCTGTATTCGTGTTTTATTGACTAAAAATTAACACTAACTTCAATGTTATGGCAAAACTAACCCATTTTTTGAAACAATTAATATAGTTTTAAAAGACAGTATAAACTTAATTTAATTTCATGTCAACAACAAAACTTTGCTATTAAATTGAACTGGTTGATTGCAGAAGCTAATTGATTAATCTTGAAATGAGGGTCTGTCTCTAAGCCTCATATTGTTACTGCAATTCTTCAAAAGTAATTTTTTTGACCACAGGCTTTAAAGTTTGTTGTATAACATTTATTTATTCGACGTTTCGGAGTGTAATTCCATGTGATATGTTAATTAAATAATTGAACTAATCTAATGGAGTTTAGTTAATAAGATGAACTATGTGTAGACAGTATAATTACAGGATATAATAATTATACACATGCATTAAAAGGCTATAAGCTAAGAAATAAACATAACAAGGAAAGAGTGAACGAATTATAGTGTTAAAATGTTGGACTTGAATATTGAGTTCAGGATATATTTTTTAATGTATAAAGCACTTTAAGTTTAAGGTCAAAAACCGACTTAGCAGAATTTTTCAGTATATTTTGTCCTTCTAAAATTTCATCTTCACGGACTTTTCCCAAATCATCCCAAATTCGTGGAGTGTTCTTTTCTTCTCTTTTTCAGCAAGGAACAAACAGGGTACCATGAAAAATTTGGAGTGCAAAAATAATTTATGTTAACTTTTGTGTTTTTTTTTAGTCTGTTGTATACTGTACATAGTATATAGACCACTTTCATAATGGCCGCCGCTTTAAATATTCTTTTATGTGCATCTAAATTAGCCTTTCTAGCCTCGTTAGGGAGCAAAGATTCTTTTAAATTGCAGACACGCAAACGAGGCCAGAAAGGCTTATTGAGATGCACACAAAAGAATATTTAAATTGGTCGTCATTATCAAAGAGGTCTATACATGCCACTTTTTTTGTGTTGTTAATTTTGATGTAGTTTTTCCACGATTTTGGTTTAGTTGCATATGTTAGGAGAAGGCGGCCATAGAGGTGCTATTTTAGAGATGTGTCTAGCGAAGATCTTATCCTGTTCAAGTGAGTAGCCTGCCAGAGTTTAACTTCGTTTTCAGTATAAAGTATAGTATAGGATTTTCTACCACTTCGGAAGGTCGTAGCGATTTACCACCATGATCAATTTTAGAATAATTGTCAGAGAATGTTAGATCATATTGAATTTACGTACGTACAAACTGAAACTGATGTCACTAATTAGTATAGCACAGCTTATTACATAAGTTGTGAGATTTTCGTACAAATAACGAGACAAGAAAACTCGATATGTTTCAAATTTTTGAGGCTCTCGTTGGCCTTACGATATCTGACTTCGTATATTGGCTATACGATTTCTCTCACTCAGTGATGGATCCAGCTTGATCTGGTAGGGGGGGGGGGGTGCTGTAGGGGTGGATCTAGAATTTTTTTAACCTTAGTCAAACCATTCCTAGGGGGGTCCGGGGGCATGCCCCCCGGAAAATGTTTGAAATTTGGACTTCTGAAATGGCATTTCCTCCATTCTGACGGTACTTTGAAGAAAGCTTTAAAAGTTTTAAATCGTGTTTTCAATAGCGCATTTTATCAAACCTGGAAGGTGTCAAATAAATTTAGGGATAAAGTGGACGTTTTATTATGGATTTTATTAGGGATATCACAAGGAAGCTAGACATTAGAAATGTGATTGACATTTTAAATGAAATCCACGTCGCATCCCACTGCAGCAAGGCACTAATTGAGTAATTGGCACCCCCCTGTAAATCCATCACTGTACTCTATTAAGCTCAACCATAGTCCCTGGAAATAAATTGTCTGGAACGACGGCCAAAGTCTTCGTTCTAATTGTTTGGTTCACGTTTGTGCACTTTCACGTTTGCTGAACACATTGTATTTTTGGTATCATTATACCAGCAATCAGCCAATAGCAGTGTTGTTGTATAAATATTTATGAACGTAAAACAAAAAAATTGTGCACTTTCAGGCCAACTTCAACTTATGATTGCAGCTCATTGTCAGCCGCTTTGATGTTCACCGCGTTTCCAGACAATTTATTTCTAGGGACTATGGCTCAACTCAAACTCGTTCCGGTATTTTTCAAGCACAAATTTTACACTGATTCAGTTCAGTTAAAGATTTGGATAATATAATGATGATTACGCAAGTGTTTTTTTTACTCAGTTTTTCTAAAGTTGAGTATACAGTCATATTTTGATAAAATTGTTATTCAATTTTCAACCGAATTCAACAAGAATTTATCATTGGGTTGTTCCTTGGTCTATGGCCAATTTAATCCCTGTACAAAGTTACATAAAAATTGGATCAATACTTTTTAAGATATCTTGGTGACAGCTAAACAAACTAACTAACAAACAAAAAATACACACAAACAGAGGTAAAAACATTGGCGGAGATAATAAACATATTACTTAATGGTAAACGCTTTGTGCGATTTTATTCATGTGATGTATATCCGAAGTCACTTGCTTATTCTTTGCTAGCCTGCGAGCAGACGTTCTTTCTTGGGTGAGACGAGGAGAGGAGGAGAAAGAACGTCTGCCGTCAAACCCTATAATTGGCCTTCCGCCCCTTGACACCTGGCATGTAAACAAACTGCAAGGTGACTCGCCTTCGACGTATCTACACTGGCGAAATAAACGTCTACTTACAATACTCACCATATCGTTAATTGATTGACATTGCTCTGCAATAAAATTCTAATCCTATTTAAGTAAGTATCCAAGGCAGTTGATTTGCCAAGTCTTTTACTGGTCGCCTTTTGCAGAAGCTGACTCTGATTTCACTCGCGATTTTTCTGCTAAACTGAACCCGTTGAAAGTTGAGCAAAACGTCTCGGCTTCACAGCAAATGACCTTGATTATTTAAAAGTTAACTGAACGATTTTGTCTCAACACAAGCGAAAATATTAAGCGATCCCAGCCACATTCTGATAATGAAAGTGAGAGTTAGAAAATTGTTATTAACCGTTGGCCAATCATAACAGAAGCGGAAGTAGCAGAGACATTACAAGCCAATCAGAACATTAGTCAGCCACACGGACTAGATAATTTAGTTTTGAATGGATTGTCCCAGACTGTCTACTCTTCTCCCAAAGCCACACCCCCTAAGGACAGTCTGTTTACAGGCTAATTGTTGCTCGTTGGTTTTATAATACATCACAACATGTGAATAAAAACCGTACGCAGCATTTACCATTAAGAGATCTATGTATTTATTATAAACTAGGTTTATTTTCTGACATAATGTTTTTTTCTTTTTTCTTAGGTCCGACCCAAGTGATTGGTATGAGTGCAACATTAAGCAACATAGAAGATTTGCAACGTTTCTTGAATGCGGAGAAATACACGAACGATTTCAGACCTGTGAGTAATGTGTTGTACTTTTAGACCTTCATCAAATATATTTAACAATTAGATTATGAGTTCGAAATGTCTTTGAGGTAATAGTCGACGAGGGTGCAAGCCCGAGTCAATTATTATTTCATAGAAATTTAGAGCAAATAATCTATTTGTTTTATTAGAAACTAACTTGTATACCAAAGAAGGAAAACGAAGCATAACCATTGGTTCTGCGTGAAAACCAAAGTAAAACAAATCCCCCACTCCTTGGTAACTTCATGTTTTGCTGTATGACTGCGCGGCCGGGTCCTGGTAGTTAATTTCCCACTCGCTATCTATCGACGAATAGACGCGCCACGACGACAGGTGGACTCGGTTCACCTGCACTGTTTTGAATCTAATTACCAGTCTTTGTGCGAAAGATGGTTGATATACAGCTAAATCAATTAAGGTTGTCCTGGCCAAAGCCAAAAGGTCAAAGCCAAGCGCGAAAATGCTCGTTAATAATCACCAGAGAGGCAAGTTTGGTTTATTTGTATGATTTTGGCCTATAAATATAGTAAAAGTGTGCTTCGCTATTTATAGTAATTCACATCGTACTTTTCGCGCTTGGCTTTGACCTTTTGGCTTTGGCCAGGACAACCTTAATTGATTTAGCTGTATACAAGACAGTGCTGAAGAGTGGTGCCCTGTTTGCCGTCGAAACACCGCGTTAAAAACGAACGAAAGAGCTCAGAGTCAGCGTAGAAAGCTGCCTGCTTCTTAACATTTCTAACGATATTCTTAACTGCGCTTATATACAAAAAGGTGTTCTTCAAGGTTTATCATATTGGCAACAAGTGACGGTGAAATATTAAACCGAGAAAACTTTTTGTTTAATCTTCTCAAACTCGTTAATAATTCAGGAACGAAACACATAGGAAAATCATAACCGATACCAAGGTTTGATATGTCATCAAACAATTGCATAAATTAAGCCAACTTTTCTCAGTGTTTGGTATCAGATCAAACATTCCTTCTAGTAGTAGTAATAATAATAATAATAAATTATTTATTTAAACTGTGAAGACCCATTCAGCTGTAATAGCTGGTCTTACCTGGGTGGACAGTATAACAGTATATGATATACAACTTCTTACGATTTTACTCGTCACTGGGGGAGGGTGGGGGGGTGAATTGGGGGTTAAAATGGTTGAAACCCATCTCAATTAAAGAGACAAAAAAATTTATTCGACTACAAAGCAAAAACATAGATTTTGCAATGACGATTTCCAATGAGGACCAGCCAGAGGTCTCAATTCTTGGTGCTCACTAAAAAGATTGGATACAAGACTGCATGTTCTTGCTTATGATTGACTTGCATATGCTGTAGAACGTACTTCTGACTCTTGTGACTGAATGCGATTGGTCAGGATAATAATCGAAATGAATAACCATATCTTGTGAATGAGTCTTTATTAATTTAGTAGAATGCGTTGTTGATGTATGAACTTTTGCTGTACTAGGTAGAACTTCGAGAATTCTTCAAGATTGAAGAGGAGATCTTTGAAGTTAAAAAGGACAGAATTGGGCGAAATGAGGAGATTCCTTTCAAGCGTTCCAGGCGGATAAAACACAAGGTACGTATCTTGCCATTCTTCGAAGATGCATATGGCATCTAAGCTGAGTATTAAGAAGTTGTGTTTTCGTAATAATATATTAATTATAATAGGCGAATAAAATACACTATAAAGTAAATGGTTTGAACCTAAGAGTAGTATTAGTACATGTTTGTGAAAGTTGCTCGTCAGAAAGACTGTTACTGGTGGTAATAGTCATCCTCAGAGTCAAGTGGAAAAAATTTGTGGCGGTTACGTGTGGGAGTTGTGGCGGTATCGGTAATGTGGATGGTGTTGTCGAGCCAATATTGTTTGTAAAAAAGGAAAAAGTTATAGTGTGCGTGTAGGAAGTGTAGAAATATAAGTGTAAAATAATGAAAATTAGTTTAAAAATAAAACATAAAGAAAATGAGTCTATAATAGAAGTCAAATGTGTAAGTCATTGAAAGAAATTTAATTTTTATTTATTTTTAAAAGATTCGTCTTGCTTGTTTGTAAGACGTTATGGATACGTCTTTTGTAAGGTGCAGGTTGTGATTGGTTTAATGGTTCCGTTGTTGTTCTAAGTTTGCGTACCAACAGGGTATGTACCAAGACATTCATGCACTCTGTTACCCTGCGAGCAGAGCCTTCTTTTCCTTATTTCTTCGCTGAGGGAGAGGAAGAAAAGTAGGCTCTGCTGTATTCGTGTTTGGCTTCGTCCAAGATTTAGGACAAAGTAACCGTTTAAGACCCGTTTAACCGGTTCTCGTTTTGTTTTCTGCTCTGATTGGGACTGGGTTCGAGATTGTAACCAGGCAACTGACATGCATGCGCAATGGAAACCAGTCACGAATACAGCAGAGCCTACTTTTCTTCCTCTCTCTCAGCGAAGAAATAAGGATAAAGAAGGCTCTGCTCGCAGGGTAGCACTCTGTCGATTTGCGTTTAGTTTGTCGGTATAGTGTTTCGCAATGTGGTTGGTTCCGTCTCCGTTCCTTGTTGCTCGTTTAATAATATATTTTTTTCTTCTTTCCCCCCCCCCCTTTTTTTTTAACAAACCGATAAACAATATTGGCCCGACAACAACACCCACATTACTGATACCGCTGCAACTCCCATACGTAGCCACAACTCCTACATATCTAATGAACCTGACACTTATAAGTATAGGCGAAGTTGACAAGTTGAAGTTCACTTGACTCGGAGGATGACCGCTGCTGAGGCCGTTGAAACGTCAGTCACTACCACCACCACTAATAGTCTTTCTCAAGACTACACTAACCCAGACGATCAACATTTCAGGCATACTAAAGTGCACTATCTAAGAAAACAAAAACGCACATAAAAATAATATGGGGCCGGGGCGGCACAACAGCAGAAAAACTTGGGTGTTTGAAAAACTTTGAAGTGAAAGTCTCCAAGTTTAAACTACCGGGGGGAGTTGTCGTAGGTGAAAAATGAATTTTAAACTTTTTTAGATTCGAAATTAGGGCTGGGACTGGTATCCGAATACCCGACCGGTGTCCTAGGAATTCCGTCCCTCATAATAATGTCTTCCCGGATGGGGAAATTTTCTAGGAACTTCGCCATCCTGTGAAAGTCCTCCTCACCCTACCCCCCATATTTATATAGCGAGACCCTAGAGTTTATTTTGTTGTGTTTACAGCCAATTGCTACAGATTAAGATCGCAAGTGCGATCATTTGCATTTTTGCACCATAGATTTAATGTATATAGAAACTTAATTTACAGCCGGCTGCTTTATCGTAATTAAGGGGCCTGCAGTAGTTGTTTTTTTCTGTTGCGGTGTCCCTTTCAAAACTGTTTTCGTGTTATGTATTTATGATTGTAGTTATGAATAACTTTATTTAAGTGTCAATGTATTTATAGCTATATATTACAGCTAATGTAACTGCAAAGCTAATAAAATAAGATAAATAAAACAAACAAAATTCATGTAAGAGGTTTAATGGGGAGCGAGAACCACAGCCAGTTTTATGTGAGTAAAATAGGTAGATACAACTAAGCAACATGTGCCTTCTGAGATTCGAAATAAATGGGATTCGAGGAAATCTTCGTATTATAGCATTTCTTCCGGTTGATTGCCAGCAATAATGGTTTAGAATTAAGAAACGAATATTCCAGCTCACAGAAAACTGTTCCAAACGACAATTAAAGACGAATTTGATAAAAACCGAAGCGATATACTTCTTGCTCTACGAGTTTCACCATGATTTTAAGTTTTTAACAAGGATAAATAGGCATGGCCGCGCGCTCGCCCCCAATGGTTTTGCACCCCTTTGCGTCATGGCGGCAATAACCTTGAAAGGGTCTATTCATTGTCAGTTGCGATTTAGTGACTGTAGAAAATGGAATCCCATGATTTATATTCTTGAACCAACATATTTCTGACAAAAGGACTTTGTTTTTAGTAAAAAAGAAGAGTGCTGCGCAAGCAGCGTGGTTTTCAGATGGTGAGGCAAGATCTCTTGATATATCTCGACGGACTACAACATTTGATCAACTATATATTGCTAAAATACGAAGGATGTTTGAATAAAATAACGTTACCTTGTTATATTTTTATTGTGTATTTCGAGGGTCATCTATCTGAAGCGATTTCGTTATGTTTTCGTTTCCCGCATTGCCTAGCTTGCGAGCCGGTTCTTTTTTGGGGGTGGAGCCTCACAGGTTGCGTATTATCGTGTGCCAAAACATACAGACATTGTTTCATTCAATGAGGTCATGCCAATTAAGGGGGCCTTTACACGAGCCCGGGTTGAGTGCCAGCCCGGGTCAGCTCGCCATCCCTGGTTATTCTTTTTTCGTGTTTACATGAACCCGGGTTGGCTGCTTTTTTTCCCCAACCCGGGTTTCTCAACACAAATTATCATATTGCCAACACTTTACACGAGCCCGGGTCAAGTCATGTGTTTACATGAAGGAATTGACCAAAGTTCCGCACCGTCGCACCTCTCCAACCCGGGTCTTGAAAAGGGTCACCCGGCGAGACGGGTTGACCCGGCTATCGTGTAAACGCTAACAGGGGTTTATTCGTAGACGGGTTGACCCGGGTTGGCGAGCTAACCCAGGGTTGGCTCTCAACCCGGGCTCGTGTAAAGGCCCCCTAAGAAGCCGACACACAAAAAAGACAACGCAACACATAATCGAGGTCACTTTATTTTTTTTAAAAAATCTTATGTTATTGAATCCAAAGAAAGCGGCACTCAAACAAACCGCGAAGCTAGCGTCATATTAATATATTGAGAAGGTGATGCACGTAATAGCTTTGGAGCCAATCAGAGCCCACAAGAAAGAAACTGGAACGATCGCGTCCGACATTATACCATTATTTTGTCGTGGCTTGTGCTAAAAATTTGATAGATATTAGATTAGGCAGTAAATACATGTATTCAGCGTACCATATTTTTTTATATGTTTGTTTAGACAAACGACACAAAAGTGATTATGAATGACCCGGATCATCTATGTCTTCTGGCTCAAGAGGTTATTCCAAACTATTCCTGTTTGATATTTTTGTCCAACAAAGATGAACTGCCAAAATGTAGCCAAGCTTTTGGCTGACACTCTGCCAAGGTGAGAAGTTAGTGTCAAAAAAAGTACAAGAAATGTTGGAAATGTATGCAATTATAAAATACTAATCAGCATTCGGTTAAGTCACATTGAGCTCAATATTTAGTGGTAGGGCTTAGTTGTAGATGATAAGAGGTTCTTTAATACGACAACGATTAGGACAACGAACACGACAAACCATGTTGACAACGAGCACGACAACGACGGTGACCATGATGACGGCGATGGCCACTATGACAACGTTGACCACGACGAGACGATGGTGACCACGACGACGACAATGACCACCACGACGAAGATGATTACCACGGCACAACGACGATGACCACGACGACGACGATTATCACTACCACGATGAAACGACAATGACCACCACGACGACAACGTCGATGATGACCACGGGAATGGTCAAGAATAGTAATATCGAATCCAAATGTAGTAAAAATTTGAATGCTGGCCAGACAAAAAATACGAGAGGCTTTAAAATTGCTCATTTAAATATCTGAAGTTTAGTCAAGCATATTGAAGAACTTCGGCTTTACCTTCATAAACAACAGTTCGATATTATTTGCCTTAATGAAACTCTGCTTGATAATACCATTGCTAATCATAAGGTAAAGATTAATGGTTATGATATTGTAGGGAAAGATAGAAATCGACATGGTGGGAGAGTCGCCATTTATATAAGAAATTCTATTAATTATAAAGTAAGAAATGAGCTAATACAAGATAACCTTGAGGCAATAACGGTTGAAATCTCTAAGCCAAAGTCAAAATCCTTTTTAATCAATTGTTGGTACAGACCACCGGATACCACATTAGAACTTTTTAATATGTATGAGGAACTAGTCAAGAAAATGGACTCTGGGAATAAAGAGGTTATCTTGATTGGGGATTTCAACTGTGACTGGACTCAAGTAAATAACGGTAATGCAAAATCACAAATAAACAAACTTGTTGACATTGTTAAAACATTCCGATTTGAGCAATTGATCAAAGAACCTACACGAATAACTGAAGTCAAAAACACTATTATTAATGCTAATGCATTTAGGTTTGATTTGGCGATGAGTCTACAAATATGCTTTCTGAAACGGTGCGTGATCCAAATGTGATGTGGGAAGAATGGAAAAACATATTTTTATTAGTAGCGGACATGCATGCACCACAGATTACTAGAAAAGTTAGAAGTGAGTATGCCATGTATGTGTAGAAGTGAGTATGCCAAGAAGAGAGATGATTGCATATTATTTAGGTATTCTTTGTACTTAGCTTCAATAAGTACTTTAGCTTCCTTGCGAAGTGACTTGAACTTGCTCACATCTTCTCTGTCCAGCGGTTTACTTGCAACATATGCCTTTGTTTGTCCTTTTGACGGAGAAGGTACCGATACCCTTATCAATCCAGGGTATGCTGTTTTAATTCTTTATTTTAATTTTAGGGACATACTTTTCCACTATCCCCATAAACAAATCTGTCCAATTAGACAAGCATCTGTCAATACAATGTTCAACAAACACTTGATCCCAAGGGGCTGATTTGAGAGCATCTTTAAGATCATTCCAATTAGCTTTTTTTTAAATTTAAAACATGTTTGCTATACTTGGTATAGGTTTAACAATATTGAAATCAAGGTAAAACTCTACTAGTCTGTGGTCGGTGTTTATAATATCATCAAATATTTCCAAGTTGTGTACTTTGTGGGGTATATTTGTCAGAACATGATCCAAAAGATGATCTTTCCTGGTTGGCTGATCAACCAGTTGCCATAAGAAGTTGTCGAACAACTTTGGTGAAATCTTTATAAAGACAGTCATTTATTTTACATGTGTACGTTTTTCAGTCCATTGCGGGGAGATTGAAGTCACCAAGAATTATGAATTGGGTAAACCTAGCAACCCTTGCCATTTTTAAACTATTTTTAAATGCTTTCATATAATCGTGGTTTGTTGAAGGTGGTCGATAAAAATCAACTACCAGGAATTTTTTTCTTTTGATTCGGTCTCACTTCACAAACTAATATTTCAGCGTCAGTTTCCTCAGTCTCCAAATCAGTTCTGCGTATCGAAGACAATGGCTTCCTGACAGCAAGCATCATATACCTAATTATAAGAATTTTTTATCACTGCACATTTTCGTTCAAAGTTTAGCCGGGCAGGAGCGCGCCCGTGAAAATTTCTGACCACACCACTGAATGTAAAATAGACTACACTTGATATTAAAAAATGCCCAAAGTTTCAGTTTTTTAGTTAGATCAAGACATTCATTTGAAACATTTACCTAAACTTTTCGCTTTATTCCCTTCTCCTTGACTTCCTCTTGATCTTCTTGATTGTCAAAGCTGTTGTCTTGCTGGAAAACTTTGCTGAACCACTCTTGCTGTGCTGCTTTTGGAGTGTTCCTTGGCCTATGCTCCTTTTCATCCATCCATCGGAAAGTTGCAGGTCTTGGATCAAAATCAGATAGTGGTGGCATATTTTGTTAATTAACTATTTATCAAAACATATTTTAATATTTTATCACTGCACATTTTACATTTTATCACTGCACATTTTACTTTTATCACTGCACAAATTGGTTATCACTGCACACTAAAATTAGGTATGGCAAGCATAACACCTCCACCACGTCCAGTAATCCTATCCCGGCGATGAATACAAAAGTTATTAGGTGACAGTATTTCAGCGTCATTGATTGTGGGGTTAAGCCAAGTCTCGGTGATGGCAATCAAATCGTGTTTTGCTTTGTTGACTATATTTCTGGAGTTAAAGTATAGGGTTTTTAATTTGTGTTGGGCTTTATCTGTAGAACCCGATAAACCAGGACCAGGATTTGTTTCAATATCATATCGCAATTGACGCACAGGGCAAAATTTTGCCGTAGAATTTGAGTAATAAGAAATTGGGCAACCATATATATAACAAAAATCAGTAACTTTCACTTTCAAATTTACCTTACCTGTCTGTTTACAAAAATAGAACGAAAAAATTACAAGGAAATCTTTGAAAATCCGAAAAAATTTGATGAAAACGATAAGCAATAAATCATGCATGAGTCAGACGAAGTGTTTATGTACAAACGGCGCCCTACGGGCTCGGTCCGTACTATCAAGACCTGGCTAGCCAGGGTGGTGAGCACTAGATAGTATTCGCCAAAACCATGTTGAGCCCACAAACACCACTAACCCAGCGGTGACATATAGTATTTTTCTACGTGCGCGTGGATAACAGCGTTCATGTTGAAAAAGACATGGAAAACTCTCCATCCTGGACCAGTAAATTCGACTATTATCAGTATTATGTTATCGGCAGTCACAGCGGATATGCATGTAAGATACCTTCCAAAAAGCAAACGACGTTATTCGGGAGTTCGAAATATCGACCACGACAACATATACTGCCAGATTTCAGACGAAGGATTTCGGAAGTCTATTTGCTTCATGTTCAAGCAGAAGTTTTTTGTTGATACATGTATCGTTGAAAAGGTATTTCCGACTGTTTCCGCTTTCCGACTGTTTGACGTCACCGCAGAGTTAGTAGTGTCGGCGGGCTCAACGTGGTTTTGGCGACTACTATCTAGTGCTCACCTCCTAAATTAAGTAGACGTTGTGAGGCGCTTCCGTCACTCCATTCCCTCACTACAACGTCTGCTTTAGGAGGCTAGACCTGGGCCTGATATTTTCGCGTAATGCCGCACTCTCGGTTGATAAGGAGTTAATATGAGAACGGTGTATTTTATGCACGAATATCACTCTGCAAGTAATAACCGCACTCTTGGTTAATATTAAGTTATTATTACTTTAATTTCTGGTGAACCACGTTTGTCCAGGTAACAAAAACTGTACATATATGGTTGTCTTGCTGTCACATGTCTGCCTGATACTATCTTTAGTAAAACCTTTTAGATTAAAACGGATTTATTTGAAGTGTTCCTCAAGTACGTATTGAGTCGTTTGTGATAAACATGCTACGCTATAATCTATTTTATTTAGAGATTTAAAGAAAGTCAAATTCAAGGAAAAGAATGAACTAGTACGAGCACTGAAGAGTTATGCTGAGCATTTGTGTCCAGTATTGCGGCGCGTGATACCTTATGGTATAGCGTATCATCACAGTGGACTGACTATGGATGAACGAAAGTTAATTGAGGAAGCATACAGCCAGGGGACTCTGTGTTTGCTTGCGTGTACATCAACACTGGCAGCCGGAGTCAACTTGCCTGCCAAAAGGTACGTTAACGTAGTGTTATTTGGACTGTCGGCGCGGTTGAGAAAAATTACTTCTTCTTACGTCTGTCTGTCTGTCTGTCTGTCTGTCTGTCTGTCTGTCTGTCTGTCTGTCTGTCTGTCTGTCTGTCTGTCTGTCTGTGAAACACCCCAATCTAAATCAGAATTTAAAAACAAGTTGTTCCTTTGAAATTGTCATTCATATATGTATATATTGTATATAGTTAGCACCTATTGTAAATTAATATTTATTTTAAAAAATTATAAAAATATTGTATTTTTTATTTTTTTTATTTTTAACTTATGTACGGCTTTCATGGAAAGAAGTATTCATACTTATGAAACTACCGTACTGAAATAAATGTCATTCATTCATTCATTCATTCTGTCCGTCCGTCCGTCCGTCCGTCCGTCCGTCCGTCCGTCCGTCCGTCCGTCCGTCCGTCCTGGATATCTTTTTTATTCCAAATTTTCCCTTGCATTTCTAGAGTAATCCTGAGATCGCCTTATGTAGGAAGAAATGTAATCAGTAGAAGTCAATACAAACAAATGATTGGTCGCGCTGGAAGGGCGGGAATTGATACGTCCGGTGAAAGTATTTTGATTTTAAACAAGAAAGAGAGAGAGAAAGTAAGTTTGGCATGTGGTTTACTGCATAAGCAGATAGTAATGCTGAATTGTGTTTCTTGAATTAGGAGCGGTGGTGACGCCTGTACGTTAAATTAGGTTTTTTTTTAATTTTTGAGAGCCACGGGTGTACAATTAACACTTATTGACTGGGACCGAGGGAAACCGTATGTTTTGTGGCCCCGAGACCGCCGAGGCGAAGCCGAGGGTAACAACGAGCGGTCGAGGGGCCACAAAACATACTGTTTCCTGAAGGTCCCAGTCAATAAGTATTTTATTTTATACCAAGTGTCAAAGAAAACAAAAAAAGAAATACGTCAAATCACTGAAGTAAATATAATGAAACGAACCGTCTCTTTTTCTGGTGTTGGCGTAGAATTGTCGAAGAAGCTCGTTGAGTTGTACTTTAGTAAGATTTTCAAACTCAGCGGCAAGTCCTTTTTCCATACAAGATTTTAACTGCTTGCTTTGTGGCCTTTTTCGTCGATGATGAGTCTTTATCTTTGAGTAAATTATCTATTTCATCGCTGCTTCGGCTAGCGAACCTTTGTTTTTGCTCCATAACTTGAGGATTTTATTATTCACCGGTCCATAACATATTATTCACTGCTCAAAGCTGTTGCCGGGAGACAGTGGAATTTCATCACTATCACGTGATACCCTATCGCCCAATGAGACGCAAGAAAACACGAACTTTGACACTTGGTATATAATAATACGCTATATTAAATGTCATCCTTATAAAATAAAGTTTGTTGGTTGCTTCTTACCTTCCGTCCTTCCTTCCTTCCTTCCTTCCTTCCTTCCTTCCTTCCTTCCTTCCTTCCTTCCTTCCTTCCTTCCTTCCTTCCTTCCTTCCTTCCTTCCTTCCTTCCGTCTCCTTCCTTATAAATAAAGTTTGTTCCTTCCTTCCTTCCTTCCTTCCTTCCTTCCTTCCTTCCTTCCTTCCTTCTTTCCTTCTTTCCTTCCTTCCTTCCTTCCTTCCTTCCTTCCTTCCTTCCTTCCTTTCTCCCTTGTTCATTCCTTTATTCTTTCCTTTCTTTTTCTTTTGTTTATATTTTTTCATTTCTTGCTTCCTTCCTTTCTTTCTTCCTTCATGCATGCATGCATCCATCCTATACGTTAAAATGAGAACTAAAAATGTTGATCTCTGCGGCATCAATATCTAAATATTATTTTTTTGCAACTATGCTATTTATTGTAAAATATATTTATATTTTAACCAATCCACGGCATAAGGGTTGAGTGTTATTTGGTGTAAATTCTTAATTGCATTTAAATGGTATAAATATTTAATTCCACTCGCTATCACGCGATTATCTATACGTAGTTCCTAGAGATATGGGTTTGTGTGTTTGGAACCTGACAATCTCTAATATGACTAAAATAGCCGATATCGAGAATTTTCATCAAATTTCTAATTAATCTTGATCAACAACCTTATCCAGCCAATAATTTGAAAAAATACAAGATATTGCCGAAAATTGACATGAAACGGTTATAATTGACTTTATTAAAAAGTCATCATCGGACCAAGTGACTTGTATACAATGATGTTGAAATAAGATTAGAATAACTAATGTTACTGTATATACAACGGTCAACGGTGAGATAAGAAAATTCCGAAAATATCAAACTGAAAATTAGCTAAGTATATACAAGTCAGCTAGATGTGAATTAAAGGAATGCTTGCTATCTATAACAAGTCAAAGTCACAAAGTGCATGCCACAAGAAAAGCGTCAGCAGTTTTTTTTGCTGGCTTTCAGTCTAGAATTTAATTCTGGCGATTAAAATTTAATTAATAGGGCTTCTAGTATGTTCGGAGTTCAGAATGAAGGAATCTAGAGTTATTAAATACAAGAGGTTTAATATTGTGAGATTCAAAGAAAAATCATTATTTAATCGGTCGTATAAGTTGTTTAAATCAGCGATATGTTGAACATGTTGGCAATTACGAAAATGTTGAGGCTCCGCGCTAGTTTTGAATTGGGTGCTGTGTTTCTAGACGCTTTTCTAGACAACGATCAGTTTAACCAATGTATGTTTTACCGCAGCCAGGGCGATGAATTTGATAAAGAATGTTGCTCCGTGAATTCGAATTATCAGAAGTTTTACCTTTGTTTGATAGAAAATAGGAGACCTTTTGGTGTCGTAAATGATACTAAAATAAACTGGTTTTCTAACGCCTTGCAGCTTCTGGACTAATTAAATTTCTATTTTTAGATAATGGCTTTGGTTAACGCGCCATTGGAATCCTGCCACAGCAGTTTGTTGCATAACAATGGCAAGGGACTTAGATCTCTTGTTTTATCTCTGATTGGGCTAAAGGTAAATAATTAAAATATGTTTCGTCAAATATTGAAGGTAAAATCAGAATATGATTTTTGAATCTATTCTGCGCGTGCGATAATATACAGCCAAATGCAGGCATGTAAGCTTTTCCGAAATTAGTTCAGTAATAACGGATTGTAAAGAGAAGAGATATATGAAGAATATATAATAAATATAATATTAGAATATATGAAGAGATAATATATATGCTAACTTAGATATGAGAACTATCGCCGGTGAGACACTCTAACCATTGAGCTTCAGATGGTTTGAACGTAGGTTGAGTTCGATGTATGACATTATACATGTATGTGTGGTGATATATGTTAATGTCGTAATGCATGTGAAGAGAAGAGAAGAGAAGGGATGGGAAGAGAACAGAACAGAACAGGAGAGGTAAGGTAAATAATAGCTTTATTAGCATGACCTATATAGTACATTTGGTATTGCTAAAGCTTACAATTTAAAGAGACAGAGATAATAACAAATCTACTTAAATTAAACTACATACATTGTTAGATTTATGTTTACAAATAAGAGTAATATACAATACAAGTATAATAAGTTAAATTAATGGATCAACACTAAGTTGGTGGGTATATAGCCTGCAAGCAAACGTTCTTCCCTAAAGGTAGAAAGGAATGTCCGCCCGCAGACTTTTTGATATATAAAAATAATAAATTAATTAATTAGTTACGTATAGTAAATAATTCAATAGTGAGTTTAATCACCTGCTTGCAGACACCCCGGAGAGGAGAGGAGAGGAGAGGAGAGGAGAGGAGAGGAGAGGAGAGGAGAGGAGAGGAGAGGAGAGGAGAGGAGAGGAGAGGAGAGGAGAGGAGAGGAGAGGAGAGGAGAGGAGAGGAGAGGAGAGGAGAGGAGAGGAGAGGAGAGGAGAGGAGAGGAGAGGAGAGGAGAGGAGAGAAGAGATATGTTAGCTAGGATATGAGAATTTAGTGTAAATGTTCTTTGTGCTATTTTACTGCGAGCCCACATCAAACTCAACTTACGTTCAAATCTTCTGAGCACCAATCGGTAGAGCGTCTCGCTGGCGATCAGAATGCTGTTACACTTAAGTAACAACAAAATACCTTTCGGTCGGGACCAATCAAAGCCAAGAAGGATGAAACGATAACGAACAACTTACTGTTTTCCGACCAACGCGGATACGACAACTTACGACTAACAGCCAATCATTACTCGTTGTTTTCACTGTTTCTGGGGGGGGGGGGGGGGGGGGGGATCGGTACAGTCACGATAAGCAGAGTACATGTGGGTGGCTTGTATATATAAAACTTTTCAGCCAATAGAAATTAAGTTTGTTTAATTTGAAAGAACTTGGGAAATTGTAATAGAAGATCTTTTACAACTTTTTCGTGTCTTTCTTCGTCAGCAAGATATTTCAGTTTGTTTGATTTGTAAATAAGATGGGCTCTCACGTCAGGAGCAGGGTACAGTATTTTTACACAAAGCAACATCAGTTATGAAATGTTCAGTGTCACAAGGCGTTTTTATGTGCACAGTTTATAAAGTGATTTCGTTAAACAAATTTAATGTGAATTAAATGTGAGATATAACTGATTTTGCTACGTGTGAAAATACTATACCCTGCTCCTGACGTCAGAGACCATCTCATTTATATATTAAACAAATTGAAATATATCTTGTAAACAGAAAAAGAAAGATACGAAAAAATTGTAAAAGATCTTCTATTACAATTTTATGAGTTCTTTCAAATTAGACAAACTTAATTTTTGCTGCCAATGTCCTTTAATAAATTTATCAAATCAGTTAATGGCGACCATCTTTAGCGAGTAGTGTCTACACTACAACATTGCTTTATACTGATGCAAGCAAGAAGTGTTTCTGAATCAAATTTATAAAGTTTATAAACGTACAAAGTCAAAGTCTTCAGTGCTGATTTATAATGTTTGTCGATTGTGTTTGAATATTATTAAACTACATCAACGAGGACAACCGATTCGATTATGCAAACGTGTGGAGAAGAAACATAAATTAATGCGCTATATACTGGACGGTGCATATACCATCAAATCACTTGCGCGGTTTAGCTGGCGGGGTAGTGGGAACTAAATTTTTGCTAGAAAAAAAAAGCCGAAAGGATTGCGATAAAGACATGCAGAAAGTCCCTTCGACAAATAAGCATACTCTATTTTGCGAATTGAAATGTTTTCGCTGTCAAAAAAACGTAATGGAGCCGGTAATGCAAAGAGTTATACAATGGTATACTCTACTTAACTCAAGAGAAAACAACAAAAAAAGAAACAAAACAAACAGCTTGTTAACCCCTTTTAAAGTGCCAATGCAGCGAAATTTCACCCCAGTTTTTATGATTGCATTTGAAAGAACACTTAAAATGACAACGTAACATCTTTCGTAGAATTTCGTTTCCTTGCTTCATTCTTGCATAGTTATTCTAAACATGGTTTGGAAACCCGGCAAACTTCAAAGCGGTCAACAATCAAGCTACGATTCATGTTGAAAGGTACACGAAGGTGCACAAATCCTTTGTTTTAGGTTTATTAATATTTAAACAGTACGGTTGAGCGATTCAACCCAAACGTTGCTATTGGATGATTGCGTCATTATACAGAAAACACAATATGTTCAGTAACCGTGAAAGTGCACACATTTCCATAAACCTGAACAAAAACATACAACAATGACTTTTGTTGAGCTTCCAAACCATGTTTCTATTAACTATGATTCTTGCGATATTCAGGTTTGTTTGATATGCAAATGTCATACTTATGACATCACACTCCATAATGACTTTTTAGAAAAGTATGATTTTCTTTGAGAGTGCTTATCGAAAGTACTTAATAAAAATTTGCACTTGCATGTGTGTAGCCATGACTGGTCACTAAACGTGTGTAGCTGGGTGTAAAATATTTGGACTATCCTAAAATTGATGCTATTTCAAAAAGTCATTATGCAGTGTGATGTCATACGTATGACATTTGCATATCAGAACGAACCTGAATATCTCAAGAATGAAGCAAGGAAACGAAATTCTACGAAAGATGTTACGTTGTCATTTTAAGTGTTCTTCCAAATGCAACCATAAAAAACTGGGGTGAAATTTCGCTACATTGGCACTTTAACGCTCAGTGTCTGATACATCGGATTTCAGGAAAAAAAGAATAAACAAGAGATTAAAGCAAAACAATTGGGAGAACAAGCAAATTCTATGCATGCAACGGCTTAAGCCTCATGGTTTCCATATAATCGCTACGATCGCCGCGATCGCTCAAAAATTAACTCGGCGATCACAACGTTTAACAATCATGTCACTGATCGCTAAGGCGGCCATGGTTGATCGCGGCCATTGTTTTAATGGTCCACTGGGATGCATACTGATCGCCAAGATCGCTGAGATTGCAAAATCACCGTTTCCATATAAAACGCAACGATCGCTGAGATAGAACATTTTCTATCTCGGCGATTGTGGCGATCGTTGCGTCAGTAGTTTCCATATGACCGTAGATAATGGAAGGGGAACTGGATAGGAAACTTACGAAACTGGAAACGATGTTTGCACAACTTGCTATGGTAATTATACACTTCTAAGGGGCTAATGCACCTAACGGGTGGTCCCACATGACTAACATCAGACACTGCTGAACTTAAGTGATATTACACTATTGTTTAATTTCAGCAATAGCTGATCCTCGGGGTATGTGGGACCACCCGTTAGGTGCATTAGCTGCTTATAAGTGTATCATTACCATAGCAAGTTGTGCAAACATCTTTTCCGGTTTCGTAACATCGTTTTAAGTTTCCTATCCAGTTCTCCTTCATTATCTATGATATGACCGCTATACGATCGCTGCGATGGCCAAGTTAATTTTTTGAGCGATCGTGGCGATCGTAGCGATTATATAAAAACCAGGCTTTAAGCCAGGCTACGATCGCTGCGATCGCCACGCGTGGCGTGTGCTGTTAGCGCGCTGCCTCTCACAAAAGTTAAGCCCGGTTAGACGGGGTTAGTACTTGGATGTGTGACCGCTTGGGAATGACCCCGTTGTCGAGCTGGAAACTAATGTGAGTAGAGTTGTAGTTGATCTCTCCTGTGCTTCGAGGGTTTTTCGCCGGGTTCTCCGGTTTTCCTCCTTCCGCAAAACCAACACTTACATCATGGTAGTCATGTTCAATTGGGGCATTTCGCTCTGTTTGACCACCAGTTGCTATAGACAATAAAGTTAATAAATCTAAATCTAAAGCCACGATCGCCGAGATAGAAAATCGTTCTATCTCAGCGATCGTGGCGATCAGTATGCGTCCCAGGGGACCATTAAAACAATGGCTGCGGTCAACCATGGCCGCCTTAGCGATCATGTGGAAACAGCGACATGATTGTTGATCGTTGCGCTCGCCGAGCTAATTTTTGAGCGATCGCGGCGATCGTAGCGATTATATGGAAACCAGGCTTTAGGAGCACACATATTACTGTAAATGTATAACCTTGTCTCTCTATCCGAGCTCCGCGGTAGCTCGATGGTTAGGTTCGCTCTCTGTCTGGGCTCAGAGTATTTGTCCACTGAACGTTTATTAATAGTTGTTATCAACTTTCTAGGTTTGCAATTCATTGGAAGAGGTTAAAGATTTCATTTCTGGAACATTACTTTCTGTACAAAATAACTCCCAGGGAAATACGACATTGGTAGAAAAAATTCTTGAAAACGTCGAAGCGCTTGTTCGTCTAAATCTTGTGAAGAAATGGGAATGTGCCGAAAATGGAACGACAGTTACAAAAGTGGAAACAACTTGCCTTGGTAGAGCAACGTTTAAAGGTATTTTATATGCTTTAAAATCTAGTACTGTCACCACGATTAGTTAAGCCCAGTTGGACGGGTTACCGTCTGGGAATAGCCCCATTCTCGAACTTGAATTTCATGCGAGTGGAGTTTAGTTGGTCTCTCCTGTGCTTCGAGGGTTTTCCGCAGGGTTCTGCGGTTTTCGTCCCTCCGTAAAATCAACACTTAGGTCTTAGCTTATGTCGTGCACTTTTAACATGAGCCTCTGGCTCGGATGATTGGGCGGCCACATTCTGTGCTTACGACGTTAAATAAATCATTACTCATGCGGTTTTCCTCCCTCCGTAAAATCAACACTTAGGTCTTAGCTTGTGTCGTGCACTTTTAACATGAGCCTCTGGCTCGGATGATTGGGCGACCACATTCTGTGCTTACGACGTTAAATAAATCATTACTCATTACGATTATTGTTATTGGTATAAAGTAACGTTTATATGCACGCTGTAATAATCCAGCTCTAGATCTATTTCACACTTTGGTGTTTCTAAGGCCTGTGCTATAAAACGTCGCGCAATAGACGAATTTAATTCAGACGAATTTAATTCGAAATAATTTCGGCGGTAATGCGACGTCGAGTTAAACCATAGTTATTCTAAACATGGTTTGGAAACCCGGCAAACTTCAAAGCGGTCAACAATCAAGCTACGATTCATGTTGAAAGGTACACGAAGGTGCACAAATCCTTTGTTTTAGGTTTATTAATATTTAAACAGTACGGTTGAGCGATTCAACCCAAACGTTGCTATTGGATGATTGCTTCATTATACAGAAAACACAATATGTTCAGTAACCGTGTACGGTCACTGAATCCATTGTATTTGAGTATAATGAACAAATTATCCAATAGCAACGTTTCAGTGCAATTACTCAACATTGCAATTACTCAACCGTGCTATTTGTATAGGTAATAGCATGGCTTCGAGTGCAATTTGGAAAAAAAACATGCACGAGTGAGTTTTTCAAAGACTATCAAAATTGCACGAGTCCGAAGGACGAGTGCTATTTGAGGTCTTTGAAAAACTCACGAGTGCATGTTTTCCCCAAAATTGCACTCGAAACCATGCTATTACTTATTAATAATATACATGAAATGTTAGACAAATGTTCTTCCGGCTACAAAGTTTACATACCACTCATTGCTCCACTTCTCGAAGCATAAATGGTTAAAAACTGCTTCGCTTTGTTCACTAAATACGTAAAACGTTTTACTCATAGCATCTAACCTCTTCTAGTCTTCTTGCGGGAACTTTAATGACAATATTAAAGCAAAATTCACTCTGTATTTCATCGAAATGTTCTTCGACAACTCTATGTTTTGGTCGCCATATTGGATTTTCTCGTGAGGAAAAACCATCCTTCAAAATTCGCATAAGCATTTCATTGGCTTTCCGGTAGTTTCCGATTGTTTATTAGCCAATCAGAATGGTTAATACTCATTGAAATTTGCACTGTATTACACCTTTTCTGCACTGTATTACATTGAAATTGCACTCCTTTCGACCAATCAGGATGCAGTAATTTTGTCATGTATATTATTAAAATATTAATAAACCTAAAACAAAGGATGTGCACGGTGTAAGGTACGGTTCAACATCAAATCACAGCTCATTATAGGCGCTTTGAAGTTTGCCGAGTTTCCAGACCATATCTCGATTGACTATTGTTAAACGTCGAATTTCAGTCGAATTTAATTGTTTTTTTCTTGGATTGAAAACGACTTCTTGAAAACATGCTGCGGCGGCAAACTTTTGTTAATAGTTGTGCCGTCTTCTCTTCTTTGTGTCTGCAGACAGGCTAAAAACCATGTGATATTATGTAATTAAAATGGGCTTTTAGTTGGCTTTCAGTTAGAGTGTGAAGGTCAAGGCTATTTCAGATCTACTGAAGCATGCACCTGGTATTATTTATGTCTAACATAACCCAGGTATAATTTGTGCCTGACGTCAACACAAACCCTAACCCCTAAACTTAGGAATCTAGTGAAGTACTTGCATGGTAATCAGTTCATATCCTATATAATATGCCCAAATTGTTAGGCTATATAGGATTTGTATTGGCATCACGTCTACATAAAGTAGTTGGGTCATGTTAGACATGAATTTATAAACCAGGTGCTTCAGTAGATCTAAGACAGCTTTCACTCTGTGTGAACGTGCCGGTAATGCGCCATTCCTAACAGAGGGTCAACGCCAAGACTTGTGTTGTCCTTTACAGGGTATGGTAGATTAAAGTGGTCCATATTTCCTGTCTTTCTTAGTTTGAGATAACTAAGAAGACCTCATGTTGGATGTACATTGTTCTGATTTGTTATATATAACTGAGCATGCTCACACATGCTCACACACATATATACCACCACTGATCTCTATATAACTGGATTGCTCATCCGGCTCCAAAAATGAAGCCAGCGGAGATGACGAATTTGGAGTACTTAGATCGGTCTTCGGAAGGTTGAAGGTTGAGTATTTGACTTGACGAACATCTACCAAACGTGTATCACATTAAACTTTACTAGTTTTTTGACGTCCTACCCAGATCATCTTGTTTCTACGGTGAAAGGTCGGCAAAAATGATCCTGGACTTAGCTGCTATCACATCTATAGCTTCTGACTGTTTTGACAGCATATATGTACGTTTGACGGTCTGTTTGTCTTTGCTTAAAGGGTATTGGCAATAAAAATCAAGTTTGTCTCATTTGAAAGAACTCGTCAAATGGTATAAGAAGACCTATTACAATTTTTCCGTATCTGTTTTGGTTTTGGAAATATTTCGACCAAAGACAGCGTGCTGTCCGCCATCTTGGAATTATTTTCGATATGCATGTGACATCATAAGCAGGGTAAAGTGAAATTTTTATCTTGCCAACCTTATGACATTATGAGCTAGAAACTCGATTTTGTTGCGCTATTTCCATTTTAAATTGACCCACAACGTTTAAAAAGCCTTCCGTGGAAATTTGGTCACCCACGGAGTAGTTTCATCAGGTTTACCCTGCTTGTGACGTCACCAATTTCCTAGTTAATTACACCCAATATTACAACAAGATGGCGGACAGAACGCTGTCTTTGGTCGAAATATTGCAAAACACAAGAAAGATACAGAAAAATTACAAAAGATCTTCTTATACCATTTGACGAGGTCTTTCAAATGGGATAATACCCTTTACTTTATTGGCGCGAATAATGAATATAATCTTTTTCTACTCTTTGTATTCTTTTCTATTCATTAGGATGTGTAGACGTGGACCGAAGTCCGTTTATCTATGATGAATTAAAAAGAGCTCAAGAAAATCTTGTACTGGCCAATGATCTGCATTTACTATATCTTGTAACCACACCAGAAATGATTGAAAACATTCAGCCGTCATGGATGACCTACCTGACAGAGGTGAGTTGATTAAGATGGGTTGAACAGGGTTTGTGCCGGGCATAGCTTTTGTCGAGGTGGTATATAGGAGGAAGAGGTTGGTTGTGATAACGCTAAACTTGCTTTATTTACTGGAAAATACTGGAAAATTCTATCAGTCATATTTAACTGTTATCCCTAGAGGTCCGGTAAGGGTTATCCCTCATTAATTTATTATTGAGTCGGTTTTCTTTGTTCTTCCGAGGGCTTTATATCGCTTCAAAAACTCATTAATAATTCATGAGGAAAACACAAAGGAAATCAGTACCATGTCCGTGGTTTTATACCTGATAAAACTTCTTGATGTCAGAAAGAATACTAATGAACATACAATTTTATATAAAGAATACTAATGAACATACAATTTTATATAAAGAATACTATAAATGAACATAACATCCAATAACGAATCGTTTTTGAAGCCATTCAAAACACTCGCATCACGTGTTTTATCAGATCTAAAGCACTCGGGCTGCGCCCTCCTGCTCGTGTTTTAAATATTGCATAAAGCCCCTTGAATAATAATTAGATACGAAATGAAGAAAAAAACAAGGAAAATCATTGTCCAAGGTGGAAAAAATAGAAAACATTGTTGGAAAACCTCCTCAATAATAAATTAAGTCAGATAAATCCCTCGAACGTCGGGATGTATGCGATATAAAGCCCTTGGACGCTGCGCGTCCTCGGGTCTTTATATAGCATACATCCCTCGTTCTCGGGATTTATCTATTACATACTTTATAACACATCGCCAGTTGATTAGCCGATCATTGTGGTAGAGATCGTTTTCACTCACGTGATCGGTAGCCCCATTGGGGTGGTGAAACAATACGAAATATTTGAATAAGAATAGAGCTAAATTCCCATAGGATAAAGATGGTACACCAATATGGCCGCCATTTCATTGTTTTGGTACACCAATATGGCCGCCGTGACGTCAGATGAAAACGATCTATTGAATAAAATTTCCATTGCATTGCCTACGTCGTTCACCGTGCATTTTTGTTCCATTCACTGTGCAAAAAGTTTGTTCTATTTATTATACTCCATTGTCATTAAATACAATCGCACTAAAACGTTACTAAAACTTTACAAAATGTTCCAAAACCGTACTAAATCAACGACTAGGATCTATTTTGATGTTATAAAACAAAAATGAATGTTTTCATTTGTGCAACGGTAAAACATATTTTCATTTGGTATAAGATGAACAACATTTTCACAGAAATTCTTACCATTGCACTCATAAACATTGATTTGCATATTAGTCTATTGAATGTATGTCCGCTGTAGACCCAGAGACAGCGCTCGAAATAACACTGGGAAGTTCGGGGGTCAGCATGACCGCTCAAGCGTGAATTTGGGGGGGGGGGGGGGGGTAAGATACACAATTTGGGGGGTCAACCATTTCCCCCTCTTAATTTGTACATTATACACCAAAGCGTTCATTTCGTATTATATTGGAACAAAAGAAACAATGAATTTATGTTAAACCAAAATTTAGTTCAAGCGCCTTTCCAGACTTACGTAGACACTGACGGGCTTCTGTATTCAACAATTAATCAAGGGAAGCCATTAAGTGGCCTTTTAGTGAGTTGTTTTGCGACAAAGCGGCACCGCACAAGTTCAGCAAACTTTACGCAAGCATTAATAAATTGGCTTAAAACCAACCTTGAGTCCTAAATGCATTTGAAGATTTCAGCTGGAATGGTTTATGTTACCCCCTGTGTTTGAACTATAAAAGAGTGCAGGAAAAGTGATGACATAAACCATATTTCGTTAAAACCTGAGCGGTCAAGTTGACCGCCCGTAAGTGATTTTGGGGAGTCAAATCGTGAAAGTGGGGGGTCATTGACCCCTGACCCCCCGTTATTTCGAGCGCTGCAGAGAAAACCTGCGGTATTTGATTAGAAATACTCTACTTCCATAGACTCGATTTCCAGCCGTATATCGGGCCCCGGTACTTTATACCTGCCCCGAAATCACGGCTGGACTCGTGAGCTTGTCCATTGTTGATTTGCACCAATTACAAACGTACCTGTATATTTTTAGCAGGCATATATTATTGGGATGATTAAGATTATTGCATGAATTACACCGTCAGTTCAAAATGGTGATCGATAGAGTGCTGATGAGTGAGGCATGCGATCGCATATTAGAAAAGTTTAAGGTTGATTGTCTAAAAGATTTACAACAGCAAGCTCTAGAGAAAGTGGTTAATGGCCAATATATTTTCGTCATTCAGCCTAGGTGTCGAGTGACGAATCATACCGGATGAGTAGAGAAAGACCCCAGCAACATAAGATAAAGAGTTTGAAAGTCTCTCGGTATTGAAGAAACTAGATTTTAGTTTTGAAATACCAAATATATGTACTATCATTCCACGACTTGCTCCCAAAGTCACAGGTTCAAATCCCAGCCGCCGTCGAGTAGAGTTTTTCTCTGTGGTCCAACGTTTCGACACTCCGATCTAGATCACTACTGTAATAATAGTAATAATGATGATAAGGAGGGGGACAAAAGGACAAGGAGGGGGACAGGAGGAGGCAGAGGGGAAAGAGTGGGATGGTGATGATCATGAGGAAGAGAGAGATGGTGATGGTATTGACAACGATTTTAAAAATAGAGCAGCCAATAAACCATGTCCATGAAACGGCCAACACATACAACCTTTATGTTGTTGCTTGAGTGGTATGGGAGATCAAATAAGTGGTCCATATTTTTGCTTGCTTTGTAGGTGAATTGACTAAGCAGGTTGCCTTTGGACGTATACATCTTCTCGTAATCTAGAAGATTAGAGTAGATATTTTCTTGACAAAAGAAAATTGTATTAGAATTGTTACTACTAATGTGCGGCGGTGGTTGTTTGTTTTTTCTTTCACTTTTACGTGTAAAATTCAAATAGAAAACTGATGCTCGTGTTTACATCGGATGTTCTTTAATTATCTTAAAGGTTTCCAGTCTAAACACAGTGGAACAAAAGGCTGCTGAATTTATCGGCATAACTGAAGGATATTTGTCTAGAAAGGTTTCTGGGTATGGATCAAGAAAGGTACTGCAATAAAAACACCTCTAACTCACATTTTTAAATATGCTAAAGTGCCTATGAAACGAAAATTATAAAAACAAAACACGTCCGTCTCCTGCATTAAATACGAGAAATGACTGCCATGGATGTTTTACAAAGTACTATCTTTCTGCTTTGTAGTAACATGTACTATCTTAAAGCCATCGCTAAAGTGCGTTTCTAACTTGTTTTCTGACACATTTATAATACAGCAACTTGGACAACAATAATACAGGGTAGTAGGTAGTATACTACCTTGTATTATTGTCCAAGTTGCTGTATTATAAATGTGTCAGAAAACAAGTTAGAAACGCACTTTAGAGATGGGCTTGCAGGTATGTGCTCAGAAAATTTTGGGTGCCGGGTAATTTTTACCACACCTACTTTTGACACGCCCACTAGATATTATTATATCTAGTGGGCGTGGCAAAAGTGCGAGAAACCTGTAGACTAGAGTATAGGGTGTGCGTCCAGAGCCATGCAGTCCCCCCCCAAAAAAAATTGAAATCTATAATCTCTGAAATGTCATTTTTTGTAACAAAAAATAAATTGATTGAGATTCTGAAGACAGAAGTTCAGACTGGTTAAACGTGATTGGTTGAGCTAAAAGAAACCTGTCAAATGCTCCTGGGAAACGTTGAAGTTTGACGCTGGCGGAGGTAATGTTTTTAATCAACAGTGTCCATTTATTTAATGCTGGGCGGCAATTTGGACTGCCGGGCGGGCGCGCCCGGCGCCGCCCGGCGTGGGCTTGTGCATCGTTATCACATGGTTCATAAACCTTTATAGACGTGAAGAATCGACATTAAAAGAAGGAACGGCTTTGCTCAGAAAAGCGGTCGCGTCTGAAACATTACAAAATTTGTTGAAACTCTCCGACCAAATACCAAAACATAGTCCCCCCCAGATATGGACCACTTGTGCCAGATATCGACCGGAAGTTGCAGAAGTTTCCCTCAATTTTTCTCTCGTTTCATCTTCCGCCCACAAACATATCTGTCAGCGGTTTCTTCGTCAGCCTCAGAATGCTCACGGAAACCTCTGCGGAGGAGAGAGGTTTTTAGTTTTCTCGCTTCGTTGTTGAGATATTTCATGTTGTTTGATATGCAAATTAAACATTTTGACGTCACATGTGCACGAGTTACCAGAGAAGGTACTTCTACATCATCTATTATTAACTAAATCAGCATGTTTGGGTGGAACACATGCACATGTAAGAAGGTTCGGACTTCGGACGTATAGTTAATTTCACAGACGTTCATGCGTAGTTAAAGTGGCAATGCAGCGAAATTTCACCCCAGTTTTTTATGATTGCATTTGAAAGAACTCTTAAAATGACAACGTAACATCTTTCGTAGAATTTCATTTCCTTGCTTCATTCTTGAGATATTCAGGTTTGTTTGATATGCAAATGTCATACTTATGACATCACACTGCATAATGACTTTTTAGAAAAGTATGATTTTCTTTGAGAGTGCTTATCGAAAGTACTTAATAAAAATTTGCACTTGCATGTATGTAGCCATGACTGGTCACTAAACGTGTGTACCTGGGTGTAAAATACAGTCCTAGATAAAGCATTTTTCTTCCTGCCAGCAAAATCTAAAAATAAATATTTCCTGCTAAACTAAATTAAGGATTTCCTGCCTGATAGAATTTTTCAATTTTATAAGTTGTGATACCACCAGATTTGCAAGTTTGTATCTCAAATTCCACATTCAGATAAATTATGGTTTTGAGTCTCAAAACCATAATTTATCTGAATGTGGTATCTATACATACTTTGAAATAGCGAACTTTTTCAATTGAATACTACGTAATACAAGTACTAGCGTCAAAAATCGAAATGCTGAAACAGTTGAATAAGATAAAAGCAGCTTGCATTCTTGCAAATGCACAATGACAGCTGCAGCCTGCAACAGCAACACTATACTGAAATGATAAATATTTCATTGTTTTCTAAAACAAATCGTTGCGTCATTTGCGCAAGGATATACGAAACTTAGACAGGTTAAGGTCATGTAATAAACCTTCAAAACACTTTCGAATTGTTTACAAATCGCCGCTGGGTTTGGCAAGAATATAGAAAGATGAGTCATCGAATATGAAACTTGATATTCGATCAAAAGTGATGCCCATCAAAATTGTGTGATTGTGTGACCGTGACGCTTTTCGATTTTTTTGAAGAATAGGAAATTTATCTTTAAAGTTTGACTTGGATTAAAAAAACTGACAAATATTTCCTGCAAGATACAAAAAATTTCCTGCGAACAACTTTTACAAAAAATTTCCTGGCAGCGGTGCTGCCGGCGCTGCCGGACATTTTCCAGCACTGGTAAAATATTTGGACTATCCTAAAATTGATGCTATTTCAAAAAGTCATTATGCAGTGTGTTGTCATAAGTATGACATTTGCATACCAAACAAACCTGAATATCTCAAGAATGAAGCAAGGAAACGAAATTCTACGAAAGATGTTACGTTGTAATTTTAAAGTGTCACTAAGACGAAAAATCGTCAGTCTTTTTCTGATATAATCATAAAGTAGATTTAAAATGAGGATGAACGGCGTTTGTGGTTTGTAAATATCTCATCTCGTTCAAGAGATATTCACGTTTTTGAAATATGCAAATTATATGGCTGATGACGTCATTTTCTCCAAACGAGCGAAATGAAAATCGTAAAATTAGGAATATCTCTAGAAATAAACAATAGAAAGTGCTCAAATTTTGCATGCTTATAGTATTAAATAAAATACGTTTCACTGTGGAACTTTAGTTGTTTTCGTGGAAACTGCTGGTTCCTGGCCCCATCCAATGATAAAATTAAATTTTCTTATTTATCAGCAATCAAGTAGCGTTTACTCCAGCGAATAAATGTGACGATTAGGGCTTATGTAGGCATTGTAATTCAAACGTTTAAATCTTTCTATTTTTAAACAATGAGGCAAAAATGATAACTCCCTTTTTAAGGTTTAGAGTAACCTGAGAGCATGCGCTTACTATGGCAATCACAAAAGTTCCACAGAGAAGTGTATTTTATTGGATACTATAAGCATACAAAGTTTAAGCACGTTCTATTGTTTATTTCTAGAGATATTCCTTATTTTACGATTTTCATTTCGCTCGTTTGGAGTAAATGACGTCATCAGCCATAAATTTGCATATTGCCAAAACGTGAATATCTCTTGAACGAGATGAGATATTGACAAACCACAAACGCCGTTCACCCTCATTTTAAATGTACTTTATGATAAGATAAAAAAAAAGACTGACGATGTTTTCGTCTTAGTGACACTTTAAGTGTTCTTTCAAATGCAATCATAATTGGGGTGAAATTTCGCTGCATTGGCACTTTAACATAAATAATCGCAAGACTTCACACATATTGTTTGTTTTACGGTTTTCGTCACTCCCCGGCACAGCATTACTCAACCTCGTTCCCAGGGCATGCATTTCGCCTCCACGTTGGGAGGTCGGCGAAAATGGCCCTGGTATCGGCTGGTCGATTCTATGATCTGATTGGCCGGTTTATGAACTCGATTAATTCAGATAGTATAATTTATTTATGAAAATTTGAATTGCAATAGATCCACTCTGCAAAGTTTACCCAAAGAATGGAAATGATAGCTTTGGTTAAAGTCAAGAACAACATTAGATATATGTTTGTTCATGACATTTACATGTATCCTGGATAATCGTGGGGAGTATCATGATGAATAATGCTAGCCTGTTGCTTTTATGATTAAGGCTTCACATGAGTGAGTCGCCAGAGCATAAAGCCTGGTTTCCATATAGCCGTAAGAGCCGACGGCATGGCTGCGGCAAGGGGCAATGGTCCAATCGCATACAGCTTTTTATTGCTGGCTAATTCAACACTGTCTATGATTGGACCATCGCCCCTTGCCGCAGCCATGCCGCCGGCTCTTTACGGCTAT
Organism: Paragorgia papillata; assembly: GCA_035771165.1. NCBI lineage: Eukaryota > Metazoa > Cnidaria > Anthozoa > Scleralcyonacea > Coralliidae > Paragorgia > Paragorgia papillata. The sequence continues at coordinate 929,485 of JAWNZC010000341.1, read as the reverse complement.
ATGGAAACCAGGCTTTAAATATTTCTCATTTATTATTCATGTGTACAAAAACAAAACACAAAGACCGCAAAAATGTTCTTGTCATAACACCCCAAAATTCTGGATGTCACGTGACCAGCCGATGCCAGGGCTATTTTCGCTGACCTCACAACGTGGAGTACCCCTTTCCGACCTACGCAAGCTTCGGGGGAAAGTGGGCTCTGCCAACAAACTCGATCTTCGCCCCAAGTTTGGGGCGAGTCAGTCAGGTTTTAAACTGGTCAAACAAGTTCTAGTTTACGAACACGCGTAAGCAGGAAAATAGGAAGTGACGCGTTAGAGCCTGGGCCCAAAATAGTATCTTGGCAACCGTTCACGCATGTTCAAAAAGAAATATCGTGTTTGTTGGCAGAGCCCACTTTCCCCCGAAGCTTGCGTAGGTCGGAAAGGGGCTCTGACTCGCAGGTAAACGTGGAGGCAAAATGCCCTGGGAACGAGGTTTGAGCATTACATTTATGGAAAAAGACCTACAAATCGCCAACCGTCCAGTGATAAAATGTGGTCAGCAGTTGCTACTATGAACACAAGGACTAGTAAATTCTGCCATTTTGAAAGAATTTGGGGGGTGAGTCCAGTTATATAGAGATCAGTGCACTCAACATATTACTTTCGCGTTTCACGCAATCTTTCGTGTTTACCTTTGTTTCACAGACAGAAAAAGAGATATCGGTTGTGAAGAGGTTCTACTTGACCTTAATGCTCTACAAGATTATTCGTGAGCAGAGTTTGTGGGATGTGGCCAACACGTTTGACCTGGAACGTGGCTTTATTCAAAGTCTGTTCTCCTCGTCTTCAACGTTTGCCTCTTGTCTGGTTCATTTCACCAAGGTATGTATGATGCACGAGTGTTATGGTCTTAGCCAGCCAGCCGTCCTTTGGACGGCTTTTGTAAATTTTGGACAGCCATTTGAAAAGGACGGCTTTGTGGGCTGTAATATAATAGGAATGGCCAAAAGTGCATTTCTGGGCCTTACAAAATTAAGCATTTTTGGGGGAGCATGCCCCAAGACATCGTTGAGAAGGGTTCGTTTTTCGCCTTTCGCAGCAAACATACACTGTGCCAAATTTACAATTTAGACATCCAAGTTAAAATTCCTAGCTAAGACACTGACGAGTGTAAAGTAGCTATTTTGGGTATTTCCTTTATTTTAGTTGTAGTTTGTGGAAAGGCTTGTGTACAGTTTTCTAGTTTTCAGAAACGTAGTTTGCTTAGAATTGTGGATGCACTTAATACTGAGGATGGGGATGGATGCATGGATGTCCAGCCCATCTCCAAAAAAATAATAACATACCCTCGTAAAAGATCCGGGTAAAAACTGACTGTCTTTTCATGGAATTTTGGCAATAGACAGACATACATACATACAGACAGACAGACAGACAGACAGACAGACAGACAGACAGACAGACAGACAGACAGACAGACAGACAGACAGACAGACAGACAGACAGACAGACAGACAGACAGACAGACAGACAGACCGACCGACCGACCGACCGACCGACCGACCGACCGACCGATGCATCACAAGCGACTACTGTGAAATAATTGACTAAGCATGACGAGACGGAAAATCCTCGATGTAATCAAGCCTTTAACTCTTTTCTGTCCGAATTCGTCTTTAGTATTTTACTCTGGCTAACTGGCGATTTTATTCGAGACCTTAAGATCCTACGACGGCAACTCCAACGACAATCATTTTAGCAATACTGGGGCGTTTTAAAAGTCATTAAACTAACTTCTAGTATCAAATATAAAAGTCAGTTAACCGTGACTTTTTCCAGTTATAGAATTTATGTTACTTTTTAAGCGCCGTCGTCGTCGTAACATCTTAAGATTTAGCCCCTAGGAACCCCTCGGATAGAATTAGTATAGGTAATCATATGATAGCGAGTACAATTAGGGATTTACACTACAAGTGATATTTGAAAATTTTGCCAAAATTGCACGAGCCGTTAGGCGAGTGCAATTTGGCATAATTTTTAACGGCTCGTGCAATTTTGGCAAAATTTTCAAATATCACGAGTAGTGTAAATCCTTAATTGTACGAGCAAAATCATATGATTACTCATTTATTATATGCATGACAAAATTACGACACGTACGCTTCGTACTCAACCCACGCCTTTAAAAACATCTTGTTTCATTACTTGACAAGAAACATTTTCACTCTGGGTGTTTTCCGTACTCATTTCAAAATATTTACATGGAATTTTTAGTTCATAGTGTACCACAAGTCGTTGGAAATGTGAAAACTTTCCATTGCAGAATTGGCCGCCATTTTGAATTTTATTTTCAACATCGTTCCCAGGGCCTTGGGAGCAGTACAATTAATAAAATAATTGTACTGCAGTACAATTAATAAAATAATTGTACTCCTCTCAACCAATCAGAATGCAGTAATTTTGTCATGCATATAATAAATGAGTTAATTAATACAGTTCTACAACAGGTCCATTGGTAGAGGCGGGGCTTTTATTACTAGATCTGAATCATCTGATTGCGCGGTCTTGCAGGAATTACCAGAGTTTCACAACATTAGACTTTTACTGGAAACGATTGTTGATAAACTCGCCTACACCGCAGTTTTGGAACTGGTGCCACTAATGAAAATTCCTGGAGTGAAGAAGGTATGATCAATTCTCTTTCTTGTTGTTTTTTTTAAATTTTTTAATGATTTTTGAGGTTAAAGTGCCTATGAAGCAAATTTTAAGTCTGTTCAAAAACTTTAATCATTAGCACTGGCACTAGAGCTATTTTCATAGTTTTTCTTAGCGAACCACCTTTAAATCCCATGCAAGGTCAAAGATGTCCAAAATCATATATTTTAACAAATAATTTCATCAAATTGTAAAAGAGCGGACGAAGTTGCGACGTGATATACTTTTTAATAATCTGTTTTTCCTACATTCAGTCTCGTGCAAAACAGTTATTTTCAGCTGGTTACCGTAACTTACAAGCAGTTGCAAAGTCTGACCCAAGCGCTCTGGTAAAAGACATTGAGCATTTGTCAAGGACGCAAGCCCAAGTTTTGGTATCATCTGCTAAGGTAAGAACACACGCTTATCTCGTTTTTACTGTAGGCATGCCTGTACTGTACTGTACTGTACTGTACTGTACTGGCACAGACGTCAGCCGCGGTAGACGCTTGTCAGGCTCCAATACTCAGAAAATGTTTCTGAGCCTCAGACAGGGATCGAACCTGCAACGTTCTACTGTGGTGTTATGGAGACGTCAGAGGATGTTCGTCAAATTCCAATAGGTTGTGTGCAACCAATCCACCGAGATTAGAAGGACAAAGATATTTTCGCCATGTTGGATGAAATTATAATTGCAGATGTGAAAAACGTTTGTCAATTCATCCAACATGGCAACGATAGTGTAAGGTGCACACTAGCAATGCTCAGGAAATATTTCTGAGCCCCAGAAAGGTATCAAAGATGCAGTCTTCTAATGACTGGTTCGACGCTCTGAATGGAGCTAGGGCTAAGGTTGCAAATTCATAGTCCTATGTGCTCCTTATAAGCCTAAGCGGTAGCGTTTTCATGAGATGTCGTTAAAGTGAATGTAAGGCGGGTAGTATAGACATTCTGTTTGGGAAATATTTTCGAGCTTGACGAACGTCTGCTACGTTACACTAAGCATGCATATTACATGTTTACGTACCACTCTTAGGTGGGTTCGTTTGGGTTATAATTTCTGAAATGTTCCAGAATTGCTTGATCTCTCATTTTCCAAACGGATGCTTATTTTCGTTAATCTAGTAATTTTAATATTTTATTGGCTCATATTGTTCTTTGAAATTACAACTTTACGGTTTAGGTGGTTCTACATAGTAATTCTCATCAAATTCCGTGCATGTGCGAGTCGGCAAAAACCTTACGAGAAATAGAAATCTCGCGTGACAATTTTTGTGCGCAAGAATGTTTTCCATTCAGGACTATCAAAATGATGACGTATATGCGAGTTGCTGACGCCATCTTGCCATATATGCGCGTAAAGTGCTGACGCCACCGAAAACTACAAATTTCTAAAAGAAACCGTACGATGTTTTCTATCGCTAAAATCTTCCTCTATACCAAAAATGAAAAAAATTTAACCAAAAATGTTATTAAACAAAATGTTACTGTTTGCTTTTGAAAAATATTGGCATTACAGATTTTTTACAAATCTTTCTATTGATTGTTTATGCTTGAAGAAAAAGTCTGCAAGAAACTTATTTTTCAAATACGAGGGATAACAGGTCATCTTGAAAGGAATTTGTTACGTTTGTGTTGCCAGAGCAACTGACTCAATGTTAAATAAAATAATAATTCAAAATTAGAAATAATAATTTATCTATATAAAACAGTATTTGTGGAATGAAGCTTAAATATGCAAAATCTGACAGTGTCAAACTGATAATACATCTAAATTTTAAGAAACTGTATCGGTCCACCTTAAATATCTGATTTACAAAATAGTTAGACAGCACAAACCGGTATTCCAGATCAAGAAGAGCTTCTAAACTAGCGTTCGCGTACGTTATGCTGACTATATTTCTATTCCGGAATGCCAAACTTTGAGATTTACAGCTCGAAGACTATTCGCCAGACTCTCTTGAAATTTTCAGTTCATTAAAAAATGCCAATAGGGTTTTTCATTTCACAGACACTTTAACTTGTCATTCACTTGTGATGTAGATGTTGCTGTTGGAGAAAGCTGAAGCATTACAAGAGGAGGCAGCAGATCTTATAGAAGCGTGAATAAGGAAAAGCACCAGGGTAATAAACAATTTAACAGGATCGATCATGCGCCTTCAGCATTTGATATTTACATTATTGCATATGATATGGTTACTTTACAACGATGAAAGTTAGTTATCTCACAACACTCCCATAATTAATTGTCCCGTCAATTCAACTCATGAGTATGCACAGTGTGATAGTCGTTCAAAACGGCATGTTGCGAACACTGGACTGGACTTTGTTTAATATATCCCAAAGCCGGATTTTTTTCGGTCACGTAACTCCAATAAACATAGGTACGCATAGCGTACATGCGTCTACAGGACATTAAAGGTGCTGCGTTTTAAACGATGGCCCTGAGAACGAGTTTACTGGTCCATTGTCATATCACGCGCTTGGGTGACTGTGGCTTGACGAAACATATTGAGTGATAGAAACATCCATGCTACTGACATAGCAAAACCCCTAATCTTAATCAGTGTGTGGGTTTGCCCGTGGGCTCACTTTAAGAGTTTGCCTGCGTAATCAGGACTTATTCAAGATGGCTGACACAAGAGTGGACAATTAACCATCTTATGTTATGATTCTTCTGCAATGAAATTTAATTTACCGAGAAAGAAAGTTCAAGGGTTAGAAATCAAAATACTCAGTAGTATATGCGATAAACGGTGTGATAAGTGGTTATCACACTGTATGCATACTAATCAGTTGAATACATTATTTAACGTGTCTGTTAGAACAATGAAATGTGGGTGTGTCATGAGATAAACCATTATTGTTGTTTAATGACCAGAGGGGGTGGTAGGAGCATTTACAGAAAATTTTACGCGAATCTGATGTATAGTCTGCGGTTAAACCGTAAATATTTGCTGTGACTACTTTGTTTTTGGAAAAAAGTTGGCCTTTCGGTAACAAAGTCTTGTGACGTACGCAAATGACAACTATGCATAAGAACAACGGGTTCACTGTCATCAATGGTCTATTTGCGTACGTCATAAGGGTTGTGTTACCGAGGGCAAAAATTTCTTCAAAAACGAACTATCCATGGTAAACTTTGAGAGTTAGTAGCGCGAAGACTATACATCAGTAAAAATTTTCAGTAAGTGCTCCTATCATGCTCCTCTGTTCATTAGGACAACAAAAATGCCAATGAATTGAGATTTAAAGTGCCTATGAAACGAAAATTATTTATGTTGGTCTTGTTTGAAAGAACACTTAAAATAACATCTTTTGCAGTTTTTCGTTTCCTTGCTTTGTTGTTGAGATATTTCAGTTTGTTTGATATACAAATTAAACATCTTGACGTCACATGTGCATAATGACTTATCCGAAAAAGTTATAGATCGTTGCCATTATCAAACCAAAATAATTCGTAGGAAGCATGTGGGTGTGTTTCTCACACAACAAACCAGTAGAATTTTCAAGTGATTATGTTTGGTAATAGTGTTCTAACAAACATAAACTTCTCCGGTACACGTGACCCTGACCTCTGCCTTATTGTGATTGGTCAATTAGCGTTTGAGGGCAAAACATTTTGCCCTCAAACGCTAAAACTGACCAATCGCAGTAAGGAAGAGGTCAGGGTCACGTGGGGGTGAGACAAATGCAAAAAATAAAAATTTGCAAAAAATATGCAAATGGTTGCATATCAAACAGCTTATTCGAAAAGAACGAAGCAAGGAAACGAAAAATTGCAAAATATGTTACTCTGTCATTTTAAGTGTTCTTTAAAATAAGACCAACTTAATTTTCGTTCCATAGGCACTTTAAGTAGAGAAATATGTTCAGTAATTTTCATAGGCGAGGCGACGGCCGAGGAATGGAAAAATCTGTGGTGGTCAAAATGATAGTTGATCGCTCGGATCGATCCAATAAGAACCCAGGGATCTTCTAATTAGTTGTTTTTAATCGTCTTAGACGATTTTGATATTTTAGTGTATAGCTGGGTATGATGTAGAAATCACGACATACGAGCTACGTGTAAGTAGATAGAATTTGTACATTGAAATTCAGTTTAATCTTTATATTTACAATATGTAAACATATATGTACTTAAAGTGTCCCTAACCTCAAAATTTGATTTGTAAAGCACCCCAAATTATGAAGAATGTCGTTGAAATTTCGGCGATATCGATTTTTGATCTCGAGTTATTGAGGATTTTGAAATATGCAAATGAGGCATGTTAAGACGTCATCCAAAGCAAACCAAATTGTTGGAATTTGTAATGTCGTTAATATGATCGAAATTATGCTTAAAGGGGATGTACAGTCCGTTCTGCGCATGACCGCAATGTGGTCCCAATGTAAACCGTTAGGAACAACATGGCAGAAAACCAAGCGATTCGGCGAGGATATCTCCTCGGATTTCTCCTGAAAATGTTTTGTTTTGGGTACAAGTAATGAATGGGAACCAAGAAAAGCTTACAATCTTGAATAAGGTATTAGTATTTTTTTTGTAAATTTAGATGTAAACATTAGTTTCGTATATGCGCAGAACGACTGTATATCACCTTTAAACTTTGCGTGTTATACAGTGTGTATAAAAAAAACAAACGGAACCCTTAGAAAATGAATTAGTATTCTTTTCAAACAACCTATTGTAGTAGTTTGAAATGTACAATACACTCTCATTGCTCTGTGGTAAGTTGAACCATTTTTAATCGAACTGATATGAATATATTTAACATGTTTCTTTGCAGTTACGCTCCTTCATACGATTAGACGTTACCTTAATTTCCCAGGTGTATAAGACCGTGTTTTTTACGCATCCGTAGCTTCAGAGAAGTGTTTAGGGCTTTCAAACTACTACAATAGGTTGTTTAAAAATAATACTAATTCATTTTCTAAGGGTTCCGGGGTTTTTTATACACACTGTACAGACCGCCATACTAAAATCGATAGTTCAAGTTATAGACCTTATTCAAAATTAATCAAAATTAATCGAATTAAAATTCTTTTATATACGTATACATTGGCCCTTATGAACTCGTTTTCATTGTTTACTTTAAAACGAGGTCACAAGGGCTAATTTATATGCACATAAAAGAATTCTAATTCGGCGGCCATTTTTGAATAAGGTATATATAGTTAACATAACAGATTACTTTCCAGACCTTTTAATTAAAAAAAGTTGTATTTGTTTTCTCCCAAGTGCTGACCATTTTGGGGTTGGTAATAGTAGAGTTAGGAAAAGAGTTGGGGCCAATTGGTAATAGAGAATAGGAAAGTTCCACAGACTTACCAAATGTGAAACTAATTGTAGTGAAGATTGCTGTGAAAGAAAGCAAAGATTTTTGAACGAGAAGTTAGAGGTCTGAAAATTAATCGGTTGCCATGAGGCCTACAGTGTATATAACTGTTATCTTCAGTTGGGCCGTAGTGGTTTGATTTTCTCAATTCTGTTTGCCTTGGGTGACGTTTAACATGCCTCATTTGCATATTGCAAAAATCCATATCGCCAAACAATATTCTTCATAATAATAATAGATGACCAATCAAAATAGATTAAATTTTGGGTTAGGGGCACTTTAAGAGAATATCAAATAGCGAGATAAATATCAAATTATTAGTATATTGTCATTGTTTATATTTATATTTATAAAAATCAGTACATGTCTTTTACATGGAAAATACATATTATTCTATTTTTTGCACCATTGGTTCATCCATATGCTAAAAAGAGATGTGAGAATAGGTTTGATATGTGATGATGATGTGGGTGATGATGACGACAGTAATGCTAATGGTGATGGCGTTGATGACGGTGGCAGTATTCATGGTGGTGACGACGATAATAGGGAGCTTTATAGGTTTGAATACGACTACAAGATTCGCCATTGTACGCCCCATCTTCTTCCGCCATCTCGTACTGACGTGATAAATTTGTTGTAGCCTTTTTATCTGAGTACGAGTTTCAAGGAAAATCTCGTACTGAAATAAGCGGCTACTACGAATTTATCACGTCAGTACGACATGGCGAAACAAGATGGCACGTACACTGATGAATCTCGTAGTCGTACTCGTAGTTGTAGTCAAATCTAAAGCTCCCTATAATGATGATGCCGGCGGCGACGGGGGAGAGGATGGGGGAAGAGGAGGATGAAGAGGATGATGCTGACAATGTGGACTGGAGAAAAATAGGGGGATGGATATGGTGCAGAAGGAAGATAAGGAGGGGGACGACGAGGTAGAAAGGATGAAGATGGGGGGGGGGGGGGGCAGGGAGAACAGGAGGGGGTGATGGGTGGTTAATACTGTTAAATTGATTTCCCAATATCACTATTCCCATAATGTTTTTGCAAACATGCATGTAGACGAGTTTCAATCGGCACAAACAGTCCATCAAGCAGTCAAGCTTAGCATTTGTATTGATACTAAAGGAGCGTGAAACAGTTATTATTATATAGCATGCTATCGGATACGAGCTTTTGCGTAATCTGATTGGTTCCCTACTACTAGCTAGTAGAGGAAAGACAAGATGGCGGCATGCATGTTTTTTTAAACTGCCGAAAAGAGTTGAAATTGACGGATTTTTATACAGAAAAACATCAACACCCTCAAACAATGTATAAAAAAACATTGTGTAAAAATACATTAACAAATACACAATTTAGCATGTCAAATGGTAAAATTCACCTAAAAATTACGTCTTTTTACTTCAGAAACACTACTAAATTAGCGGGTTGATATTAATTTGTTGCCAAACTAAAAAACTCACGGTTAAAATCAAGCTTACAATACACATTTCGTAGGAGATCACCAGTAAAGAGACTTTTTTTATTTAGATAAGCATTTGGAGTAGTAAAAAGCATGTTCTTTTTCAAAAACAACCAACTAAGTAATTTAGTTTCACTGCCGAAGGTGTTTCAGTTTCATTTTTGCATGAAATCAAAACCTTTTTCACGACAGCAACGCTAATATAAACAACTGACCCACCTTTTGACTTCATAAAGGTACCTTTTAATCTTTTTTGTTGATCTGCTTAACACATTTTTTGCCTCTCGAGCAACATTTATGCAACATTTCAAAGCTGTTTGCCGAACAGCTCAGCGAGAAACTCTGTGTGAATGCATCATTACGCATGGCGGAAGTATTAGTTGCCTATGCCGGAAGTTTGACGTTTCAAACATTTCGCTGTAATTTTGTCTCTTGTACAGTGCTTGGCTATATAATAAAACAGTTATACCATTCGCTCTCGTCGTATACGAACTAATAGCCAACTCGGCGAAGCGCCTCGTTGGCTATGAGTTCATATACGACTCGAGCTCATGGTATAACTGTTAAATATTAAAAAATCATTATTTTGGAAACTTTCTGAATAATTCATCAGGTAAGATGAAGTTATTACTGCGTTCGCTGGATTATTGCAAGTTAAGCTCGTGAAAGTTGTTTACAAGGGTAATATTTGTGTACGAAGATTTATGCGATAGTTAATAAGGTTGAAGGCGAATCACAGTCGCTACCACGGAGTTTAATTGTTTATATTTCTTTGTTGATAGTTGCCATCTGAAACCCGCATTGCTAGGTTACAACGGTTCGGGCTTGGCGAGGCCAGTCTAGGAAGTAGATTATGCCTAGGGCAAGCTTTTTCTAGGACATGTTTAGAAGCATGCAAAATGCCATTCCATATATAGAGTTGAAAAAATGCTGCGTTACCAGTGAGGAAGGTTTACAAGTGAGGAAGGTTTACAAGTGAAGAAGATTCAAAGTGAAGAACTTCTTATTAACCTTTAAGTGTGGTCATTACGAGAAAATATCAGACTGAGAAGCAATTTTGAGTCTAAGAAAGTAATTATAGTTCTTGCGACAGAGTGTTATCCTGGTCCCAGAGGTTCCATCTGTAAGTTACGTTACCATATAAGAGAGAACTCCGAGAGAAAGCCTCTAGTATTGATTTGCATGCACAAAACATTAGTTAACAAACAAATGCGCAACACTGGCAGTAGTAACAGTCTACCTCTCCGCCAGTAGTCGGGAGTAGTCAACAGCAGTCAATAGCAGTCAGCGGCAGCAAGTATACTCCGTGGCAGTACGACAAAGCTTGCATGCCCAGGGAAAGCTGGACAATGAACATCACGCTATTTAGGAATGTTGCGAAAACCGACATTCATAAGCAGTACGTGTCTTCTATCGTTTAACTAGTAGAGGAATATGCTCACAATACATACAATTTACCTTGTGTTTGAGGTAAGACAAAATGTTTACCCAGCAGAAACCAACAAAAGATATATACACCATTCGGAAACGAGGATGGACAAAAGCGAAATTTATCGTCTAAGTGAGAATAAAACACATATCAGACATACTAAGAATTTTAAGTGGGAGACCAACCCATTACCTACTTCAGTTGGCCATCCCAACACATATCCTTTCAAAATCTTGTATTCAACAATATAGTTTTTTACCTGTGCCAATGGCCAAACAAGAAGACCACTCTGCAAGTGAAAGAAAAAAAAGAACGAATCGTAACACTTTCATCCATGGTAACGTTTACCCAATTATCTAAATTACATTTATCATTCATAAGTGCTATCTTATGCTTTCTTGACTTGAATAGATTCTTGACCAGTGTTTTGAATGGTTGATCAATATCCAGTCGACAAGAGAGCGTCTAGCCACCCAGCCAGTCATTAGAATGTTTCCGGTTCGATCCCTGTCTGGGGCTCGGACTCTAGGGACCAAACGTGAAACGTCTGTTACATATTTATACACCATGACCAAGCTGGCAAGCTCGATGTATACCATGCACTCTTACTGCGATTTTCGGTTGACCTTAAGGTGGCTCCATACAGTTTCTTGAAAAAAGGAAAATACAAGTTTGAGAGTTCAAAACACGTGATTAAACAATTCGGGAAAAGAATAAATCTGAGTGTTATGCATAGTTAAACAGTCTGACAATCAAAAACTGTTACCAAATAAATAGCAACAGTTGTTGCTATGGCAACAATGACGTTTCAAAATGGCTGCCAATTACCCTTCAAACTAATTTAATTCGAAAAAAACTTTGGTGACCCCCAATTTGTTTTTCATTAAAACTTTTCTTGAAGTACGAGTGATCAATTGGCCGATATTAAAAAAATTCTGTAGAATGAATATTTTCCCTCATGTTTGTTAATTTTTAAAAAAAATTCGTTCTACAGAATTTTTTTTAAATCGGCGTATTGATTACTCGTACTTCAAGAAAAGTTTCAATGAAAAAAAAATGTGGGGTCACCAAAGTTTTTTTCGAATTAAATTAGTTTGAAGGGCAGCCATTTTGAAAAGTCATTGTTGCCATAGCAACAACTGTTGCTATTTATTTGGTAACAGTTTTTGATTGTCAGACTGTTTAACTATGCATAACATTTAGTTTTATTCTTTTTCCGAATTGTTTAATCACGTATTTTGGACTCTCAAACTTGTATTTTCCATTTTTCAAGAAACTGTGTAGAGCCAACTTAATTTCAACATTTCATGCAACATCGTTCAACATTGTTGAACGCATGTTCAACAGAAGTTTGAACATGTTCAAATTTCGTTCAACATCATTCAACACCATTCAACAACGTTCGACATCATTCAACAGAGTGGCCAAACGCTTTCAACATGTTGAATCACGGTTGAATTCAACCATGTTGAATGAAATGTTGAAAGCGTTTGGTTTTAAGGCCTGGCCAAACGCTTTCAACATTTAATTCAACATCGTTCAACATTGTTGAATTCAACCGTGATTCAACATGTTGAAAGCGTTTGGCCACTCTGTTGAATGATGTTGAACGTTGTTGAATGGTGTTGAACGAAATTTGAACTTAGAGATTTTTTTATTAAAAGTTTGATCGTTTCAGAATTTGACACGTTACGGTGGGAAATTTGAATGTTTGAGCATTTTGACCAATAGAAATTAAGACGTTGCCCAAACTTTAAAATCTGCCTTTCGCAACGTCTTAAATTGCCTCTAGTAACGTATGCGTTTCAAACTTTTGCTCAACCGAAAATCGCAATGAGTCTTCAAATTTACAAGGTTAGCTTTCCAACCGAGCCTCAATGGTTAGAGCGTGTACAATTTTATTATATATTCCGTATGCTATATTCTATCATAGTCAATCGAGATATGGTCTGGAAACTCGGCAAACTTCAAAGCGCCTATAATGAGCTGGGATTTTATGTTGAACCGTACGTTACACCGTGCAGATCTTTTGTTTTAGGTTTATTAATATTTAAATAGCACGGTTGAGTGATTGAACTGAAACGTTGCTATTGGACAATTCGTTCATTATACTAAAATACAATGTCTTCAGTGACCGTGCACAAAAATGCATAACGGCGAACAAAAAGATAGACCAAAGACTTTAGCAGAGTTTCCAGACCATATCTCGATTGACTATGATTCTATTCATAAGAGCAATGAAAGGAGGCACTAGTACACAGCCAGAAATCTCACAGGCTTGTTACAACCTGCAGGCTACAAGCTGTTAACAAGTTGCAACAAGCCTGTTGATTTCATCGTGCTTTAACAGACTTGTTACAACAGATCTGTTACAACATGTTGCCCGCAGAGCCGTAACAAGTTGTTGAGACAAGTTGTAACAGGCCTGTTGAGAACATGGAATATCAGATCTGATATAGAACAACTTGTAGCAAGTCTGATGAAGCCAACAAGGTTGTTAATAACAAGTCCGTCGCAAGTTGTTGTCAACTTGGTACAAGCTTGGCAATAACATCTTGCGACAAGCCTGTTGGAACAAGTTGGAACAACCTGTGTTTCGTTTGTCACAACAAATTGGAACAACTCTGCATTGAACCTCAAATAAAATCCTTACAATTTATGGACGTTTTGCTGTGTGCTTTTTAGCTTTTCTGTCGCCGACAAATTAATTTACGGTTGCTTTATCACGCTTGGTCGAACACAAATTCGTTGTGGTATTATTTTATTACGTGTAAAAAAATCTCTCTTTGTGGGCCAAGTTCTGTTTGTCCGAAAAATCTTTGAGTTTCAAAGTGTTTCTTTCGAACAGCTTGTAAATAAAGTTCGAAGCTTCGAGGCTAAAAACAGGAAGTAATGAGCTTGCATCATCTTATGCTCAGAGCCAATCATATGCGAGAAAATATAATCACCAGCCAATGAGAATGAGATTACGAACAAACTTGCATCACCATGGACGACCGTTGGCTAGGTTGGCTAAATTTTATTTTTCACAGTTTGAAAGTTGAAACAGACCGGCATCCACGATTCCACGGATAAGTCTATGTAATTATGTTTAATTTTTGCTAAACTTATTAAAATTTATAACTCAACTTCATGCTTTAATAAAAGTGGTACTTCTATACAAACCTTAAAAATTGGAAGAAATTTGCATTGTATTTCGTGTTTAATTTCTGACCAACTTTTACCTTCTAATGCTGTTAATGCTGTAAATATTCATTTAGAGTTAGTGGATATGATTAATAATTACATGTTATTCTTTTTTGATGCATGTCTGGTGCACAGAAATTTTAGATTCTAAATGGGATAACAATTAGTCACAAGTCCAGTCACTCGGGGGTAACGAGTCGAGTCAGGCCAAAAATTAATACAGGTCTGCATTTCCAAAAGTTCTTTTCACAAAAACTTACATTTCTTGAAAAACAGAAAGGTCTTTCTTCAAAAACAGCTTTCTTTCTTTTTTACTTTTTTATTTAGTGACAGGGCATGACAATAATATTCTAACATCAATTATGATAGCACATCTATTAAAGCTAGGTAATTTTGAGCACATTACTAGGTTTTGCCAGTATGCTTGCTAATTCCCAAGATGCAAAATAATCATAGATAATGGCTCATTTGCAAGCATTTGAAAGTCAATTTTGGTTTGTTTGGCTGCATGACCCTGCCCCCCCCCCCCCCTAGGGATTTGCATATTTTTTATTACTAAACTGCATATTCCCCACCCCTAGGCACATGAAAAAAGACAATTCCCCACCCCGGGGACAACATTGACAAATAATTGCATGTAGTCAAGTTATCAAATCTTCAAGTAGATTTTTATAAAAATATAGTGATCAGTCTTATCAGCTTTGAAAGATTGTTCCTCACCAACCATTCACTGATGAATTGGATTGATTTCCCCCTCAAAGGATGACATTTGCCAAACTGCTTGGCGTGCTCACAGGCTAGGCACCAACCCCCTCATGTGTGGGTACTGTATTTATATTCCCCGCACGTAACCCCCCCCCTAGGACATCCACAGGACCAGATGATCAACACAATTTCCTACCCCCAGGAAGTGCTGGGCTACGTTTCCCAGGGGGGGGGGGATGGTCACAGCAAGAATTGAACCATGCATTAGCCTGTGAGCAGACCCTAGATTGCTGTAACAGACTACTATACTATGCAATTTTTCTTGCAACTTGTCTCGCGAAGGTGACTAGGTGAGCAAAGAGGACTGCAATGGTTTAAAAAGCATATTTTCATTTGACTGATCACATAAATTGTTGCAAAACATAAGTTGCAATATGGGTCTTAAGCCCTAATCAAACGAGAACGCAAGTCATCGCAAGTTGGCAGTCACGCTATCACAACTAGCCGCTCTGAATAGTTTCCCGAAAATATCATGTACCGTGAAAAAGTTAAAACTTGTTTAAAACACTCATGAAACCTTTATTTTGTTAATTTGGGTGTTCAAACGACCGCCACAGAAATTCTGACTGCCAACTTGCGATGACTTGCGTTCTCATTTGATTAGGGCTTTACACAAGCTGTGCAATGCTTTAAAAATCTATTGCCACAATTATTGCAAAAAGTAGAACTTGATTCTATTTGTGCAACACTTGTGCAACAAAAATGTTGTGACACTTGATGATTGCTGGAATAAATTATTTCATATTTTCAGTTACAGTGTTACACAATGCAATTTCTCAATGCCAGACCAGTTGCACGAAATATTGCGTGGTGAAATTGCATGGTGTAACACCGCCTTTACTAACACCAATATAGCCAATAGCTATGTAACCCTAAGTAAAGTAAACAGTATTAACTATTAAATTAATGAGAATTAAAATGTGCATACCAACAAAGAAAGTGGAAAGACAAATCGGACCCCAAACGAACGTGTCGATGACAATTTTGGTAAGCACGATCGAAGGCGACGTACCTACTAACGTTCGATCTAACATTCGATAGAAATAAGTGTTCATGACTGGAAGCAAAGTACAGCCTACCATTCCCATTCGTTTGGTCCTTTCCCAATCCACTGGTGTCGTCGTGTTTGCGTGAGATATTAATTGGCACGTTATGTCGCCGAAAGAATACATGCCACCATATACTGCCACATTAGCTAATACATAATGTTTATCAAAGAATGCCTTGCATTTTTCCAGACCTCGCCGAGCAGTTCTATAAAGCATCTGCTGTGCCATCTTTTATTAAATACCGCCAACCTCCGATGCGGAGCTGCCGGCACAGATTCTCGTACAGATTAGAAATGTTCAAATATGATACCTGAATGTACAAAGGTCGCCAACAGTATTAAAATCCAGGTAATACGATACTCCGTGGATTAAATCCATGATCAAGCTGGGAGAGGTATTATGCGAGTCAGATGGTATATAACCACGCAGAAGAACACACCTGTCTTAAAGGTTTATACCGCTGACTGTATAGGCGCGCGGCATAAGATCTAGTATTCAAGATGGTGGCGAAACCATGGGAACTGTCGTTGTAAACGGGAAAATACAGTACATTTTTGCTGAACCGCATTTAAAAGATCAGTCAAAAGTCAGAGCACCATCTACGAGTTTAACTTCATTACGAAGACGTCGCAATATTTTGGATCCTTCATGTGCCAGTAATAACAGTGTTACTGACACTGAGTTTGTTCCACCTTTGGCTTTAAGTTCACTTTAACAGGTCATTTGAGCCATGGTTATTCACACCCAGAATCTGGGTACACATAACCATGGCGCTTTTGACCTAAAGTTTTGTTGTTTTCTAAAGTTATATGAGTTGAAACAGTTTATGTCTGATCAAAAAATTATGATATCGTAATAAGTTCACTTTAACAGTTCATTTGAGCCATGGTTATTCACACCCAGATTCTGGGTGTGAATAACCATGGCTCAAATGACCTGTTAAAGTGAACTTATTACGATATCATAATTTTGATTCTGGGTGTGAATAACCATGGCTCAAATGACCTGTTAAAGTGAACTTATTACGATATCATAATTTTTTGATCAGACAAAACTGTTTCAACTCATATAGCTTTAGAAAACAACAAAACTTTAGGTCAAAAGTGCCATGGTTATCTGTACCCAGATTCTGGGTGTGAATAACCATGGCTCAAATCAAAACTTTAGGTCAAAAGTGCCATGGTTATCTGTACCCAGATTCTGGGTGTCAATAACCATGGCTCAAATGACCTGTTAAAGTGAACTTATTACGATATCATAATTTTTTGATCAGACAAAACTGTTTCAACTCATATAGCTTTAGAAAACAACAAAACTTTAGGTCAAAAGTGCCATGGTTATCTGTACCCAGATTCTGGGTGTGAATAACCATGGCTCAAATGACCTGTTAAAGTGAACTTATTACGATATCATAATTTTTTGAACAGACAAAACTGTTTCAACTCATATAACTTTAGAAAACAACAAAACTTTAGGTCAAAAGTGCCATGGTTATCTGTACCCAGATTCTGGGTGTGAATAACCATGGCTCAAATGACCTGTTAAAGTGAACTTAAAGCCAAAGGTGGAACAAACTCAGTGTCAGTATCACTGTTATTATACTGGCACATGAAGGATCCGAAATATTGCGACGTCTTCGTAATGAAGTTAAACTCGTAGATGGTGCTCTGACTTTTGACTGATCTTTTAAATGCGGTTCAGCAAAAATGTACTGTATTTTCCCGTTTACAACGACAGTTCTCCATGGTTTCGCCACCATCTTGAATACTAGATCTTATGCCGCGCGCCTATACAGTCAGCGGTATAAACCTTTAAGACAGGTGTGTTCTTCTGCGTGGTTATATACCCAGATTCTGACTCGCATAATACCTCGCTGGGACACCGGCAAAGAAACGCTTGCTACACGCCTACGCCAGGCATATAACTGACATTTCTGATACTCAATGTGTAGGATACTTGAAGTACAACTCTTTTCCAAGACTAAAGCTGGCCTTAGTACGCGCAGCTTCAATTCCATTCTGAACTCCAAAGAGACACAATTATAGAGATCAGTGGACACAATACGCCATGGTTTGGACAAATATAAAGAAAATACATAAGAATCCCAGCTTTAAAGTGAAGAGTTTGTTTATAAAAACAGTTGGGTTTTAAATTTCTCAATTTTCAATAGGAAACTCAAAAACCCAACACAATGCACTTTACCAAGTGTTATTACAGCTCTGGACTTACTCTTCGTATCGGAAAATGTCAGATTTAGCATTTCCACAACTGATCAAACTTGAGTTAAACATAGTTAAAGCTATAATTTACCATTGTCTTAATTAATTCTTTCTTATTAAGAATTAATAAATTCTTGGCATGACAACCTTCAAACGTTTGAGATAACCGCAGTCAACCACGCCCCTGATAACAAAGTCAAAGAAAAATAAGAAAAACCTGCATTTTCCGTACGGGTTTCGGACTCGAATTTTGCTTTTGTTCGGCAGATATTTCGTCGTTCAATCCATTTTCGCGGTGGGTAGAAATTGTTCGGATACAAGGCCGATAAGCCCAATACGTACTAGCTTCTTCGTTACCATCTCTAAAAAGCTTTAGGTCTAAAAATTGTAAATGTTCTGGTTGTTTTTCGCAGCGAGTTTTCAGTTTTTCTTTGTGCATTTAAATAAGACAGCGGTCAAGAAGCTAACAACAAGTGAATGAGATCTCCAATCGGCTACACTAGTAAAAACGCACAAGCTGTTTCATACGTGCAAGCAAGTTGTTACAAGGCTGTTCAACAGGCTGTCACCGTCATGTGTTCGCACTGGCTGTCCCAGTCTGTTAACATGTCTGTAACAGGTTGTTGATAACTTGTAACAAGGCTGATGACTCCAACAGACTGATGACAGGTTGTTCCAACAACCTGTTACCCGCTCTGCACTTAACAAGTTGTTAACAGGTTGATGCTAACAAGGTTGTAGCAGCTTCTTGAATGAACAGCATTGTTACAACCTGTTAACAGCCTTGCTACAAGCCTGTTGCGAACACATCCTGTTGACAAGCTGTGAGATTTTTACGTGTGTATCAGACAAAGGAAACACTTCTGCCCGTCATCCGGACTCGGCCGCGTACTACCGTTGGAGTACTTATGTGTGCCCACGGGCACGGGAAAGAACGCATGTGAAGAACTCGAAGTGATCACAGTGATCGAGGTCTTTCTATTTAATTGTAATTTTCTGTTCTATAATAAAGGCTGTTTTAGACCACTACAATCACAACTTGCTTGAATTTAAGTGCTCAGGTTGGCACACCTTTTTTCACCCACGGGGAAGGGAGGGAGGGGAAGGAAGGAAAGAAGGAAGGAAGGAAGGAAGGAAGGAAGGAAGGAAGGAAGGAAGGAAGGAAGGAAGGAAGGAAGGAAGGAAGGAAGGAAGGAAGGAAGGAAGGAAGGAAGGAAGGAAGGAAGGAAGGAAGGAAGGAAGGAAGGCAGGCAGGCAGGAAGAAAGGATAGGAAAAAAACCAAAGCCTTGCTGCGTCATCTGCATAAAATGTGTTTTAAAGCAAGATGAAACTGCTTTTCACGCCACGAGAATATCGCCGAGTTCGCAAAAGAATTAAAGAAAAATAGTGTTTCTGCCCAAGGCATGATAATGTAATAGAGTTGAAAATCAAACTCATTTTGAAGTGATCCGTAGTTAATTTTATCGCAGCAGGCAAGTAACAAAAACAAATACATAAAATAATCACGTAGACAAGGTATCCAGCTTTTGATTCGTTAATTATGGCACGTTGTTCTTGACCGTTGATCCCAATTTGTTGGCGTTTTATTGCTTTCTGTTGTCTTCTTATAACAAAATGTATATGAGTCCATATTACGACTGTTGACGCCAAGAATATTATGCACATAGCAGCGTTTACTACCATTAAAACATGAACAGAAACTATCTCAACTCGTAAAAATATAAAAACGAAATACACCAACCATGAAATGGCGAGTAGTTTTTTCAGACGCTCATGGGTTATCCAATGTGGATACATGTAAGGCCAAGCGATAGCAATATATTTTTCTGTGTTTACAACTGTAGCAATAATTCAACGATATTCCACCGCAAAATTGCACCGCTAGTCGGAAAATACTGTATAGAATACAATTATGTTGACCATAGATCTCAAAGTAAGCTTTCCTAACGACGAACAACGGTTGTGTAATAGCAGTAACAATAAGATCAGAGACTGATGCCAGCTAGAGCTATGAGCATGTTGGAAAGACGTTTCAAACAAGGATCTCTCCAGTAAGTTAAAATGACAAAGGTATTTGAAAGACGATGTTTGATACAAGATGACGATTTACAGCAGACGAAGTAAGATAGGTCGCCATGCAGCCTTGTTGAATAACAGTATCTCATGATGTAAACAGTTGACTGATTTGTAAAGTTTGAAACTTGGTCAGTGTTCCATTGCCGCGAGATAAGTTGTTAAGTGTCCCACTATAGAACTCAATTGTTTTTTCACAAGGAAACATATGTCACTTCTTTAAAGGCTGTTAATCTCGTTAAATCTCTTGAATAAACATTACAAATTAGAGATCAAAATTTTCGTGGAAATTGTAAACATGGCGGGAATCGAAATGAAATAAAACTTTGCCGTATAAAGAAATTAACCACTTCTTAAACAGCAATCAGTTGATAAAAACAACAAACATATTTAGCTGTTGTTTTGGTCAGTTGTTCCGCATGAAGTGAATGGATCATGTGATCTTTCTTTTTAACAATTATTCTGATTGGCTAATGTTCAATGTTTGTCTAGTCTGAAGTTTTGAATGTCCGACGTTTTGCGAGAACCAATCAAATCACTCAACGCATTTTCCACGCACTTCATGCGGAAAGGTCTATTGTACTTAAGAGGCGTGTAAACAGAAGAGGACGAGCCCTCTTGGCCGAGATTTTGCAGCTGTCAGTCAAATCGGTTGTTCAATTTGTTTTGGTTTCGATATATGAGAGTGAGAGCCAGCAGTCCTTGGTGCAAGATCTCGCTTTTGACCTCCCCGAGATCTCGCCTACGGAGAGCGCTGAAAGTTTTCCATATAAATGCGCCAAAGCCAAGTGATAGACCCAAAATTATGTTCCCTACTGAACCACTCAAAGAACATATTACTTTTCTGTTAATTTTTAAGTACATTTTTTAAAAGTCTGTTTAACCAACGTTGAAAAAAACTACATATCTTAATTTAATATAATCAAATAAATTTTAGCGAAATCGTAATATTGTCATTTGGACTTCGTAATTCTTGTAAACACAAGTGAAGAAATGTGAGATGTAAACGTCGAAATATGTCGTTAGTTAAAACACGGTTAAAATGGATGTTTTTATTGCCATCGTTCATCGTGATGGAATATTCGTTGGTTTGATCCATCTTTGAACGTGTTAAACCGGTTTTTTTTCAAACCGGAAGCTGAATAAGAAATAAGATTTCAGTCAATCAGAAGCGCTGAAGCGGGTAATTTAAAAAACCTGTCCGGACTTTAACTGAAGTATGCTCGTGATTTTTCTGAATTTTCTCAGTTTGGGGCATGTCGGCAAGCAGTGTGGACTTACGTCGCTCTAAAGCCTTGAAAATTCGCCCAAGTCTCCCTAGAATACTAGACCCAAGGTGGCAACAAAACGGCTTCGAAGTTTGAGAAGTGTGAGTATGCTTTGTAGTTGTTGCTTGCTTTTAGTTGTTGATTTTATTCAGTTAATTTGATGGTCCCATAGCGAATTCCTTCGGCTGCATGCTCAACCCAAAATGCGAGATTTCTTCGATTTTACCACTTCGAAACAGGTCAAAAAGCCTTCAAAGAGAAACACCATGACAAGTACCAAGATTTCCAAGCGAAGTTGAGCATTTCTCGCAGATTTTCGACGTTTTAGAGACGAAATTCACCAAAATTTCGGCGCACGCTCTCGAAGCCGTCGGAAGCCTCTTGGCTGTTCTTGTTCGCTCATTGTCCGAATATTTAGCAAGTGCTGGTCGTTTTTTAGCTCATATTTTCGAATAGAGACGTGTTTAGAAGATAGCCCTAGTGATTATTCGTCTTTTGTTAACGTTTTGAGGATTTATTTGTACAAATTTCGCTCGTTCGGCGATATATTCGGGTGCGAGAAGATGTCGGGATAAGCTTTGTAGTGGTCCCGTAGGACGTTTAATGTATTTGACTTCTTCGAGAGAACTGAGGCCCCGTTCACACTTTACCGGATAGGTTTTCGTGCCGGCACGAAAACCTATCCGGTATAGTGTGAACAGACGGCATAATTATGTGCCGTTTCGTGCCGAATACGATATAACCTCGTGATCCAACCAATCACCACGCTCTATTCTATTAATATACTTCCGAAACGATTTCGATCTCCGTTCACACTGGAGCTGAAACGGCACAAAAAGCTATCCGATACAAGATGTACCTCTTTCGAGATCGGAGCGGCGCAACGGCGTGCCGGCACAGAAATTGTGCCGGAACAGGCGTTTTGTGTGTGAACAGAAGGCCTATCCGGTATGGTTTTCGTGCCGGCACAAAAGCTATCCGGTATAGTGTGAACGGGGCCTAAGCAACGTGTAGAGGACATTTCTTAGCCATTATCTTTCTTCTCGACGTTTTGAAGACGTTTTTGTACAAATTTTGGCAATTCGCTTTCTGCGTTTCAATAGTTCGTTGTCTGCACGTACGTGTGCATGCCTTCGCTTATGAGTGGACTTCGGTGGCACGTTTTTTATTCATGCATTGAGACATATTCAGAATCAGACCTCGTGCTTTTAAAAGCGTTGAAGCCAGGAATTAAATTATTTTTAGTTCAGCAGCATTCTCGTTCGAAACCAAGGCAAATGAAGTCTTTAATGTTTGTACTCAACTATACCTCGTCATTGATAATTTCACGTCGACTATAGCAAATCCTGAACAATTATAAATGCACGCGGCCGGTCTTGGCTAGCTTTCATACTTTGTTTGGGGGATTTTGGGTTTGTGATATTTTTAAATAATTGTTAATTGTATTTATAGGAATGTTGACAAGAGTATTGCAACTTGAGTACTTCATGGAACTACAAGGATTTAATTTTGGAGTCCAGTTATTACCATTCAATGATAAGACCTACCTACCAAGCAAGCAGATGTCCTGGGTCGAATGTTTCAGGTTTAAATTATTTCCATGTGGCTTAAGGTTTAGGGCTTAATAAGCCAGGCCAAAGTTTATTGGGGTGGGATGGGCTGGTTTATTTATTAAGGTGAGGAAGTTTAAATCTTCTAATAGTCATGCAGTCGCATGTGTAATAAGAAGTAATTAGTTGTGTAGTTCCCAATAGTACTCAAGCGCAGCAGCCTGAAGCAAAACAAGATGGCGGCGAAAACAAGATGGCGGCGAAAACAAGATGGCGGCGAAAGCAAGAGGGCGGCGAAAGCAAGATGGTGGCGAAAACAAGATGGCGGCGAAAACAAAATGGTGGCGAAAGCAAGAGGGCGGCGAAAGCAAGATGGCGGCGAAAGCAAGATGGCGGCGAAAATAAAATAGCGGCGAAAACAAAATGGCGGCAAAAACAAAACGGCGGCGAAAACAGTGTTTAACTGACCCATTGCTGCCTAGGATGTCTAAGTTCTCCTCTGGCAAGGAAAATCTCCTGGCAGTAGAATCGTCTGTCTTGCAGAGTAAAACAACAAAGGGGACGTTTTGCCTGGCTCAGTCAGGCAAGGATGGGTCAACAACACTAAAGGGGTTAAGGGGTTTTAGTAGAGGAGCACCTTCTCTAGATGGCCTTCTATGGCGTCCTAGACTGGTCTCCATATGCACCCCAGCACCGTGTGAAGCGCACCACATAGCCTCTCCATGGTGAATGACCGTCCGTGCGTGGTGAAGATTAACCACATCCTACTGCGAGGTAACCCTGTTAACATCATCAAGAGATGGTGGAGCAGAACACGGCGGATCTAGAGGAGTAAACCTCGATAAAATAATCCTGCTGTTCTAGATAACCATTGCAGTTCTAGAGATAGATGAACGACAGTTACTTTCAACCGGAGTACGGTATATGCATATTCTTAGTTAGGAAGTTTTCTGCTGGGGTTTAAATGATTTAGAACTTGCCTATCTGCATTAACTCTATTAAACTGCTCTCAAGATACTGACTCTCAAGATACTGTTATTTTACCTTAATTGTTGCCAAAATTGTATCTTAATTGGAGAATGACATTTTCTATGCATGGTCATCATCGGGTCAGGGATATGGATAAAATATAAGGTTGATTTGCTTTCTATAGTAGACTTGGGGTTTGCGATTCATATTCCTATCCTTACTGGTCCTTAGTCCTAGCTGTAATCATTGTTCTCTTGAGGGCAATGAAACCTATTCCTACCCACTACCTATAAATTACCTGGTACCCCTGACGCTTATCTCACCTCTACTGTAGAAAGCAATACAATCTTCTTATCCAAGGTTTTTTCTCTGCTACCTTCATTTTCACTTCTGAAAAAGAAAACAACCGCTACAAATACTGGTAACTAAGTAGGTGTTTTGTAGTTTGTGATTACAATACAAAATGCAGTAGAGCGTTGTTAACTTATGATCTTTTCTTTGCAGAGATGGGAGTAGAGTTAGTGGAAAAAAGATCTTGGGTATTAGGTTGAATTGCTTTCTATGGTAGACTTGCGGTTTGCGTTTCCTATTCCTATCCTTACTGGTCCTTAGTCCTAGCTGTAATCATTGTTCTCTTGAGGGCAATGAAACCTATTCCTACCCACTACCTATAAATTACCTGGTACCCCTGACGCTTATCTCACCTCTACTGTAGAAAGCAATACAATCTTTTATCCAAGGGTTTTTCAGCTACCTTTTTTTCACATCTGCAATGAAACCATGGCTACATATTCGATAGCCAAATATTTTGTCGTCATTAACTTTTCTTTGTACTCTAAAAATGTGAAATTGGATTCACTGTCTGTCTTTGGTATTTCATGTGGTGATTCGGGATACTGCTATCTGTAAGTATGTAAAGGAAAGGATATAAGAGTGTGCCGATGAAATGCATTTCTTTGTGTGCAAGAAGAGATCCAAAAACATGATTATGTATGAACAGAAAAGAGTTGTACTTTAGCTGAAGGTGGGATTAAGTACCAGAAGGAAGAAACAAATTAGTAAATATGTAGGGTATATGCAGTGTATTGTAGGGATGATGCATGAACATGAGTTTGATAACTTTGCCTTCATTTTTTGAGAATGCTATTTATTTTAACAGAATTGTTTACACTTATAACCATAACTAGGAGCGCGAAAAACAGTGTAAGCGTAAAAATTAAATTAAGTGAAGCCTTAAAACTTAAAATTAAACTCGGTGTAAGCGGCATGACGTTTCAATGAATGGCATTCTCAAAAGTGAAGGCAAAGTTATCAAACCGATGTTCTTGCATTATTCCTACAGTACATTGCATTACTTTATGCATTTACCAACTTGTTTTTTTCTTTTGGTACTTAGTTTTACCATCAACTCGAGTACAATTCTTTTCTGTTTATGCATAATGTGTTTCTAGGTCTTTTCTTGTAGATAAAGAAATGTATTTTACCATTACATTCTTTACATCTTTTCCCTTACATACTTGCATGTAACAGCATCCCGAATCATCACATGATCTGTCACGTCAGACGGTGAGTCTACATTCGGATCTTTTTTTATACAATTTTGATCGGCAAATGTTACACAAATTACACTTACAAGAGTGAGCAATAAGGTAAACTGATAATTTCCAAGAGTCAGAGCAGTTTTGATGGTATTAATCCAAATATAGGCAGGTTTTAAATTATTTAGACCCCAACCAAGATTTTTCTAATAACAAGGTATTTCTAGTGCTCTATTATCTGAGCTATTGAAAAAGGATATGCCTTGGAGGTATGGCTATCAAATGTTCAATCCGAAACAAACCGTTGATGTGAGATGATGAATTTCTAATGCTCTATTATCTGAGCTATTTAAAAAACAACGGCCTGTGAGCGAGTTGTGGCTAACAAAACATTTAATCTGGAAAAAGCCTTTAAAACAAAACATGGAATTTCTAATGCTCTATTGTCTGAGCTATTTAGCCGAGTCTGAGAGGTGTGGCTATTATAGCATTCAAGTCGAACGAAGGCTTTTTTATAAAATGATGGAATTTCTAATGCTCTATTATCTGAGCTATTGAAAAATAGGCTATGCCTGGAAGGCGTGATGGAATTTCTAATGCTCTATTATCTGAGCGATTGAAAAAAGCCGAGTCTGAGAGGTGTGGCTATTATAACATTCAAGCTGAACGAAGCTTTTTTTTATATAAAACAAGACGCCTTACAACATCCAATGAATCGATGGAATTCTTAAAGCTCTATTATCCGAACTATAGAAACTCGAAATTGGAACTTGTGGCTATGAAAACATACCTGATCATTATTGACTTTTTTAAAAATTTTTTGTTTAATTCAAGCTTGGGACTTGGAACGAATTTTTATACGATAATGGAATTTCTGATGCCTTTTGAAAAACCTGGGACATGTGAGTCGTGGTGTGGGCAAGTTTGACAGTGGTCCTTGCAAATTGGATATGGTGTGTACAACATTTGAGCAAGCAAGCAGATGTCCTGGTCTAAAATGTGGTATAGTGAGGGTTTTTTCCGGCATATGTACGACATTCGTTTGTACATCTGCAAACTTCTATTTAAGAACTAAAACGGGCTGCTCTATATTTTGCCATAAAATAAGACCTGTGGTTCAAAATTCTTGGTACAAGATCAAGATGTGATGAAGAAGCCAATTTCGTAAAGATGCACTTTCGTTTGGTGAGTTGTTTTTCTCGGGGTTTTTTTTTCTTTTTCAAGGAATCGCTTTCTTGACTGGCGTACTGTTGGCAAGATTGATAGTTCCTGTAGACAGAAGTATGTTTTCATTGTCATGAAACAGTGAAACATAGAAAAACTGGACAGACGCATTGCCAAAGAGCCGCTGAGCGGTTACTCGTTAGGCATCGCAATTACTGTCTACATTTAGCCAATGAATTCCTTGAACCACAGTATTATGGGAAAATATATAGCTCAGCACTACATGTAAATAGTGGTATTGACAAGTGTCAAATTGTTTGATTTTGAGCCAAATATAATTTTGACTGGAAATCAAATTTACTTGTAATCAATCCACCGAGAATCCAAGCAATTTTGTCAGTCATTGATGAAATATGGCGGTTCAACGTGGAGGCAAAAAACCAAATATTTTGAAGGACAATTCGGTAAGAATAAACATTAGTTACATGTTGTTTTTCAATGCTACTTCTTCAAATAAATGGTTTATTACAATGTTTTCTTTTTGCTTATTTCAGGAAATTAAAAAACTGCTCGTGGCGACCTCTACTCAGGGTCGAAAAACAATTGAGCAGAAAGTATTGTCTTTGCAAGTATGGTAAGGCAAGCAATGACAAGACCTTCGCCGTCTTCTCGGATAAGGACGTTAAAACGGAGGTCCTTGGAATGCCAGTTATTTCACCAATATAGGCTTCGATGCCTTTTTTGGAGGTATTCCCATTCACCAAAGAGTGATAAACCCTAGTTACAAAGGTTCCCATGACATAAAATGGACATGGAGTTATTGAGTTAGAGTTTTATTTAAGGCTTAAGTTAAGACATAGGTTAGGTTAAGGCAAAACTCCATCTCATTAACACTTTGCTTCATCTAAATCTTATGGGAAACTAAAAATTTGAAATTTCATGTTTGGTAACAATTTCCATAAAGAAGTTAATAAAAATACAGTTTTTAGGTCAATGCTAGTTTTGCTAGCAGAGTTGCAAGGTGCAACCATTTTTTCTGTGACCAAGTTGGGACATATTAGGGACTTTAAGATGCTAGGACGACGACGGCGGTTAAAAAGCAACATGAATTTTCCAATTTAAAAAAGTCGCGGTTAACTGACTATTATATTTAATATTTGAAGCTAGTTTAATGACTTTTTCAAAACGTCCCCAGTACTGCTAAAATGATTGTAGTGTCTGCATTGAAGTCAATCTTAACGTTCTCATCTTTTGGTGAGTTGACGTCGTCTGAAGACGTGGAAATGCTTTAAGTAGCGTTGTATAAAGAACAAGGACGGTGTTGAGATTACTCTTGGGACAAAAAATTATTCATTATCTTTGTTTTGCAAAATTAATTATTTTATTTAAAACACCTTGAGGTTGACATCGTAGATCTTAAAGTCCTTATTGTCACTGGGTTCAAGTCCCAGTTCACGAAGACCGAAGACCAATTTTCTCAAGCAGCGTGAAGCAGAACAAAATGGCGCCAAAAACAAATTGGCAACAAAAACAAAATGGCGGCAAAAACAAAATGGCGTCAGTACAAGGTCAAGTTTGTACCACAACGTCGAGTCAATTTAATTGTCATCTTGAGTATGTATAACATTTTGTCTAAACTTCAGAATTCTAGTAGAATCTTCTCTCAAAATAAGTCCTTGGTGTTCATATTGTCTAACACAGTCCCCCCAACATTTAATTTGTTCCTGCGGCATCTCTATTTGACGGAATCAACGGAATCAACGGAATCTGCCGAAAATTTGGTTAATCTCTTACTAATAAAACGGTTAATAAAATACATTTATTTACGTTTATTAGCTGAGACTGAAACTGATCTGTCGTCGATACTTCAAGTAAGGTTATTGGATTAGACATATTACGTACATATATACGCGTAATTGTTGAAAGAGATTTTATATTTTTGATCGCTATAATTGGGCAAATATACGTGTCTCGTTTTAAATTTACTAAGTGTTAAGTCGTACACAACCTGTGGGTTGATTAACAGAAAAAGATTTTCGATTTTTAATTAAGGATCATAGCAAAACCATCTTTTGAAGCTTGGTTAAATCTAAAAAGATAGATGTAAATAAAAAAATCAGGGGTCTTCATTTATAAAGATATAAATATACAAGTGATCTGTCTGTTGAACTCATTCTTTGAATCATAAACATGGGTGTTTTTATTAAGACGATTACATTTAGCGTTTTCCGCACTTAGAAGTTATACTATTGCGTCATGATTGTACAAATGCAACAAATAAATTTTTTAATAAAATTTTGTAGACAAATTTACTAAATATTTCACCAGTGTGAAGGTATCACCACATTCATCCTCGGATTCATCACCAGATTCATCACCACATTCTCAAAGCAAATATTTCACCTTCAATAATTCCTTCAATAATCAACCGATCTGCACACACGATACACCAAATTAAAACTTATTATTCAATCTTTCTGGCCCAAGATTAACCGCGTTTGTTTCAACAATTTATAGAGCAGGAAAAATAACGATTTACTAGAAAGTACTCGCTCTTCGGTCTAGGGGAAAACATTTCGATGCCTTCTTTTAATTTTAACCGGCTTTCCTATATATCAAAATGAAGCTCATTCTATCCTCTTGCTGGCCCAAGAAAAATTAGAAGTGGCCCAGATCTAGTTCAAGAGTTATTCGCTTTTAAAGCGAGACGCCCAAACTGTCAATTACACAACGCGCTAAAAATAGAACACTTATTATTAAGAAATCTTTATTAAGGGGAGGGTCTACCCAAACTTTGACGTAGATGGGGATTTCTTGTTTTTTGAAGAATTAGAGTATTTGAACCTCTCTTAATAATGTCTATAGGTTTTTTCCGGTTAAACGGTCGAAAAAGATTGAATTTCGCGCAATTTTCTGCGAGTATTCCTTAACCGCGTGGGAAAAGTACTGGAAACTAGTTTGTGTATTTCGATTTTAGTAGCGAGAGAAGTTTTTCAACGGGTGGACGCTTTTGATGAGAATCAAAGCGCTTTTGATTTAGCGTTGCTAAGTTTCCACATTGCCGTATTTCGCAGTTGACGAGGACATCATTAAGACCAATGACCCGATCCCTGGTCCTGTAAAAGAATCTACGGGACCCTCTGGCTTTGTTGCTAACGAGGGAGGCTGTGGACGGCAGGAAACTGGTAGCGTCCGCCATTGTTGCAAAACGTATACACGACCGAGCCTAGAGTAAAAAGTGTGGAAGAAAATATTTTTTTTAAACTTAGAATGAGGAATTTAAGTGTAAAATCTCTCGCTTAGGATGTATTTGGAGTTCCCTTTTGGACTTGCGGTTTCCGTTAGGTATATTTTCCCCCTAATGATAAAATGAGGCTACGGCTCATGCCATTTTGGTGGTGGATATGCTTCCTGTAATATGATTTTTTTTCGGTGGCAAGTAGGTATATTGCGAAATATAGGTCTTAGTTTTCCGGGTGGTGCAAGGGCATGTATTGATGTATACGAACAATCATGAAATAGTACTATATTTGCATTAATAACAGCCCCCGTGCCGCAAACTCCCTCGCCAATTCGTATTTCAATTCCCTTCGACCTTCTTCTCCGATTTAAAACGACAACATCACACTACAATCAGCAGCAACATTCGCCAAAAGGCTGTAAACAGTATTAAACCTAATTACATCGTGACAATCAGTCTTTTTGTATCGAAGTGGAAATATTTGAGGAAGAAAAAAGATAGGACCTTCGGGAAGCTGAGGGAGTCGCATATAATGCAGGATGCTTCTAACTATTTAAAATAAAACAAACACAATAATATTTTTGACCATTTATGCTCTTTTTGAAAATTTAGGACCTTTACAGAACTTTCTTAATATACTTTAAACTTTAATTCCATTTTTCTCAGAATGTGCTTTTTGCGACTTTGAGAAAAGATATGTTGAGATAGATTTAACCAATTGACTTGCAATTTTCAGGGCCAATAGATATTAATAGGTTGTTCGGGATAAGCAGAGGATTTTGTCATATCAATTTTACAAAACAAAATTTTTTTAAAATTTGAACAAGAATTGATTATTTTAGACGGGTGCTGCGACTCAAGGTTTTTAAATATAGCAAAACCCGCTGCTTATCCCCATCATTATTATGTATACTAATAAATTGCAAAACAATAACTAAAGCACTTGCATTATATAACCAGATATCTTTTCTCAACTGCATGTTGGTAAATCACAGCATGTGGTCTGTTTGACAGCTTGGTTACTAATAACAACGCTTTGTGAAGCCTAAAAATCATAATTTTCAGAATCTTAGGTTCATGAGCTAGCTGGTGATATATAGTTTGCCATAATTTTGAAATAAAGACAAGCTTATATGGGCTAATGAAAATGTGGAAGTGATTTGTACTTGATTCACGTTAACCCTCCCCTTATAATTGTGGTTGCCGACTTAGACTTTGGGGGAAACATTTCGATGGCTTTTGTTAATTTTAACCAGCTTTCCTATATATCAAATTGAAGCTCATTCTATCGTCTTGCTGGCCCAAGAAAAATTAGAAGTGGCCCAGATCTGGTTTAAGAGTTATTCGCTTTTAAAGCGAGACGCCCAAACTGTCAATTAACAGCGCGCTAAAAATAGAACACTTTATTATTAAATTCGTCGGGATGGTCTTGGGGGAAAGATTTCGATGGCTTCTTTTAATATTAACCGGCTTTCCTATATATTAAATTGAAGCTCATTCTATCTTGCTGGCCCAAGAAAAATTAGAAGTGGCCCAGATCTGGTTCAAGAGTTATTCGCTTTTAAAGCGAGACGCCCAAACTGTCAATTACAGCGCACCGGAAATAGAAATATTTATTAATTGTCCCAAAATGTAAAGACGAGGTATGCATTATCTATTACACCGACGATACCGATCCGAGTTTAACAGCAAATAACTCTTAAACCAGATCTGGAACACTTCTTGTTTTTTCGTGCAAGACGATAGAATGAGCTTCAATTTGATATATAGAAAAGCTGGTTAAAATCAACAAAAGCCATCGAAATTTTTCCCCCAAGGTCTAAGTCGGCAACCAAACTTTGTTATGTATCTGTCAATGATCGTGCGTGCGTCAAATATGTTCCGTGGTAGCTATATACGCTAGTCTAGTGCTGATAAGTGAAAAATAAGAAACCTGGCAATAAAATGGGAAAGCATTGGTTTATAAAATTAGTATTTATACTAAATTAGAAAATCGCTTTTTGTGATTCAACAAAAACAAGATATAGATATAGATATATTATAGACCACTTTCATAATAGCGATAATTTCAATATTCTTTTATGTGCATTGTAATAAGTCTTTCTAGAGTTTCTAGCCTTGTTTGTGTGTCTGGCATTCGAAAGAATATTTGCTTCATAACGAGGAGTCGAATAGGCACATATTTAGATGAACATAAAAGAATATTTAAAGAGTCGGCCTTTATGAAAGTGGTCTATATAGTAGAACACCACTTATATAGACCCTTTTAATAAATGCGGAATATGTCATTTTCCGCACTTGAGTTCATTTTCAGCCTTTCGCGGAATTATAATCAAATGAAAATATGCAAATCACAATTGCTAAGACCATAAACGACTGAAATTGAAAAGAATTCAAAAGAAAAACTGAGAAGAGATTGAAGTCGTAGGGTAAAAATTAAGTATTCCAATGTTATTAAAAGGGTCTATATACCCAAGCAATTGCTGGGGACAGCTGCTAGCTTGTGGGACAGTATAAGTAGTACTCACAGTTAGACTGTTAGAGAGCATGATTACATGCATTTAGATATTATTTCGTTACTAATAAATGTTTATAAACTGAATATATCACGTCGGCATAATTAAGAGATTGTTTGAACATGTCTAAACATTTTTTAAATTCTTCATTATTCAGAAATCGGGTGAGGGTTATTATGATTTTGGTTATTTTTTCTTTATACATTTGACGTTTTGTTTTATACCAGTACATGCAGTAAACCTATTTGGAAATATTGGCTTTGAATATGGCGTGTTTTATTAATATGTTGCAGTAGATTGAATCTGTTCCATGCATGCAATCATTTTAAAGTCATCTTCCAACGTGGTTTAATTGCCATACATGGACATGTAATTGTTTATGACAGATTAGATGAGATGATCTGTTTCCTCGCAATCTAAAAACTCTCCAACATTGCCATTCACTGTACATGAAATGTTTTGTATTCTTAATGTAGTCAAATCATTTACTTTATATATGCTTCGTGTTATCCAACCCATAGTGTCTTCTTTCAAGTTCGTCGTCTTTTGTTTGATTTTTCTCGGTTAAATCACAAGAACTAGTGCATAGATAACCACAGGCATTTGCATGTCTGATACAGTGACCTGGAAGACTCGAATACGTCTCTTGACAACTTTTGACGTGACGAGATTGAAGATATTGATATAATTGTTCGTTTGTTAGCTTGCAACTAGTAAACGTTCAGTGTCATCCTTAGCTTATTGGTGTAGCTTCAATTTAGTTGTTTTCTCATATATTTTGTTATGGTCCATTCGTCACTGCCAGACAATAAGATACTTTCAACAGTTGCAATGAAAAAGTTCTTTCTTAGTAAATATCTTCTCAAGTTTGAATTCCATCCTTTTTTTAGGTTACTCTAGCCTGCGTGCAGACGCTCTCGGGCTCTAGGGCGAACGTCTATGGCGTATAGGCTAAGGTTACTCATGCTGACCATGTCATTGCTGTGCGCACGGACAATTTTTTTTCTGTACTCTCTATACAAGTACCCAGATATTTAAAGTTTACGTCCACACTGATTTTAATGTTTTTTACAACTTTGATTATATTGCGGGATCCTGCATGTTTACCATCGTGTCTTTTTAGCATTTTGATGTAATCCGACGTTTACTGCCTCTGCTTCAATTCGTACTAACAACTCCGCTTGTGCTTGATGTACTTCACAGGATGAAAATGCAATGTCATCTACAAAATCCATGTTGGTGAACTGCCGGAATCGATATGTTTTTCTACTCCAGTCCGTCAACTAGGTAGTTAAAATTCGAGTTGATCATCTTATGCAGACGGCTTAATTGTTGTATGATCATCATATGCAGACTTAATTGTCACTTGGTGTAATCAAGAACAGAAATGGTTCTCTCCTGTGCCTCGAGGGTTTTTCTCCGGGTTCTCCGGTTTCCCTCCTCAGTAAAACCAACAGTGTCCACAATTAGTTATGTGAGCTAAATACATTTGACACATGTTAATGCAGAAGATATACCCGGTGGAGTTATTGATCGCTAGCCGTCGTTTTTTCCAACAACTTTAGATCTTATATAGTCTTATCATGCAACACTTGTAGTATCGCTTTATGATATAAGAAATTATATGCTTATAGTTATATATGATAATATTGTTAATTATTAATGAAAATGTAAGACTTCGTATTTCGCTGTAGTTAGATCCCTGCCAGCGTGCCGGCTTAACTGCATATAGAATGGAAACAAAACGTCAAATGCAGAAAGAGTGGCAATTACATAATTATTATATACTTATATAAGCTAGTGTTGTACTTCTTGTTGCTGTTGCCATTTTGACTACGTTTGTATCATTGATGTCATTCTTTCTTCTTCTTTCTTTCTTTTATGTTATACCTCTTCTTGAACGCCCGATTCTTGACTTCTATAAAACAATTTTAGCTATTAACATTATATAGTACGGTTGATTTTATTTGAACACTAATAGCATTTTTTTAAATTTAAAAAGGCGGAGATATACTACATATTGAGTTGCAATCAACCGAGTGCCTTTAATCAAAGTTTGTTAAACTGAAAATTTATAAAAGAAAAATTTATAATAAATGTAATGTTATCAGGTAAATAATCATGCAATGTTTAATTTTATATAGTTTTGAAATATGTTTTGTTTTGAAAAGACAAGATATAAAGTTCTTGAAATTTGTAAAACCTGGGCATGGCTATACTTTTACTTGTAATGAGGTCTTATATATCGCATCAATCATTCTTTGAATTGCGACTGGTGTAAAAGTATTACAAGATCTAGATATGGCATGCCAATAGGTAAACAATGATCATGTTGTGTCGATATTTAATATCTGAATACATTGGACACATATACGTTGTGCGGAAATACGTTAAATATTGCATTTATTGGAATTGTGTATTCTATCAGAGAATGATATTTTGTTTCAGAATTAGATTTTTTTGTTTTTGACCAATGTATTTAAATCTTATAACACTGCATTGCAGCTTCGACAACACTTCAGTACTTTTACCAAGCGTCTCCACGTGTTCACTGCGCCGGATTTTAAAGTAGTCAGAACGCCTGACCAAATGCATGTCTCGGTTTATTGTATAGAAAATAAATAAAGATTTTTTATTTAAAAACCAATTTTTGTAACCAAAAAGGTTAAATTACATCAGCAAGAATATCAGTACATTAAAAAGAATAGGAAATAGGAAATTACATTAATTACACACGTTCATAAAAATATTAAAAGATTCTCTATTACGAAAATGTTAAGTATATTTAAAATTATGGACAGTTTTTCTTTGAAATCATTTGTGGTAAAAAAGATTTCTGAAAACGATCAGTTCTGCATAAAAAGTTATCATATTTACCCCTAGTTCTGAGATCATACTGGACAGGAACTT
Organism: Paragorgia papillata; assembly: GCA_035771165.1. Classification (NCBI taxonomy): domain Eukaryota; kingdom Metazoa; phylum Cnidaria; class Anthozoa; order Scleralcyonacea; family Coralliidae; genus Paragorgia; species Paragorgia papillata. The sequence continues at coordinate 894,124 of JAWNZC010000341.1, read as the reverse complement.
TATAAAGTAAAAACTCTCCCAACTTCATATTATTCATGTTCTTTTCAAAAAAATGTTCACAGAGTTTTTCACGTCGTATTCTTAGTGACAGGATATCAGTACAGGCCAGGGCCTCCCTGTAACTGCATAGTGGTAACATGATTTTCATTGCCCGTTTTTGCACCTTTTCAATGTCTTCCCTTAAATAATCTTGAATGTTGAAATGCCACACTTGACATGCATATTCAAGGACAGGCCTTATGATTGTAGTGTACACGGTAATAAGAGTCTTTATGTCAGCACTCGATCGTTTTAAAAGCCTTAGCATATAAAGCCGTTTTCCTGCTTTTTTAACAATTTGATTTACATGCTCATTCCAGCACATGTTATCCTGGACAGTAAGCCCCAGGATACGAGCAGATTTCACTCGTTCGACAATGACGTCATCTACAGTTAATGGCGAAAAGGCGCGTTTCTCTTTTGCAAAGTCGATTACTAATTCTTTACATTTTTTGACGTTAAGCTTCATTTTATTATTTATAGTCCAGTTATGAATATAATCCACCAGATCTTGCAAATTACTATCACAATCCGGAGCAATACTTTCTGTTACAGTACTGTCATCGACATATTTCCATCGGTCAGTCCAATCCACTAGTATAAGTGCACGACTGTTATACATAACCTCTTTTCCTTAGGTGAATTGTTTCTTTTTTACACATAGTACATTTGGCCATAATGCTGTCGTTTAGATTGTTTGATACACTTTTTTGTCCGGAACAGGTAATGCTATACTGAATTTCTCCTTTAAAATGATTTTCAAAAACATTGTTAGTTCTTCCACCTCCGGAACATAAACATGTGAAGCTTTCATGAATATCGTTTTGTGCCCCTGTATATAGTGTAATGGAACTGGCGTTGAAAAGCTTCGTGTAACTTGCCTGGATATAATAAAGTTTGATTGACGTTGTCATCAAGCTTTTTCTGTGTGTGTATAAGGGCAGACATAACAGGTATAACATTTTTTTCCATCTGCTGTTATTAACACTTTGACAGGTAAAGAGTTGATGCACTGTAAAAGACTATTAAGCCAACAATCATTACCTCTGTTTTTGCAACCCCATATGACCATTGACATTTTCATCTTCAGTATTAGCAACATTTGTCGTGTTGTTTGTTGCATTTGCATTCGAATAATTGCTAAAAAATTCTTGTTGTTTATTCGTCTTTTTCTGTATTTAGTTTAATATCGGTTTCATTTGCTGCCATTCTAACAAATAATTTTTTCTTTTCTTCTGGTAGGTCGTGCCACATTGACGCTGCCACTTTTGTTACAACTGACATATCTCGATACTTTTTTAGTAGTTTACGTTTATTTTTCCGGAGAAACATGAAAAACCCAGATGACCGATTTGATACCTTTTTATTTCTAATCTGTCTTTTTGATTTTATGTCCGCTGTTTTACTAAGTGGTATCACTGGCGATTGTTGGAACTGACCGATTTTCATTGGATTCTGGATCTTTTTTCCCCCACGTTTCTTGTGCCATGTGGTAACTATCCTTTTGTGATTGTTTTTTATCTTGTTTAATATCACACGACACACTCTTAGACGCACCGCTTTTATCGTTTGCCTTTTGGTCGTAGATTACTGTGTATTCTTTCAGCAAAATCGTTTACCCTTCTTCTAATTCGCTTATAATTTTGGGATACAAAAGCATCTGCTCTAAGCCGTTTTTTCCCTGGAAAATCTTCTTGTTTAAGATGTCGCATAGCACCTTCGATGTAACCTTCAGACTTGGCATTTGCTGACGTAAATGACAGGTATGGATAGTCTTCTGGTTTGTCAAGGTTTTCGATTTCCTTATTTTTATAACGAGTAAGTGATTCTAACAATACTCCAGACCACAACGGCATTTCTGGCAGATGAGATTGAATAAATCGGAAAAATTGAGGACAAAAGCTTCTGTTTGGTTTAATAGCATTACCCTCATTTGCACGTAATATCTTTTTTTCCAAAGCTTGAATTATGTCATTGAAATGTTTCTTGAACGGGTTGTTTTTGATTGAAACCGATCCATCCGTATCATGACTTTCCAGATCTATTTCAACTTTAACAGCTGTTTGAAAAGAAGCCAGATCCAATTCTTTGTTTTCCATGTTGTGAATCCTTCCCCAAATGCGGTGAAACGACATTCTTTGCATATTGTATTGGTTTTTACTGAGCAAACATATTGTAACGTCTTCAAATATTGAATCAAACTCATCTAAAGTCCGCGCGTTGACTAACAAGGACACGCAGTACATGTTAAAACGGTACCATACATCATTATTTTTGTCTTGTTCGTTTTCTTTGTTACTTGCATTTTCTTTAGCACGTAACATTGACATTACATTCTTGTGGACAATATGCATGAAATGGCTATATCCCACATGCGCGGTATCATGAGTGTAAACTGTAAAGTCTTGTTCCTTTGCGATCTTGTGCAATATGCGGAGCTAATCAGATGAAATTGAGAGGGAGTGGACGTCTGTTTAATCGCTCCCGTTCTCAAAATAAATAAACCAGATCTGGGCCACTTCTAATTTTCCTTGGGCCAGCAAGACGATATAATGAGCTTCAATTTGATATATAGGAAAGCTGGTTAAAATTAACAAAAGCCATAGAAATTTTCCCCCCAATGTCTAAGTCGGCAACCACAATTAATAAAGATTTCTGTTTCAGGCGCGCTGTAATTGACAGTTTGGGCGTCTCGTTTTAAAAGCGAATAACTCTTGAACCAGTTCTGGGCCACTTCTAATTTTTCTTGGGCCAGCAAGAAGATAGAATGAGCTTCAATTTGATATATAGGAAAGCCGGTTAATATTAAACGAAGCCATCGAAATCTTTCCCCCAAAACCATCCCGACGAATTTAATAATAAAATGTTCTATTTTTAGCGCGCTGTGTAATTGACATTTTGAGCATCTCGCTTTAAAAGCGAATAACTCTTGAACCAGTTCTGAGCCACTTCTAATTTTTCTTGGGCCAGCAAGAAGATAGAATGAGCTTCAATTTGATATATAGGAAAGCCGGTTAATATTAAATGAAGCCATCGAAATCTTTCCCCCAAAACCATCCCGACGAATTTAATAATAAAATGTTCTATTTTTAGCGCGCTGTGTAATTGACATTTTGAGCATCTCGCTTTAAAAGCGAATAACTCTTGAACCAGATCTGGGCCACTTCTAATTTTTCTTGGGCCAGCAAGAGGATAGAATGGGCTTCATTTTGATATATAGGAAAGCCGATTAAAATTAAAAGAACCCATCGAAATTTTCCCCCCAAGACTGAAGAGCGAGTACTTTCTAGTAAATCGTTATTTTTCTGCTGTTGAAACAAACGCGGTTAATCTTGGGCCAGAAAGATTGAATAATAAGCTTTAATTTGGTGTATCGTGTGTGCCGATCGGTTGATTATTGAAGTAATTATTGAAGGTGAAATATTTGCTTTGCGAATGTGGTGATGAATCTGGTGATGAATCTGAGGATGAATGTGGTGATACATTCACACTGGTATAATTGTGATGTACTAGACGTTGTTGGAATAATGATAAAAGTTTTTGAAAGCAAATTAATCGAGTCGTTCCGTGGACGATTTCATATTCACACGAGGCAATTTATATGGCCAACATGTGTGGTCGAGCTTCGTAAACTGACAAGACTGTGCGTTGCCGAATAGAAATCAATGGATGACCTTCCTCTAAGAAAGCAAAGTTAGCTTCATGGTCAAGCAACAATGCCCAAAACCTATGGTAGTCCACGAGCGAAATATGCTATTAAATAACATATTGTCGATGTAGATGACAAAATAGTCAAATGTCATTAACTGGCAAGTCTATATACAGTATTAATGGAGTAAAATTGTATTCTGCAGCTGTCAATGTCATGCAAAATCTGTGTTATGAATGTGCAAACATTTATTGTACCTTTTTCTGCATGTATGCATATTTCTTGAAGAACAATTAATGTATGGTTGTTCTTATAATTTCTATGACATAATTTGCTGGACATCTTTTTCATTCACTATTAAATTTTACAGCAGTAATACTTGAGATGCTTGTTATCCCAAGCGATTTTCTTTACCTTCTAACTAGATTGCATTATTGTTTGACAAGTTGTTGTAAAGAAAATATTTAAATACTGTATTAAATTAGTCAATTAAGTCAAATTTTGTGATTTGTTATATAGTTATGTTAATTTGATTGACCTAATTTAAAGCTTTACTACCATACTTCATGACTATAGCTTTTAGTACCATAGCTTTAATAGTCAAGTTATTAGTGCACTGCCTCTCACCACTGCGGACCGGAGTAAAGCCCATTTGGATTGAGTTAGTATTTGAATGGGTGACCATGCACCTGTCCGGGCTTGGAACTCATGCCAGATATGAGTAGAGTTGTGTTAGCAGTTAGCCTTCTGTGCCTTGCTGCCTTTACTCTGAGAGTCTGAGTTGACTGAGTTATTTAGCCAAAGTTAAAACACAGCATGGCCTGTGAGCATGCAGTAGACAATTTTGTCAAAAATCTTGTTCAGCTCTAGATCTGAATACAAGGTTCTTACAACTATACAATTCCATCAATTTTCTCAAGAATCTTGTTCAGCTATGAATACAAGGTTGTTACAAGTACACAGTTGCATCATTGTTTTCACCAAAGTAGCTATAGGCATTAAACGCAGTAGATACATGCACGCCTGGGCGTGCCTATTTTTTATAGGTTGGAAAAATGGCCAAAATCTTCAAAAAGTAAAGGCTAACCCCTTTACTTTTGGACCGATTTTGGCCATTTTTTCAACTTTTGAAATAAGGCTAACATATGAATATTTAGCCCAAATAAGGCATTCTTATTCCTCAAGAGGCCCTAAAAAGGCTTTATTTTTATAAACGTATCGTTTTCCCCCTATTTTTTAAGTTAAAAAAATGACCCAAATCGGTCAAAAAGTAAAGGCTAACCCCTTTACTTTTTGACCGATTTTGGCCATTTTTCAACTTTTGAAATAAGGCTAAAATATGACTATTTGGAACAAATAATGCCTTCTTGTTGCTCTAGAAGCTAAAAAACACATTACTTGCGAGGAATTATCGTTTTTGAACCTTTTTAATATGGTTGAGAAAATGGCGAAAATCGGTCAAAAAGTAAAGGCTAGTCCCTTTACTTTTTGACCGATTTTGGCCATTTTTCAACTTTTGAAATAAGTCTAAAATATGAATATGTGGAACAAATAATGCCTTCCTTTTGCTCTAGAAGCAAAAAAATACGTTATTTATGACAAATTATGGTTTTTTGACAGTTTTTTATAGGTTGAAAAAATGGCGAAAATCGGTCAAAAAGTAAAGGGGTTAGCCTTTACTTTTGGACCGATTTTCGCCATTTTTTCAACTTTTGAAATAAGGCTAACATATGAATATTTACCCAAATAAGGCATTCTTATTCCCCTAGAGGCCCTAAAAAGGCTTTATTTTGGTAAAAGTATCGTTTTTGACCTTTTTTTAAAGTTAAAAAAATGCCAAAATCGGCCAAAAAGTAAAGGCTAACCCCAGAAACAGAGAAAGTTCATCTAAGATTCTGCAAGCTATATCTGGGTGTTAACAGAAAAGCAAGCAATATAGCTTGCAGAAGTGAACTCGGGAAATATCCACTACTGATTACAATTAAAAAGAATATAATAAACTATTTTAAACATATTTTTAAACTAGACGACAACTCAATCGTTAAACAATCCTTCCAAATGTCTAAACAACTATATAATCAAGGCAAGGAATCTTTCTATACTAACACAATAAACATGCTAAAATCATTCTATGATAATATAAACCTAGAAATGTGATATAATCAACTGCAATACAAAAACTGTTGTAAACAAGATGAAAGATAAATATTTTGAATTTTGGCGACATAAAATGATTAACACCACCAAAACTTTCCTTCTTTTGTACATTTAAAAACGAGTACAAAATGGAAAAATACTTATCTCTTATTAAAAATCCAACAATAAGAAGAACATTCTCCCAATATCGTGTAAGCAACCATAAGTTGCAAATTGAACAAGGAAGATACGAAAATGTTCCTCGTGAAGAGCGTATCTGTAAACTATGTGACTCTGGCAAGGTGGAAAACGAATTCCACTTCGCCTTCAGATGCCAGAAATACCAACACTTACGAGACAACTCAAACAACATTCTCAAAAATCTGTTTGATCTCAACACAACAACAGAAACTAAACAGAAATTACTTGAACACACGATGTCTTCGGACGATCCTGTTCTAATAAATCTATTTTCCAAGTATTTATTCCTCTGCACAAAGGAACGAGAAGATAGCCTCAAATCCCGGGAAACCCAAAATAATTGAAAAAAAAAAACCCCAAAAAAACAACCCAAAAATACTTCTCTTTATACATCTTATACTTCCAATATTGTATATTTCTTATATTATACTTAAAAAGAAAACTTTTAAATGAACTACATGTATACACAGTAGTCATAACATTATTGTTCGCACATTCGAACATTTTATATAGATTATCTTATATATTTTGTTGTTCAGTGCTCTTACAGCACTTATATACTTTAGCAATGCCTGTAATTAGGTCATGCCAATAAAGTTTTTTTATTATTATTATAACCCCTTTACTTTTTGACCGATTTTGGCCATTTTCAACTTTTGAAATAAGGCTTAAATATGACTATTTGGAACAAATAATGCCTTCTTGTTGCTCTAGAAGCTAAAAAATACATTATTTGTGACAAAGTATCGTTTTTTGACAGTTTTTTATAGGTTGAAAAAATGGCGAAAATCGGTCAAAAAGTAAAGGGGTTAGCCTTTACTTTCGGACCGATTTTCGCCATTTTTTCAACTTTTGAAATAAGGCTAACATATGAATATTTACCCAAATTAAGGCATTCTTATTGCTCTAGAGGCCCTAAAAAGGCTTTATTTTGGTAAAGGTATCGTTTTTTGACCTTTTTTTAAAGTTAAAAAAATGGCCAAAATCGGCCAAAAAGTAAAGACTAACCCCTTTACATTTTGACCGATTTTGGCCATTTTTCAAACTTTTGAAAATAAGGCTAAAATATGACTATTTGGAACAAATAATGCCTTCCTTTTGCCCTAGAAGCTAAAAAATACATTATTTGTGACAAATTATCGTATTTTGACAGTTTTTTATATGTTGAAAAAATGGCGAAAATCGGTCAAAAAGTAAAGGGGTTAGCCTTTACTTTCGGACCGATTTTCGCCATTTTTTCAACTTTTGAAATAAGGCTAACATATGAATATTTACCCAAATAAGGCATTCTTATTGCTCTAGAGGCCCTAAAAAGGCTTTATTTTCGTAAAGGTATCGTTTTTTGACCTTTTTTTAAAGTTAAAAAAATGGCCAAAATCGGCCAAAAAGTAAAGGCTAACCCCTTTACATTTTGACCGATTTTGGCTATTTTTCAACTTTTGAAATAAGGCTAAAATATGACTATTTGGAAAAAATAAAGCCTTCTTGTTGCTCTAGAAGCTAAAAAATACATTATTTGTGACAAATTATCGTTTTTTGACAGTTTTTTATAGGTTGAAAAAATGGCGAAAATCGGTCAAAAAGTAAAGGGGTTAGCCTTTACTTTCGGACCGATTTTCGCCATTTTTTCAACTTTTGAAATAAGGCTAACATATGAATATTTACCCAAATTAAGGCATTCTTATTGCTCTAGAGGCCCTAAAAAGGCTTTATTTTGGTAAAGGTATCGTTTTTTGACCTTTTTTTAAAGTTAAAAAAATGGCCAAAATCGGCCAAAAAGTAAAGGCTAACCCCTTTACATTTTGACCGATTTTGGCCATTTTTCAACTTTTGAAATAAGGCTAAAATATGACTATTTGGAACAAATAATGCCTTCCTTTTGCCCTAGAAGCTAAAAAATACATTATTTGTGACAAATTATCGTTTTTTGACAGTTTTTTATATGTTGAAAAAATGGCGAAAATCGGTCAAAAAGTAAAGGGGTTAGCCTTTACTTTCGGACCGATTTTCGCCATTTTTTCAACTTTTGAAATAAGGCTAACATATGAATATTTACCCAAATAAGGCATTCTTATTGCTCTAGAGGCCCTAAAAAGGCTTTATTTTGGTAAAGGTATCGTTTTTTGACCTTTTTTTAAAGTTAAAAAAATGGCCAAAATCGCCCAAAAAGTAAAGGCTAACCCCTTTACATTTTGACCGATTTTGGCCATTTTTCAACTTTTGAAATAAGGCTAAAATATGACTATTTGGAAAAAATAAAGCCTTCTTGTTGCTCTAGAAGCTAAAAAATACATTATTTGTGACAAATTATCGTTTTTTGACAGTTTTTTATAGGTTGAAAAAATGGCGAAAATCGGTCAAAAAGTAAAGGGGTTAGCCTTTACTTTTGGACCGATTTTCGCCATTTTTTCAACTTTAGAAATAAGGCTAACATATGAATATTTACCCAAATAAGGCATTCTTATTGCTCTAGAGGCCCTAAAAAGGCTTTATTTTGGTAAAAGTATCGTTTTTGACCTTTTTTTAAAGTTAAAAAAATGGCCAAAATCGGCCAAAAAGTAAAGGCTAACCCCTTTACTTTTTGACCGATTTTGGCCATTTTTCAACTTTTGAAATAAGGCAAAAATATGACTATTTGGAACAAATAATGCCTTCTATTTGCTCTAGAAGCTAAAAAATACATTATTTGTGACAAATTATCGTTTTTTGACAGTTTTTTATAGGTTGAAAAAATGGCGAAAATCGGTCAAAAAGTAAAGGGGTTAGCCTTTACTTTCGGACCGATTTTCGCCATTTTTTCAAACTTTTGAAATAAAGGCTAACATATGAATATTTTACCCAAATAAGGCATTCTTATTGCTCTAGAGGCCCTAAAAAGGCTTTATTTTTGGTAAAGGTATCGTTTTTTGACCTTTTTTTAAAGTTAAAAAAAATGGCCAAAAATCGCCCAAAAAGTAAAGGCTAACCCCTTTAACTTTTTGAACCGATTTTGGCCATTTTATCAACTTTTGAAATAAGGCAAAAAATATGACTCTTTGGAACAAATAATGCCTTCTATTTGCTCTAGAAGCTAAAAAATGCATTATTTCTGACAAATTATCGTTTTTTTGACAGTTTTTTATATGTTGAAAAAATGGCGAAATTCGGTCAAAAAGTAAAGGGGTTAGCCTTTACTTTTGGACCGATTTTCGCCATTTTTTCAACTTTTGAAATAAAGCTAACATATGAATATTTACCCAAATAAGGCAATTCTTATTGCTCTAGAGGCCCTAAAAAGGCTTTATTTTTGGTAAAAGTATCGTTTTGAACCTTTTTTTTAAGTTAAAAAAATGGCCAAAAATCGGTCAAAAAAGTAAAGGCTAACCCCTTTACTTTTTCACCGATTTTGGGCATTTTTCAACTTTTAGAAATAAGGCTAAAATATGACTATTTTGGAACAAAATAATGCCTTCTTGTTGCTCTACAAGCTAAAAAATACATTATTTGTGACAAAATTATCGTTTTCTCGACCTTTCTCTTTATGGTTGAGAAAATGGCGAACATCGGTCAAAAAGTAAAGGCTAACCCCTTTACTTTTTGACCGATTTTGGCCATTTTTCAACTTTTGAAATAAGGCAAAAATATGACTCTTTGGAACAAATAATGCCTTCTATTTGCTCTAGAAGCTAAAAAATGCTTTATTTGTGACAAATTATCGTTTTTTGACAGTTTTTTATATGTTGAAAAAATGGCGAAATTTCGGTCAAAAAGTAAAGGGGTTAGCCTTTACTTTTGGACCGATTTTCGCCATTTTTTTCAACTTTTGACAATAAAAGCTAACATATGAATATTTACCCAAATAAGGCATTCTTATTGCTCTAGAGGCCCTAAAAAGGCTTTATTTTGGTAAAAGTATCGTTTTTGACCTTTTTTTAAAGTTAAAAATATGTCCAAAATCGCCCAAAAAGTAAAAGCTAACCCCTTTACTTTTTGACCGATTTTGGCCATTTTTCAACTTTTGAAATAAGGCTAAAATATGACTATTTGTAACAAATAATGCCTTCCTTTTGCTCTAGAAGCTAAAAAATACATTATTTGTGACAAATTATCGTTTTTTGACAGTTTTTTATATGTTGAAATAAGGCTAACATATGAATATTTACCCAAATAAGGCATTCTTATTACTCTAGAGGCCCTAAAAAGGCTTTATTTTTGGTAAAAGTATCGTTTTTTGACCCTTTTTTTAAAGTTAAAAACATAGCCAAAATCGCCCAAAAAGTAAAGGCTAACCCCTTTACTTTTTGACCGATTTTGGCCATTTTGAACTTTTGAAATAGGGCTAAAATATGACTATTTGGAACAAATAATGCCTTCCTTTTGCTCTAGGAGCTAAAAAATACATTATTTGTGACAAATTATCGTTTTTTGACAGTTTTTTATACGTTGAAAAAATGGCGAAAATCGGTCAAAAAGTAAAGGGGGTTAGCCTTTACTTTTGCACAATTTTCAACTTTTGAAATAAGGCTAACATATGAATATTAAACCCAAATAAGGCAATTCTTATTGCTCTAGAGGCCGTAAAAAGGCTTTATTTTGGTAAAGGTATCGTTTTTTGACCTTTTTTTTAAGTTAAAAAAATGGGCAAAATCCGTCAAAAAGTAAAGGCTAACCCCTTTACTTTTTGACCGATTTGGGCCATTTACAACTTTTGAAAATAAGGCTAAAATATGACTATTTGTAACAAATAATGCCTTCTTTTGCTCTAGAAGCTAAAAAATACATTATTTGTGACAAATTATCGTTTTTTTTTTTTTCGACCGTTTTTTATACGTTAAAAAATGGCCAAAATCGTCAAAAAGTAAAGGCTAACCCCTTTACTTTTTGGACCGAATTTGGCCATTTTTCAACTTTTGAAATAAGGATAAAATATGACTATTTTTGTAACAAATAATGCCTTCCTTTTGCTCTAGAAGCTAAAAAATACATTATTTGTGACAAATTATCGTTTTTTGCCAGTTTTTTTATATGTTGAAAAAAATGGCGAAAATCGGTCAAAAAGTAAAGGGGTTAGCCTTTACTTTTGGACCGATTTTCGCCATTTTTTCAACTTTAGAAATAAGGCTAACATATGAATATTTACCCAAATAAGGCATTCTTATTGCTCTAGAGGCCCTAAAAAGGCTTTATTTTGGTAAAAGTATCGTTTTTGACCTTTTTTTAAAGTTAAAAAAATGGCCAAAATCGGCCAAAAAGTAAAAAGCTAACCCCTTTACTTTTATGACCGATTTTGGCCATTTTTCAACTTTTGAAATAAGGCTAAAATATGACTATTTGTAACAAATAATGCCTTCCTTTTGCTCTAGAAGCTAAAAAATACATTATTTGTGAACAAATTAATCGTTTTTTTGACAGTTTTTTATATGTTGAAATAAGGCTAACATATGAATATTTACCCAAATAAGGCATTCTTATTACTCTAGAGGCCCTAAAAAGGCTTTATTTTGGTTTAAAAGTATCGTTTTTTTGACCTTTTTTTAAAAGTTAAAAACATAGCCAAAATCGCCCAAAAAAGTAAAGGCTAACCCCTTTACTTTTTGACCGATTTTGGCCATTTTGAACTTTTGAAATAGGGCTAAAATATGACTATTTGGAACAAATAATGCCTTCCTTTTGCTCTAGGAGCTAAAAAATACATTATTTGTGACAAATTATCGTTTTTTGACAGTTTTTTATACGTTGAAAAAATGGCGAAAAATCGGGTCAAAAAGTAAAGGGGTTAGCCTTTACTTTTGCACCGATTTTCAACTTTTGAAATAAGGCTAACATATGAATATTAAACCCAAATAAGGCATTCTTATTGCTCTAGAGGCCGTAAAAAGGCTTTATTTTGGTAAAGGTATCGTTTTTTGACCTTTTTTTTAAGTTAAAAAAATGGGCAAAATCCGTCAAAAAGTAAAGGCTAACCCCTTTACTTTTTGACCGATTTGGGCCATTTACAACTTTTGAAATAAGGCTAAAATATGACTATTTGTAACAAATAATGCCTTCCTTTTGCTCTAGAAGCTAAAAAATTACATTATTTGTGACAAATTATCGTTTTTTTCGACCGTTTTTATACGTTAAAAAAATGGCCAAAATCGTCAAAAAGTAAAGGCTAACCCCTTTACTTTTTGACCGAATTTGGCCATTTTTCAACTTTTGAAATAAGGATAAAATATGACTATTTGTAACAAATAATGCCTTCCTTTTGCTCTAGAAGCTAAAAAATACATTATTTGTGACAAATTATCGTTTTTTGCCAGTTTTTTATATGTTGAAAAAATGGCGAAAATCGGTCAAAATGTAAAGGGGTTAGCCTTTACTTTTGGACCGATTTTCGCCATTTTTTCAACTTTTGAAATAAGGCTAACATATGAATATTTACCCAAATAAGGCATTCTTATTCCTCTAGAGGCCCTAAAAAGGTTTTATTTTGGTAAAAGTATCGTTTTTGACCTTTTTTTTAAGTTAAAAAAATGGTAAAAATCGGTCAAAAAGTAAAGGCTAACCCCTCTACTTTTTGACCGATTTTGGCCATTTTTCAAACTTTTGAAATAAGGCTAAAATATGACTATTTGGAACAAATAATGCCTTTCTTGTTGCTCTACGAAGCTAAAAAATACATTATTTGTGACAAATTATCGTTTTTTCGACAGTTTTTTTATAGGTTTGAAAAAATGGCGAAAATCGGTCAAAAAGTAAAGGCTAGTCCCTTTACATTTTGACAGATTTTGGCCATTTTTCAACTTTTGAAATAAGGCTAAAATATGAATATTTGGAACAAATAATGCCTTCCTTTTGCTCTCGAAGCTAAAAAATACATTATTTGTGACAAATTAATCCGTTTTTTGACAGTTTTTTTATATGTTGAAAAAATGGCGAAAATCGGTCAAAAAGTAAAGGGGTTAGCCTTTACTTTTGGACCGATTTTCGCCATTTTTTTCAACTTTTGAAATAAGGCTAACATATGAATATTTACCCAAATAAGGCATTCTTATTCCTCTAGAGGCCCTAAAAAGGCTTTATTTTGGTAAAAGTATCGTTTTTTTGACCTTTTTTTTAAGTTAAAAAAATGGCCAAAAATCGGTCAAAAAGTAAAGGCTAACCCCTTTACTTTTTCACCGAATTTGGGGCATTTTTCAACTTTAGAAATAAGGCTAAAATATGACTATTTGGAACAAATAATGCCTTCTTGTTGCTCTACAAGCTAAAAACATACATTATTTTGTGACAAATTATCGTTTTTTCGACCTTTCTTCTTATGGTTGAGAAAATGGCGAACATCGGTCAAAAAGTAAAGGCTAACCCCTTTACTTTTTGACCGATTTTGGCCATTTTTCAACTTTTGAAATAAGGCTAAAATATGACTATTTGGAACAAATAATGCCTTCCTTTTTGCTCAAGAAGCTAAAAAAATACATTATTTGTGACAAATTATCGTTTTTTTTCGACCGTTTTTTATACGTTGGAAAAATGGCCAAAATCGTCAAAAAGTAAAGGCTAACCCCTTTAGTTTTTGACCGATTTTGGCCATTTTTCAACTTTTTGAAATAAGGCTAAAATATGACTATTTGGAACAAATAATGCCTTCTTGTTGCTCTACAAGCTAAAAAATACATTATTTGTGACACATTATCGTTTTTCGACCTTCTGTTATGGTTGAGAAAATTGCGAACATCGGTCAAAAAAGTAAAGGCTAACCCCTTTACTTTTCACCGATTTTGGCCATTTTTCAACTTTTGAAATACGGCTAAAATATGACTATTTGCAACAAATGAATGCCTTCTTGTTGCTCTAGAAGCTAAAAAAATACATTATATGTGACAAATTATCGTTTTTTTGACAGTTTTTTATAGGTTGAAAAAATGGCGAAAATCGGACAAAAAGTAAAGGGGTTACCCTTTACTTTTTGACCGATTTGGGCCATTTACAACTTTTGAAATAAGGCTAAAATATGACTATTTGTAACAAATAATGCCTTCCTTTTGCTCTAGAAGCTAAAAAATACATTATTTGTGACAAATTATCGTTTTTTCGACCGTTTTTATACGTTGGAAAAATGGCCAAGATCGTCAAAAAGTAAAGGCTAACCCCTTTAGTTTTTGACCGATTTTGGCCATTTTTCAACTTTTGAAATAAGGCTAAAATATGACTATTTGGAACAAATAATGCCTTCTTGTTGCTCTACAAGCTAAAAAATACATTATTTGTGACAAATTATCGTTTTTCGACCTTTCTCTTATGGTTGAGAAAATGGCGAACATCGGTCAAAAAGTAAAGGCTAACCCCTTTACTTTTTGACCGATTTTGGCCATTTTTCAACTTTTGAAATAAGGCAAAAATATGACTCTTTGGAACAAATAATGCCTTCTATTTGCTCTAGAAGCTAAAAAATGCATTATTTGTGACAAATTATCGTTTTTTGACAGTTTTTTATATGTTGAAAAAATGGCGAAATTCGGTCAAAAAGTAAAGGGGTTAGCCTTTACTTTTGGACCGATTTTCGCCATTTTTTCAACTTTTGAAATAAAGCTAACATATGAATATTTACCCAAATAAGGCATTCTTATTGCTCTAGAGGCCCTAAAAAGGCTTTATTTTGGTAAAAGTATCGTTTTTGACCTTTTTTTAAAGTTAAAAATATGTCCAAAATCGCCCAAAAAGTAAAAGCTAACCCCTTTACTTTTTGACCGATTTTGGCCATTTTTCAACTTTTGAAATAAGGCTAAAATATGACTATTTGTAACAAATAATGCCTTCCTTTTGCTCTAGAAAGCTAAAAAATACATTATTTGTGACAAATTATCGTTTTTTGACAGTTTTTTATATGTTGAAATAAGGCTAACATATGAATATTTACCCAAATAAGGCATTCTTATTACTCTAGAGGCCCTAAAAAGGCTTTATTTTGGTAAAAGTATCGTTTTTGACCTTTTTTTAAAGTTAAAAACATAGCCAAAATCGCCCAAAAAGTAAAGGCTAACCCCTTTACTTTTTGACCGATTTTGCCCATTTTGAACTTTTGAAATAGGGCTAAAATATGACTATTTGGAACAAATAATGCCTTCCTTTTGCTCTAGGAGCTAAAAAATACATTATTTGTGACAAATTATCGTTTTTTGACAGTTTTTTATACGTTGAAAAAATGGCGAAAATCGGTCAAAAAGTAAAGGGGTTAGCCTTTACTTTTGCACCGATTTTCAACTTTTGAAATAAGGCTAACATATGAATATTAACCCAAATAAGGCATTCTTATTGCTCTAGAGGCCGTAAAAAGGCTTTATTTTGGTAAAGGTATCGTTTTTTGACCTTTTTTTTAAGTTAAAAAAATGGGCAAAATCCGTCAAAAAGTAAAGGCTAACCCCTTTACTTTTTGACCGATTTGGGCCATTTACAACTTTTGAAATAAGGCTAAAATATGACTATTTGTAACAAATAATGCCTTCCTTTTGCTCTAGAAGCTAAAAAATACATTATTTGTGACAAATTATCGTTTTTTCGACCGTTTTTATACGTTAAAAAAATGGCCAAAATCGTCAAAAAGTAAAGGCTAACCCCTTTACTTTTTGACCGAATTTGGCCATTTTTCAACTTTTGAAATAAGGATAAAATATGACTATTTGTAACAAATAATGCCTTCCTTTTGCTCTAGAAGCTAAAAAATACATTATTTGTGACAAATTATCGTTTTTTGCCAGTTTTTTATATGTTGAAAAAATGGCGAAAATCGGTCAAAATGTAAAGGGGTTAGCCTTTACTTTTGGACCGATTTTCGCCATTTTTTTCAAACTTTTGAAATAAGGCTAACATATGAATATTTACCCAAATAAGGCATTCTTATTCCTCTAGAGGGCCCTAAAAAGGTTTTAATTTTGGTAAAAGTATCGTTTTTGACCTTTTTTTTAAGTTAAAAAAAATGGTAAAAATCGGTCAAAAAGTAAAGGCTAACCCCTCTACTTTTTGACCGATTTTGGCCATTTTTCAACTTTTTGAAATAAGGCTAAAAAATATGACTATTTGGAACAAATAATGCCTTCTTGTTGCTCTAGAAGCTAAAAAATAACATTATTTGTGACAAATTATCGTTTTTCGACAGTTTTTTTATAGGTTGAAAAAATGGCGAAAATCGGTCAAAAAGTAAAGGCTAGTCCCTTTACTTTTTGACTAGATTTTGGCCATTTTTCAACTTTTGAAATAAGGCTAAAATATGAATATTTGGAACAAATAATGCCTTCCTTTTGCTCTCGAAGCTAAAAAATACATTTATTTGTGACAAATTAAATCGTTTTTTGACAGTTTTTTTATATGTTGAAAAAAATGGCGAAAATCGGTCAAAAAGTAAAGGGGTTAGCCTTTACTTTTGGACCGATTTTCGCCATTTTTTCAACTTTTGAAATAAGGCTAACATATGAATATTTACCCAAATAAGGCATTCTTATTCCTCTAGAGGCCCTAAAAAAGGCTTTATTTTGGTAAAAGTAATCGTTTTTTTGACCTTTTTTTTAAGTTAAAAAAATGGCCAAAATCGGTCAAAAAGTAAAGGCTAACCCCTTTACTTTTTCACCGAATTTGGGCATTTTTCAAACTTTAGAAATAAGGCTAAAATATGACTATTTGGAACAAATAATGCCTTCTTGTTGCTCTACAAGCTAAAAAAATACATTATTTGTGACAAATTATCGTTTTTTCGACCTTTCTCTTATGGTTGAGAAAATGGCGAACATCGGGTCAAAAAGTAAAGGCTAACCCCTTTACTTTTTGACCGATTTTGGCCATTTTTCAACTTTTGAAATAAGGCTAAAATATGACTATTTGGAAACAAATAATGCCTTCCTTTTGCTCAAGAAAGCTAAAAAATACATTATTTTGTGACAAATTATCGTTTTTTTCGACCGTTTTTTATACGTTGGAAAAATGGCCAAAATCGTCAAAAAGTAAAGGCTAACCCCTTTAGTTTTTGACCGATTTTGGCCATTTTTCAACTTTTGAAATAAGGCTAAAATATGACTATTTGGAACAAATAATGCCTTCTTGTTGCTCTACAAGCTAAAAAATACATTATTTGTGACACATTATCGTTTTTCGACCTTTCTGTTATGGTTGAGAAAATTGCGAACATCGGTCAAAAAGTAAAGGCTAACCCCTTTACTTTTTCACCGATTTTGGCCATTTTCAACTTTTGAAATACGGCTAAAATATGACTATTAGCAACAAATGATGCCTTCTTGTTGCTCTAGAAGCTAAAAAATACATTATATGTGACAAATTATCGTTTTTTGACAGTTTTTTATAGGTTGAAAAAATGGCGAAAATCGGACAAAAAGTAAAGGGGTTACCCTTTACTTTTTGACCGATTTGGGCCATTTACAACTTTTGAAATAAGGCTAAAATATGACTATTTGTAACAAATAATGCCTTCCTTTTGCTCTAGAAGCTAAAAAATACATTATTTGTGACAAATTATCGTTTTTTCGACCGTTTTTATACGTTAAAAAAATGGCCAAGATCGTCAAAAAGTAAAGGCTAACCCCTTTAGTTTTTGACCGATTTTGGCCATTTTTATCAACTTTTGAAATAAGGCTAAAATATGACTATTTGGGAACAAATAATGCCTTCTTGTTGCTCTACAAGCTAAAAAATACATTATTTGTGACAAATTATCGTTTTTCGACCTTTCTCTTATGGTTGAGAAAATGGCGAACATCGGTCAAAAAGTAAAGGCTAACCCCTTTACTTTTTGACCGATTTTGGCCATTTTTCAACTTTTGAAATAAGGCAAAAATATGACTCTTTGGAACAAATAATGCCTTCTATTTGCTCTAGAAGCTAAAAAATGCATTATTTGTGACAAATTATCGTTTTTTGACAGTTTTTTATATGTTGAAAAAATGGCGAAATTCGGTCAAAAAGTAAAGGGGTTAGCCTTTACTTTTGGACCGATTTTCGCCATTTTTTCAACTTTTGAAATAAAGCTAACATATGAATATTTACCCAAATAAGGCATTCTTATTGCTCTAGAGGCCCTACAAAGGCTTTATTTTGGTAAAAGTATCGTTTTTGACCTTTTTTTAAAGTTAAAAATATGTCCAAAATCGCCCAAAAAGTAAAAGCTAACCCCTTTACTTTTTGACCGATTTTGGCCATTTTTCAACTTTTGAAATAAGGCTAAAATATGACTATTTGTAACAAATAATGCCTTCCTTTTGCTCTAGAAGCTAAAAAATACATTATTTGTGACAAATTATCGTTTTTTGACAGTTTTTTATATGTTGAAATAAGGCTAACATATGAATATTTACCCAAATAAGGCATTCTTATTACTCTAGAGGCCCTAAAAAGGCTTTATTTTGGTAAAAGTATCGTTTTTGACCTTTTTTTAAAGTTAAAAACATAGCCAAAATCGCCCAAAAAGTAAAGGCTAACCCCTTTACTTTTTGACCGATTTTGGCCATTTTGAACTTTTGAAATAGGGCTAAAATATGACTATTTGGAACAAATGATGCCTTCCTTTTGCTCTAGGAGCTAAAAAATACATTATTTGTGACAAATTATCGTTTTTTGACAGTTTTTTATACGTTGAAAAAATGGCGAAAATCGGTCAAAAAGTAAAGGGGTTAGCCTTTACTTTTGCACCGATTTTCAACTTTTGAAATAAGGCTAACATATGAATATTAACCCAAATAAGGCATTCTTATTGCTCTAGAGGCCGTAAAAAGGCTTTATTTTGGTAAAGGTATCGTTTTTTGACCTTTTTTTTAAGTTAAAAAAATGGGCAAAATCCGTCAAAAAGTAAAGGCTAACCCCTTTACTTTTTGACCGATTTGGGCCATTTACAACTTTTTGAAATAAGGCTAAAAATATGACTATTTGTAACAAATAATGCCTTCCTTTTGCTCTAGAAGCTAAAAAATACATTATTTGTGACAAATTATCGTTTTTTCGACCGTTTTTTATACGTTAAAAAAATGGCCAAAATCGTCAAAAAAGTAAAGGCTAACCCCTTTACTTTTTGACCGAATTTTGGCCATTTTTCAACTTTTGAAATAAGGATAAAATATGACTATTTGTAACAAATTAATGCCTTCCTTTTGCTCTAGAAGCTAAAAAATACATTATTTGTGACAAATTATCGTTTTTTGCCAGTTTTTTATATGTTGAAAAAATGGCGAAAATCGGTCAAAATGTAAAGGGGTTAGCCTTTACTTTTGGACCGATTTTCGCCATTTTTTCAACTTTTGAAATAAGGCTAACATATGAATATTTACCCAAATAAGGCATTCTTATTCCTCTAGAGGCCCTAAAAAGGTTTTATTTTGGTAAAAGTATCGTTTTTGACCTTTTTTTTAAGTTAAAAAAATGGTAAAAATCGGTCAAAAAGTAAAGGCTAACCCCCTTACTTTTTGACCGATTTTGGCCATTTTTCAAACTTTTGAAATAAGGCTAAAATATGACTATTTGGAACAAATAATGCCTTCTTAGTTGCTCTAGAAGCTAAAAAAATACATTATTTGTGACAAATTATCGTTTTTCGACAGTTTTTTATAGGTTGAAAAAAATGGCGAAAATCGGTCAAAAAGTAAAGGCAAGTCCCCTTTACTTTTTGGACAGATTTTGGGCCATTTTTCAACTTTTGAAATAAGGCTAAAATATGACTATTTGGAACAAATAATGCCTTCTTGTTGCTCTAGAAGCTAAAAAATACATTATTTGTGACAAATTATCGTTTTTCGACAGTTTTTTATAGGTTGAAAAAATGGCGAAAATCGGTCAAAAAGTAAAGGCTAGTCCCTTTACTTTTTGACAGATTTTGGCCATTTTTCAACTTTTGAAATAAGGCTAAAATATGAATATTTGGAACAAATAATGCCTTCCTTTTGCTCTCGAAGTTAAAAAATACATTATTTGTGACAAATTATCGTTTTTTGACAGTTTTTTATATGTTGAAAAAATGGCGAAAATCGGTCAAAATGTAAAGGGGTTAGCCTTTACTTTTGGACCGATTTTCGCCATTTTTTCAACTTTTGAAATAAGGCTAACATATGAATATTTACCCAAATAAGGCATTCTTATTCCTCTAGAGGCCCTAAAAAGGTTTTATTTTGGTAAAAGTATCGTTTTTGACCTTTTTTTTAAGTTAAAAAAATGGTAAAAATCGGTCAAAAAGTAAAGGCTAACCCCTCTACTTTTTGACCGATTTTGGCCATTTTTCAACTTTTGAAATAAGGCTAAAATATGACTATTTGGAACAAATAATGCCTTCTTGTTGCTCTAGAAGCTAAAAAAATACATTATTTGTGACAAATTATCGTTTTTTCGACAGTTTTTTTATAGGTTGAAAATATGGCGAAAATCGGTCAAAAAGTAAAGGCTAGTCCCTTTACTTTTTGACAAGATTTTTGGCCATTTTTCAACTTTTGAAATAAGTGCTAAAAATATGACTATTTGGAACAAATAATGCCTTCTTGTTGCTCTAGAAGCTAAAAAATACATTATTTGTGACAAATTATCGTTTTTTCGACAGTTTTTTTATAGGTTGAAAAAATGGCGAAAATCGGTCAAAAAGTAAAGGCTCGTCCCTTTACTTTTTGACAGATTTTGGCCATTTTTCAACTTTTGAAATAAGGCTAAAATAAGAATATTTGGAACAAATAATGCCTTCCTTTTGCTCTAGAAGCTAAAAAATACATTATTTGTGACAAATTATCATTTTTTGACAGTTTTTTATCTGTTGAAAAAATGGCGAAAATCGGTCAAAAAGTAAAGGGGTTAGCCTTTACTTTTGGACCGATTTTCGCCATTTTTTCAACTTTTGAAATAAGGCTAACATATGAATATTTACCCAAATAAGGCATTCTTATTGCTCTAGAGGCCCTAAAAAGGCTTTATTTTGGTAAAAGTATCGTTTTTTGACCTTTTTTTTAAGTTAAAAAAATGGCCAAAATCCGTCAAAAAGTAAAGGCTAACCCCTTTACTTTTTGACCGATTTTCAACTTTTGAAATAAGGCTTAAATATGACTATTTGGAACAAATAATGCCTTCTTGTTGCTCTAGAAGCTAAAAAATACATTATTTGTGACAAATTATCGTTTTTTGACAGTTTTTTATATGTTGAAAAAATGGCGAAAATCGGTCAAAAAGTAAAGGGGTTAGCCTTTACTTTTGGACCGATTTTCGCCATTTTTTCAACTTTTGAAATAAGGCTAACATATGAATATTTACCCAAATAAGGCATTCTTATTCCTCTAGAGGCCCTAAAAAGGCTTTATTTTGGTAAAAGTATCGTTTTTGACCTTTTTTTTAAGTTAAAAAAATGGTAAAAATCGGTCAAAAAGTAAAGGCTAACCCCTTTACTTTTTGACCGATTTTGGCCATTTTCAACTTTTGAAATAAGGCTAAAATATGAATATTTGGAACAAATAATGCCTTCTTGTTGCTCTAGAAGCTAAAAAATACATTATTTGTGACAAATTATCGTTTTTTGACAGTTTTTTATATGTTGAAAAAATGGCGAAAATCGGTCAAAAAGTAAAGGGGTTAGCCTTTACTTTTGGACCGATTTTCGCCATTTTTTCAACTTTTGAAATAAGGCTAACATATGAATATTTACCCAAATAAGGCATTCTTATTGCTCTAGAGGCCCTAAAAAGGCTTTATTTTGGTAAAAGTATCGTTTTTTGACCTTTTTTTTAAGTTAAAAAAATGGCTAAAATCCGTCAAAAAGTAAAGGCTAACCCCTTTACTTTTTGACCGATTTTGGCCATTTTCAACTTTTGAAATAAGGCTAAAATATGACTATTTGGAACAAATAATGCCTTCTTGTTGCTCTAGAAGCTAAAAAATACATTATTTGTGACAAATTATCGTTTTTCGACAGTTTTTTATAGGTTGAAAAAATGGCGAAAATCGGTCAAGAAGTAAAGGCTAGTCCCTTTACTTTTTGACAGATTTTGGCCATTTTCAACTTTTGAAATACGGCTAAAATATGACTATTTGCAACAAATGATGCCTTCTTGTTGCTCTAGAAGCTAAAAAATACATTATATGTGATAAATTATCGTTTTTTGACAGTTTTTTATAGGTTGAAAAAATGGCGAAAATCGGTCAAAAAGTAAAGGCTAGTCCCTTTACTTTTTGACAGATTTTGGCCATTTTTCCAACTTTTGAAATAAGGCTAAAATATGAATATTTGGAACAAATAATGCCTTCCTTTTGCTCTCGAAGCTAAAAAATACATTATTTGTGACAAATTATCGTTTTTTTACAGTTTTTTATACGTTGAAAAAATGGCGAAAATCGGTCAAAAAGTAAAGGGGTTAGCCTTTACTTTTGCACCGATTTTCGCCATTTTTCAACTTTTGAAATAAGGCTAACATATGAATACTTACCCAAATAAGACATTCTTATTCCTCTAGAGGCCCTAAAAAGGCTTTATTTTGGTAGAAGTATCGTTTTTTGAACGTTTTTTTAATTTAAAAAAATGGCCAAAATCCGTGAAAAAGTAAAGGGGTTACCCTTTACTTTTTGACCGATTTTGGCCATTTTTCAACTTTTGAAATAAGGCTAAAATATGACTATTTGCAACAAATGATGCCTTCTTGTTGCTCTAGAAGCTAAAAAATACATTATATGTGACAAATTATCGTTTTTTGACAGTTTTTTATAGGTTGAAAAAATGGCGAAAATCGGACAAAAAGTAAAGGGGTTACCCTTTACTTTTTGACCGATTTGGGCCATTTACAACTTTTGAAATAAGGCTAAAATATGACTATTTGTAACAAATAATGCCTTCCTTTTGCTCTAGAAGCTAAAAAATACATTATTTGTGACAAATTATCGTTTTTTCGACCGTTTTTATACGTTAAAAAAATGGCCAAAATCGTCAAAAAGTAAAGGCTAACCCCTTTACCTTTTGACCGATTTTGGCCATTTTCAACTTTTGAAATAAGGCTAAAATATGACTATTTGGAACAAATAATGCCTTCTTGTTGCTCTAGAAGCTAATGAATACATTATTTGTGACAAAATTATCGTTTTTTTGACAGTTTTTTATAGGTTGAAAAAATGGCGAAAATCGGTCAAAAAAGTAAAGGCTAGTCCCTTTACTTTTTGACAGATTTTGGCCATTTTTCAACTTTTGAAATAAGGCTAAAATATGAATATTTGGAACAAATAATGCCTTCCTTTTGCTCTCGAAGCCTAAAAAATACATTATTTGTGACAAATTATCGTTTTTTTACAGTTTTTTATACGTTCAAAAAATTGGCGAAAATCGGTCAAAAAGTTAAAGGGGTTAGCTCTTTACTTTTTGCACCGATTTTTCGCCATTTTTTCAACTTTTGAAATAAGGCTAACATATGAATATTAACCCAAATAAGGCATTCTTATTGCTCTAGAGGCCGTAAATAAGGCTTTATTTTGGTAAAAGATATCGTTTTTTGACCTTTTTTTTTAAGTTAAAAAAATGGGCAAAATCCGTCAAAAAGTAAAGGCTAACCTCTTTACTTTTTGACCGATTTGGGCCATTTTCAACTTTTGAAATAAGGCTAAAATAATGACTATTTGTAACAAATAATGCCTTCCTTTTGCTCTAGAAGCTAAAAAATACATTATTTGTGACAAATTATCGTTTTTCGACCGTTTTTTATACGTTAAAAAATTGGCCAAAATCGTCAAAAAGTTAAAGTCTAACCCCTTATACTTTTTTGACCGAATTTGGCCATTTTTCAACTTTTGAAATAAGGCTAAAATATGACTTATTTGGAACAAATAATGCCTTCTTGTTTGCTCTAGAAGCTAAAAAATACATTATTTGTGACAAATTATCGTTTTTTTCGACAAGTTTTTTATAGGTTGAAAAAATGGCGAAAATCGGTCAAAAAGTAAAGGGCTAGTCGCTTTACTTTTTGACAGATTTTGGCCATTTTTCAACTTTTGAATATACGGCTAAAATATGAATATTTGGAACAAAATAATGCCTTCCTTTTGCTCTCGAAGCTAAAAAATACATTATTTGTGACAAATTATCGTTTTTTTTTACAGTTTTTTATACGTTGAAAAAAATGGCGAAAATCGGTCAAAAAGTAAAGGGGTTAGCCTTTACTTTTGCACCGATTTTCGCCCATTTTTTCAACTTTTGAAATAAGGCTAACATATGAATATTAACCCAAATAAGGCATTTCTTATTGCTCTAGAGGCCGTAAAAAGGCTTTATTTTGGTAAAGGTATCGTTTTTTTGACCTTTTTTTTTAAGTTAAAAAAATGGGCAAAATCCGTCAAAAAGTAAAGGCTAACCCCTTTACTTTTTGACCGATTTGGGCCATTTTTCAACTTTTGAAATAAGGCTAAAATATGACTATTTGTAACAAATAATGCCTTCCTTTTGCTCTAGAAGCTAAAAAATACATTATTTGTGACAAATTATCGTTTTTTTCGACAGTTTTATACGTTAAAAAAATGGCTAAAATCGTCAAAAGTAAAGGCTAACCCCTTTACTTTTTGACCGAATTTGGCCATTTTTCAACTTTTGAAATAAGGATAAAATATGACTATTTGTAACAAAAAATGCCTTCCTTTTGCTCTAGAAGCTAAAAAATACATTATTTGTGACAAATTATCGTTTTTTGACAGTTTTTTATATGTTGAAAAAAATGGCGAAAATCGGTCAAAAAGTAAAGGAGTTAGCGTTTACTTTTTGGACCGATTTTCGCCATTTTTTTTCAACTTTTGAAATAAGGCTAACATATGAATATTTACCCAAATAAGGCATTCTTATTCCTCTAGAGGCCCTAAAAAGGCTTTATTTTGTGTAAAAGTATCGTTTTTTGACCTTTTTTTTAAGTTAAAAAAATGGTAAAAATCGGTCAAAAGTAAAGGCTAACCCCTCTACTTTTTGACCGATTTTGGCCATTTTTCAACTTTTGAAATAAGGCTAAAATATGACTATTTGGAACAAATAATGCCTTCCTTTTGCTCTAGAAGCTAAAAAATACATTATTTGTGACAAATTATCGTTTTTTGACAGTTTATTATACGTTGAAAAAATGGCGAAAATCGGTCAAAAAGTAAAGGGGTTACCCTTTACTTTTGAACCGATTTTCGCCATTTTTTCAACTTTTGAAATAAGGCTAACATATGAATATTTACCCAAATAAGGCATTCTTATTCCTCTAGAGGCCCTAAAAAGGCTTTATTTTGGTAAAAGTATCGTTTTTGACCTTTTTTTTAAGTTAAAAAAATGGTAAAAATCGGTCAAAAAGTAAAGGCTAACCCCTCTACTTTTTGACCGATTTTGGCCATTTTTCAACTTTTGAAATAAGGCTAAAATATGACTATTTGGAACAAATAATGCCTTCTTGTTGCTCTAGAAGCTAAAAAATACATTATTTGTGACAAATTATCGTTTTTTGACAGTTTTTTATATGTTGAAAAAATGGCGAAAATCGGTCAAAAAGTAAAGGGGTTAGCCTTTACTTTTGGACCGATTTTCGCCATTTTTTCAACTTTTGAAATAAGGCTAACATATGAATATTTACCCAAATAAGGCATTCTTATTCCTCTAGAGGCCCTAAAAAGGCTTTATTTTGGTAAAAAGTATCGTTTATGACCTTTTTTATAAGTTAAAAAAATGGTAAAAATCGGTCAAAAAGTAAAGGCTAACCCTCTACTTTTTGACCGATTTTGGCCATTTTTCCAACTTTTGAAATAAGTGCTAAAATATGACTATTTGGGAACAAATAATGCCTTCTTGTTGCTCTAGAAAGCTAAAAAATAACATTATTTGTGACAAATTATCGTTTTTTTCGACAGTTTTTTATAGGTTGAAAAAATGGCGAAAATCGGTCAAAAAGTAAAGGCTAGTTCCCTTTACTTTTTGACAGATTTTGGCCATTTTTCAACTTTTGAAATAAGGCTAAAATATGAATATTTGGAACAAATAATGCCTTCCTTTTTGCTCTCGAAGCTAAAAAATACATTATTTGTGACAAATTATCGTTTTTTTGACAGTTTTTTATATGTTGAAAAAAATGGCGAAAATCGGTCAAAAAGTAAAGGGGTTAGCCTTTAACTTTTGGACCGATTTTCGCCATTTTTTCAACTTTTGAAATAAGGCTAACATATGAATATTTACCCAAATAAGGCATTCTTATTGCTCTAGAGGCCCTAAAAAGGCTTTATTTTGGTAAAAGTATCGTTTTTTGACCTTTTTTTTAAATTTAAAAAAATGGCCAAAATCGGTCAAAAAGTAAAGGCTAACCCCTTTACTTTTTGACCGAATTTGGCATTTTTCAACTTTGAAATAAGGCTAAAATATGACTATTTAGGAACAAATAATGCCTTCTTGTTGCTCTACAAGCTAAAAAATACATTATTTGTGACAAATTATCGTTTTTCGACCTTTCTATATGGTTGAGAAAAAATGGCGAACATCGGTCAAAAAAGTAAAGGCTAACCCCTTTACTTTTTGACCGATTTTGGCCATTTTTCAACTTTTGAAATAAGGCTAAAATATGACTATTTGGAACAAATGATGCCTTCTTGTTGCTCTAGAAGCTAAAAATAACATTATATGTGACAAATTATCGTTTTTTTGACAGTTTTTTTATAGGTTTGAAAAAATGGCGAAAATCGGACAAAAAGTAAAGGGGTTACCCCTTTACTTTTTTGACCAATTTTGGGCCATTTACAACTTTTGAAATAAGGCTAAAATATGACTATTTGTAACAAATAATGCCTTCCTTTTGCTCTAGAAGCTAAAAAATACATTATTTGTGACAAATTATCGTTTTTTTCGATCGTTTTTTATACGTTAAAAAAATGGCGAAAATCGTCAAAAAGTAAAGGCTAACCCCTTTACTTTTTGACCGAATTTGGGCATTTTTCAACTTTTGAAATAAGGCTAAAATATGACTATTTGGAACAAATAATGCCTTCTTGTTGCTCTACAAGCTAAAAAATACATTATTTGTGACAAAATTATCGTTTTTCCGACCTTTCTCTTATGGTTGAGAAAAATGGCGAACATCGGTCAAATTAGTAAAAGGCTAACCCTTTACTTTTTGACCGATTTTGGCCATTTTTCAACTTTTGAAATAAGGCTAAAATATGACTATTTGGAACAAATAATGCCTTCCTTTTGCTCTAGAAGCTAAAAAAATACATTATTTGTGACAAATTATCGTTTTTTTCGACCGTTTTTTATACGTTGGAAAAAATGGCCAAAAATCGGTCAAAAAGTAAAGGCTAACCCTTTACTTTTTGACCGAATTTGGCCATTTTTCAACTTTTGAAATAAGGATAAAATATGAACTATTTGTAACAAATAATGCCTTCCTTTTGCTCTAGAAGCTAAAAAAAACATTATTTGTGACAAATTATCGTTTTTTGACAGTTTTTTATATGTTGAAAAAAATGGCGAAAATCGGTCAAAAAGTAAAGGGGTTAGCCTTTACTTTTGGACCGATTTTCGCCATTGAAATAAGGCTAACATATGAATATTTACCCAAATAAGGCATTCTTATTCCTATAGAGGCCCTAAAAAGGCTTTATTTTGGTAAAAGTATCGTTTTTGACCTTTTTTTTAAGTTAAAAAAATGGTAAAAATCGGTCAAAAAGTAAAGGCTAACCCCTCTACTTTTTGACAGATTTTGGCCATTTTTCAACTTTTGAAATAAGGCTAAAATATGACTATTTGGAACAAATAATGCCTTCTTGTTGCTCTAGAAGCTAAAAAATACATTATTTGTGACAAATTATCGTTTTTCGACAGTTTTTTATAGGTTGAAAAAATGGCGAAAATCGGTCAAAAAGTAAAGGCTAGTCGCTTTACTTTTTGACAGATTTTGGCCATTTTTCAACTTTTGAAATACGGCTAAAATATGAATATTTGGAACAAATAATGCCTTCCTTTTGCTCTCGAAGCTAAAAAATACATTATTTGTGACAAATTATCGTTTTTTTACAGTTTTTTATACGTTGAAAAAATGGCGAAAATCGGTCAAAAAGTAAAGGGGGTTAGCCTTTACTTTATGCACCGATTTTCGCCATTTTTTCAACTTTTGAAATAAGGCTAACATATGAAATATTAACCCAAATAAGCATTCTTATTGCTCTAGAGGCCGTAAAAAGGCTTTATTTTGGTAAAGGTATCGTTTTTTGACCTTTTTTTTAAGTTAAAAAAATGGGCAAAATCCGTCAAAAAGTAAAGGCTAACCCCTTTACTTTTTGACCGATTTGGGCCATTTTCAACTTTTGAAATAAGGCTAAAATATGACTATTTGTAACAAATAATGCCTTCCTTTTGCTCTAGAAGCTAAAAAATACATTATTTGTGACAAATTATCGTTTTTTCGACAGTTTTTTATACGTTAAAAAAATGGCCAAAATCGTCAAAAAGTAAAGGCTAACCCCTTTACTTTTTGACCGAATTTGGCCATTTTTCAACTTTTGAAATAAAGGATAAAATATGACTATTTGTAACAAATAATGCCTTCCTTTTGCTCTAGAAGCTAAAAAAAATACATTATTTGTGACAAATTATCGTTTTTTGACAGTTTTTTATATGTTGAAAAAAATGGCGAAAATCGGTCAAAAAGTAAAGGGGTTAGCCTTTACTTTTGGACCGATTTTCGCCATTTTTTCAACTTTTGAAAATAAGGCTAACATATGAATATTTACCCCAAATAAGGCATTCTTATTTCCACTAGAGGCCCTAAAAAGGCTTTATTTTGGTAAAAGTATCGTTTTTGACCTTTTTTTTAAGTTAAAAAAATGGTAAAAATCGGTCAAAAAGTAAAGGCTAACCCCTCTACTTTTTGACCGATTTTGGCCATTTTTCAACTTTTGAAATAAGGCTAAAATATGACTATTTGGAACAAATAATGCCTTCCTTTTGCTCTAGAAGCTAAAAAATACATTATTTGTGACAAATTATCGTTTTTTGACAGTTTAATATACGTTGAAAAAATGGCGAAAATCGGTCAAAAAGTAAAGGGGTTACCCTTTACTTTTGAACCGATTTTCGCCATTTTTTCAACTTTTGAAATAAGGCTAACATATGAATATTTACCCAAATAAGGCATTCCTTATTTCCTCTAGAGGCCCTAAAAAGGCTTTTATTTTGGTAAAAGTATCGTTTTTGACCTTTTTTTTAAGTTAAAAAAATGGAAAAAAAATCGGTCAAAAAGTAAAGGCTAACCCCTCTACTTTTTGACCGATTTTGGCCATTTTTCAACTTTTGAAATAAGGCTAAAATATGACTATTTGGAACAAATAATGCCTTCCTTGTTGCTCTAGAAGCTAAAAAATACATTATTTGTGACAAATTATCGTTTTTTGACAGTTTTTTATATGTTGAAAAAATGGCGAAAATCGGTCAAAAAGTAAAGGGGTTAGCCTTTACTTTTGGACCGATTTTCGCCATTTTTTCAACTTTTGAAATAAGGCTAACATATGAATATTTACCCAAATAAGGCATTCTTATTGCTCTAGAGGCCCTAAAAAGGCTTTATTTTGGTAAAAGTATCGTTTTTTGACCTTTTCTTTAAGTTAAAAAAATGGCGAAAATCGGTCAAAAAGTAAAGGCTAACCCCTTTACTTTTTGACCGATTTTGGCCATTTTCAACTTTTGAAATAAGGCTTAAATATGACTATTTGGAACAAAAAATGCCTTCTTGTTACTCTAGAAGCTAAAAAATACATTATTTGTGACAAATTATCGTTTTTTGACAGTTTTTTATATGTTGAAAAAATGGCGAAAATCGGTCAAAAAGTAAAGGCTAACCCCTTTACTTTTTGACCGATTTTGGCCATTTTTCAACTTTTGAAATAAGGCTTAAAATATGAATATTTGGAACAAATAATGCCTTCCTTTTGCTCTCGAAGCTAAAAAATACATTATTTGTGACAAATTATCGTTTTTTGACAGTTTTTTATATGTTGAAAAAAGATGGCGAAAATCGGTCAAAAAGTAAAGGGGTTAGCCTTTACTTTTGGACCGATTTTCGCCATTTTTTTCAACTTTTGAAATAAGGCTAACATATGAATATTTACCCAAATAAGGCATTCTTAATTCCTCTAGAGGCCCTAAAAAGGCTTTATTTTGGTAAAAGTATCGCTTTTTGACCTTTTTTTTTAAAATTAAAAAAAATGGCCAAAATCGGTCAAAAAGTAAAGGCTAACCCCTTTACTTTTTGACCGAATTTGGGCATTTTTTCAACTTTTGAAATAAGGCTAAAATATGACTATTTGGAACAAATAATAGCCTTCTTGTTGCTCTACAAGCTAAAAAAATACATTATTTGTGACAAATTATCGTTTTTCGACCTTTCTCTTATGGTTGAGAAAATGGCGAACATCGGTCAAAAAGTAAAGGCTAACCCCTTTACTTTTTGACCGATTTTGGCCATTTTTCAACTTTTGAAATAAGGCTAAAATATGACTATTTGGAACAAATGATGCCTTCTTGTTGCTCTAGAAGCTAAAAAATACATTATATGTGACAAATTATCGTTTTTTGACAGTTTTTTATAGGTTGAAAAAATGGCGAAAATCGGACAAAAAGTAAAGGGGTTACCCTTTACTTTTTGACCGATTTGGGCCATTTACAACTTTTGAAATAAGGCTAAAATATGACTATTTGTAACAAATAATGCCTTCCTTTTGCTCTAGAAGCTAAAAAATACATTATTTGTGACAAATTATCGTTTTTTCGATCGTTTTTATACGTTAAAAAAATGGCGAAAATCGTCAAAAAGTAAAGGCTAACCCCTTTACTTTTTGACCGAATTTGGCCATTTTTCAACTTTTGAAATAAGGCTAAAA
The DNA here is from genome assembly GCA_035771165.1 of Paragorgia papillata. Taxonomy (NCBI): domain Eukaryota; kingdom Metazoa; phylum Cnidaria; class Anthozoa; order Scleralcyonacea; family Coralliidae; genus Paragorgia; species Paragorgia papillata. Next base: position 863,262 of record JAWNZC010000341.1, on the reverse strand, counting down.
TATGACTATTTGGAACAAATAATGCCTTCTTGTTGCTCTAGAAGCTAAAAAATACATTATTTGTGACAAATTATCGTTTTTTCGACAGTTTTTATACGTTAAAAAAAATGGCCAAAATCGTTCAAAAAGTAAAGGCTAACCCCTTTACTTTTTGACCGATTTGGCCATTTTTTCAACTTTTGAAATAAGGATAAAAATATGACTATTTGTAACAAATAATGCCTTCCTTTTGCTCTAGAAGCTAAAAAATACATTATTTTGTGACAAATTATCGTTTTTTGACAGTTTTTTATATGTTGAAAAAATGGCGAAAATCGGTCAAAAAGTAAAGGGGTTAGCCTTTACTTTTGGACCGATTTTCGCCATTTTTTCAACTTTTGAAATAAGGCTAACATATGAATATTTACCCAAATAAGGCATTCTTATTCCTCTAGAGGCCCTAAAAAGGCTTTATTTTGGTAAAAGTATCGTTTTTGACCTTTTTTTTAAGTTAAAAAAATGGTTAAAAATCGGTTCAAAAAGTAAAGGCTAACCCCTCTACTTTTTGACCGATTTTGGCCATTTTTCAACTTTTGAAATAAGGCTAAAATATGACTATTTGGAACAAATAATGCCTTCCTTTTGCTCTAGAAGCTAAAAAATACATTATTTGTGACAAATTATCGTTTTTTGACAGTTTAATATACGTTGAAAAAATGGCGAAAATCGGTCAAAAAGTAAAGGGGTTAGCCTTTACTTTTGCACCGATTTTCGCCATTTTTTAAACTTTTGAAATAAGGCTAACATATGAATATTTACCCAAATAAGGCATTCTTATTCCTGTAGAGGCGCTAAAAAGGCTTTATTTTGGTAAAAGAATCGTTTTTGACCTTTTTTTAAGTTAAAAAAATGGCCAAAATCGGTCAAAAAGGAAACGCTAACCCCTTTACTTTTTGACCGATTTTGGCCATTTTTCAACTTTTGAAATAAGGCTAAAATATGACTATTTGGAACAAATAATGCCTTCTTGTTGCTCTAGAAGCTAAAAAATACATTATTTGTGACAAATTATCGTTTTTTGACAGTTTTTTATATGTTGAAAAAATGGCGAAAATCGGTCAAAAAGTAAAGGGGTTAGCCTTTACTTTTGGACCGATTTTCGCCATTTTTTCAACTTTTGAAATAAGGCTAACATATGAATATTTACCCAAATAAGGCATTCTTATTCCTCTAGAGGCCCTAAAAAGGCTTTATTTTGGTAAAAGTATCGTTTTTGACCTTTTTTATAAGTTAAAAAAATGGTAAAAATCGGTCAAAAAGTAAAGGCTAACCCCTCTACTTTTTGACCGATTTTGGCCATTTTTCAACTTTTGAAATAAGGCTAAAATATGACTATTTGGAACAAATAATGCCTTCTTGTTGCTCTAGAAGCTAAAAAATACATTATTTGTGACAAATTATCGTTTTTCGACAGTTTTTTATAGGTTGAAAAAATGGCGAAAATCGGTCAAAAAGTAAAGGCTAGTCCCTTTACTTTTTGACAGATTTTGGCCATTTTTCAACTTTTGAAATAAGGCTAAAATATGAATATTTGGAACAAATAATGCCTTCCTTTTGCTCTCGAAGCTAAAAAATACATTATTTGTGACAAATTATCGTTTTTTGACAGTTTTTTATATGTTGAAAAAATGGCGAAAATCGGTCAAAAAGTAAAGGGGTTAGCCTTTACTTTTGGACCGATTTTCGCCATTTTTTCAACTTTTGAAATAAGGCTAACATATGAATATTTACCCAAATAAGGCATTCTTAATCCTCTAGAGGCCCTAAAAAGGCTTTATTTTGGTAAAAGTATCGCTTTTTGACCTTTTTTTTAAATTAAAAAAATGGCCAAAATCGGTCAAAAAGTAAAGGCTAACCCCTTTACTTTTTGACCGAATTTGGGCATTTTTCAACTTTTGAAATAAGGCTAAAATATGACTATTTGGAACAAATAATGCCTTCTTGTTGCTCTACAAGCTAAAAAATACATTATTTGTGACAAATTATCGTTTTTCGACCTTTCTCTTATGGTTGAGAAAATGGCGAACATCGGTCAAAAAGTAAAGGCTAACCCCTTTACTTTTTGACCGATTTTGGCCATTTTTCAACTTTTGAAATAAGGCTAAAATATGACTATTTGGAACAAATGATGCCTTCTTGTTGCTCTAGAAGCTAAAAAATACATTATATGTGACAAATTATCGTTTTTTGACAGTTTTTTATAGGTTGAAAAAATGGCGAAAATCGGACAAAAAGTAAAGGGGTTACCCTTTACTTTTTGACCAATTTGGGCCATTTACAACTTTTGAAATAAGGCTAAAATATGACTATTTGTAACAAATAATGCCTTCCTTTTGCTCTAGAAGCTAAAAAATACATTATTTGTGACAAATTATCGTTTTTTCGATCGTTTTTATACGTTAAAAAAATGGCGAAAATCGTCAAAAAGTAAAGGCTAACCCCTTTACTTTTTGACCGAATTTGGGCATTTTTCAACTTTTGAAATAAGGCTAAAATATGACTATTTGGAACAAATAATGCCTTCTTGTTGCTCTACAAGCTAAAAAATACATTATTTGTGACAAATTATCGTTTTTCGACCTTTCTCTTATGGTTGAGAAAATGGCGAACATCGGTCAAAAAGTAAAGGCTAACCCCTTTACTTTTTGACCGATTTTGGCCATTTTTCAACTTTTGAAATAAGGCTAAAATATGACTATTTGGAACAAATAATGCCTTCCTTTTGCTCTAGAAGCTAAAAAATACATTATTTGTGACAAATTATCGTTTTTTCGACCGTTTTTATACGTTGGAAAAATGGCCAAGATCGTCAAAAAGTAAAGGCTAACCCCTTTAGTTTTTGACCGATTTTGGCCATTTTTCAACTTTTGAAATAAGGCTAAAATATGACTATTTGGAACAAATAATGCCTTCTTGTTGCTCTACAAGCTAAAAAATACATTATTTGTGACACATTATCGTTTTTCGACCTTTCTGTTATGGTTGAGAAAATGGCGAACATCGGTCAAAAAGTAAAGGCTAACCCCTTTACTTTTTCACCGATTTTGGCCATTTTCAACTTTTGAAATACGGCTAAAATATGACTATTTGCAACAAATGATGCCTTCTTGTTGCTCTAGAAGCTAAAAAATACATTATATGTGACAAATTATCGTTTTTTGACAGTTTTTTATAGGTTGAAAAAATGGCGAAAATCGGTCAAAAAGTAAAGGCTAGTCCCTTTACTTTTTGACAGATTTTGGCCATTTTTCAACTTTTGAAATAAGGCTAAAATATGAATATTTGGAACAAATAATGCCTTCCTTTTGCTCTCGAAGCTAAAAAATACATTATTTGTGACAAATTATCGTTTTTTTACAGTTTTTTATACGTTGAAAAAATGGCGAAAATCGGTCAAAAAGTAAAGGGTTTTTTTTTTGTTTTGTTTTTTTCTAAAAACTTTATTGGCATGACCTAATTACAGGCATTGCTAAAGTATATAAGTGCTGTAAGAGCACTGAACAACAAAATATATAAGATGTTCGAATGTGCGAACAATAATGTTATGACTACTGTGTATACATGTAGTTCATTTAAAAGTTTTCTTTTTAAGTATAATATAAGTTTTTTATATTAATATAATACATAGTATGTATGATTATATCCCAATACAATATTGGAGGTATAAGATGTATAAAGAGAAGTATTTAGCCTTTATTTTTGCACCGATTTTCGCCATTTTTCAACTTTTGAAATAAGGCTAACATATGAATACTTACCCAAATAAGGCATTCTTATTCCTCTAGAGGCCCTAAAAAGGCTTTATTTTGGTAGAAGTATCGTTTTTTGAACGTTTTTTTAATTTAAAAAAATGGCCAAAATCCGTCAAAAAGTAAAGGCTAACCCCTTTACTTTTTGACCGATTTTGGCCATTTTCAACTTTTGAAATAAGGCTAAAATATGACTATTTGGAACAAATAATGCCTTGTTGTTGCTCTAGAAGCTAAATAATACATTATTTGTGACAAATTATCGTTTTTTGACAGTTTTTTATAGGTTGAAAAAATGGCGAAAATCGGTCAAAAAGTAAAGCCTAGTCCCTTTACTTTTTGACAGATTTTGGCCATTTTTCAACTTTTGAAATAAGGCTAAAATATGAATATTTGGAACAAATAATGCCTTCCTTTTGCTCTCGAAGCTAAAAAATACATTATTTGTGACAAATTATCGTTTTTTTACAGTTTTTTATACGTTCAAAAAATGGCGAAAATCGGTCAAAAAGTAAAGGGGTTAGCCTTTACTTTTGCACCGATTTTCGCCATTTTTTCAACTTTTGAAATAAGGCTAACATATGAATATTAACCCAAATAAGGCATTCTTATTGCTCTAGAGGCCGTAAAAAGGCTTTATTTTGGTAAAGATATCGTTTTTTGACCTTTTTTTTAAGTTAAAAAAATGGGCAAAATCCGTCAAAAAGTAAAGGCTAACCTCTTTCTTTACTTTTTGACCGATTTGGGCCATTTTCAACTTTTGAAATAAGGCTAAAATATGACTATTTGTAACAAATAATGCCTTCCTTTTGCTCTAGAAGCTAAAAAATACATTATTTGTGACAAATTATCGTTTTTTCGACCGTTTTTATACGTTAAAAAAATGGCCAAAATCGTCAAAAAGTAAAGGCTAACCCCTTTACTTTTTGACCGAATTTGGCCATTTTTCAACTTTTGAAATAAGGATAAAATATGACTATTTGTAACAAATAATGCCTTCCTTTTGCTCTAGAAGCTAAAAAAAACATTATTTGTGACAAATTATCGTTTTTTGACAGTTTTTTATATGTTGAAAAAATGGCGAAAATCGGTCAAAAAGTAAAGGGGTTAGCCTTTACTTTTGGACCGATTTTCGCCATATAAGGCTAACATATGAATATTTACCCAAATAAGGCATTCTTATTCCTATAGAGGCCCTAAAAAGGCTTTATTTTGGTAAAAGTATCGTTTTTGACCTTTTTTTTAAGTTAAAAAAATGGTAAAAATCGGTCAAAAAGTAAAGGCTAACCCCTCTACTTTTTGACCGATTTTGGCCATTTTTCAACTTTTGAAATAAGGCTAAAATATGACTATTTGGAACAAATAATGCCTTCTTGTTGCTCTAGAAGCTAAAAAATACATTATTTGTGACAAATTATCGTTTTTCGACAGTTTTTTATAGGTTGAAAAAAATGGCGAAAATCGGTCAAAAAGTAAAGGCTAGTCGCTTTACTTTTGGGACAGATTTTGGCCATTTTTCAACTTTTGAAATACGGCTAAAATATGAAATATTTGGAACAAATAATGCCTTCCTTTTGCTCTCGAAGCTAAAAAATACATTATTTGTGACAAATTATCGTTTTTTTACAGTTTTTTATACGTTGAAAAAATGGCGAAAATCGGTCAAAAAGTAAAGGCTAGTCGCTTTACTTTTTGACAGATTTTGGCCATTTTTCAACTTTTGAAATACGGCTAAAATATGAATATTTGGAACAAATAATGCCTTCCTTTTGCTCTCGAAGCTAAAAAATACATTATTTGTGACAAATTATCGTTTTTTTACAGTTTTTTATACGTTGAAAAAATGGCGAAAATCGGTCAAAAAGTAAAGGGGTTAGCCTTTACTTTTGCACCGATTTTCGCCATTTTTTCAACTTTTGAAATAAGGCTAACATATGAATATTAACCCAAATAAGGCATTCTTATTGCTCTAGAGGCCGTAAAAAGGCTTTATTTTGGTAAAGGTATCGTTTTTTGACCTTTTTTTTAAGTTAAAAAAATGGGCAAAATCCGTCAAAAAGTAAAGGCTAACCCCTTTACTTTTTGACCGATTTGGGCCATTTTCAACTTTTGAAATAAGGCTAAAATATGACTATTTGTAACAAATAATGCCTTCCTTTTGCTCTAGAAGCTAAAAAATACATTATTTGTGACAAATTATCGTTTTTTCGACAGTTTTTATACGTTAAAAAAATGGCCAAAATCGTCAAAAAGTAAAGGCTAACCCCTTTACTTTTTGACCGAATTTGGCCATTTTTCAACTTTTGAAATAAGGATAAAATATGACTATTTGTAACAAATAATGCCTTCCTTTTGCTCTAGAAGCTAAAAAATACATTATTTGTGACAAATTATCGTTTTTTGACAGTTTTTTATATGTTGAAAAAATGGCGAAAATCGGTCAAAAAGTAAAGGGGTTAGCCTTTACTTTTGGACCGATTTTCGCCATTTTTTCAACTTTTGAAATAAGGCTAACATATGAATATTTACCCAAATAAGGCATTCTTATTCCTCTAGAGGCCCTAAAAAGGCTTTATTTTGGTAAAAGTATCGTTTTTGACCTTTTTTTTAAGTTGAAAAAATGGTCAAAATCGGTCAAAAACTAAAGGCTAACCCCTTTACTTTTTGACCGATTTTGGCCATTTTCAACTTTTGAAATAAGTCTAAAATATGAATATTTGGAACAAATAATGCCTTTCTTTTGCTCTAGAAGCTAAAAAATACATTATTTGTGACAAATTATCGTTTTTTGACTGTTTTTTATATGTTGAAAAAATGGCGAAAATCGGTAAAAAGTAAAGGGGTTTGCCTTTACTTTTGGACCGATTTTCGCCATTTTTTTAACTTTTGAAATAAGGCTAACATATGAATATTTACCCAAATAAGGCATTCTTATTCCTCTAGAGGCCCTAAAAAGGCTTTATTTTGGTAAAAGTATCGTTTTTGACCTTTTTTTTAAGTTAAAAAAATGGTAAAAATCGGTCAAAAAGTAAAGGCTAACCCCTCTACTTTTTGACCGATTTTGGCCATTTTTCAACTTTTGAAATAAGGCTAAAATATGACTATTTGGAACAAATAATGCCTTCTTGTTGCTCTAGAAGCTAAAAAAAATACATTATTTGTGACAAATTATCGTTTTTTCGACAGTTTTTTATAGGTTGAAAAAAATGGCGAAAATCGGTCCAAAAAGTAAAGGCTAGTCGCTTTACTTTTTGACAGATTTTGGCCATTTTTCAACTTTTGAAATACGGCTAAAATATGAATATTTGGAACAAATAATGCCTTCCTTTTGCTCTCGAAGCTAAAAAATACATTATTTGTGACAAATTATCGTTTTTTTACAGTTTTTTATACGTTGAAAAAATGGCGAAAATCGGTCAAAAAGTAAAGGGGTTAGCCTTTACTTTTGGACCGATTTTCGCCATTTTTTCAACTTTTGAAATAAGGCTAACATATGAATATTAACCCAAATAAGGCATTCTTATTGCTCTAGAGGCCCTAAAAAGGCTTTATTTTGGTAAAGGTATCGTTTTTTGACCTTTTTTTTAAGTTAAAAAAATGGGCAAAATCCGTCAAAAAGAAAAGGCTAACCCCTTTACTTTTTGACCGATTTTGGCCATTTTCAACTTTTGAAATAAGTCTAAAATATGACTATTTGGAACAAATAATGCCTTCCTTTTGCTCTAGAAGCTAAAAAATACATTATTTGTGACAAATTATCGTTTTTTGACAGTTTTTATACGTTAAAAAATGGCCAAAAATCGTCAAAAAGTAAAGGCTAACCCCTTTACTTTTTGACCGAATTTGGCCATTTTTCAACTTTTGAAATAAGGATAAAATATGACTATTTGTAACAAATAATGCCTTCCTTTTGCTCTAGAAGCTAAAAAATACATTATTTGTGACAAATTATCGTTTTTTGACAGTTTTTTATATGTTGAAAAAATGGCGAAAATCGGTCAAAAAGTAAAGGGGTTAGCCTTTACTTTTGGACCGATTTTCGCCATTTTTTCAACTTTTGAAATAAGGCTAACATATGAATATTTACCCAAATAAGGCATTCTTATTCCTCTAGAGGCCCTAAAAAGGCTTTATTTTGGTAAAAGTATCGTTTTTGACCTTTTTTTTAAGTTAAAAAAATGGTAAAAATCGGTCAAAAAGTAAAGGCTAACCCCTCTACTTTTTGACCGATTTTGGCCATTTTTCAACTTTTGAAATAAGGCTAAAATATGAATATTTGGAACAAATAATGCCTTCCTTTTGCTCTAGAAGCTAAAAAATACATTATTTGTGACAAATTATCGTTTTTTCGACCGTTTTTATATGTTGAAAAAATGGCGAAAATCGGTCAAAAAGTAAAGGGGTTAGCCTTTACTTTTGGGCCGATTTTCGCCATTTTTTCAACTTTTGCAATAAGGCTAACATATGAATATTTACCCAAATAAGGCATTCTTATTCCTCTAGAGGCCCTAAAAAGGCTTTATTTTGGTAAAAGTATCGTTTTTCACCTTTTTTTTAAGTTAAAAAAATGGTAAAAATCGGTCAAAAAGTAAAGGCTAACCCCTCTACTTTTTGACCGATTTTGGCCATTTTTCAACTTTTGAAATAAGGCTAAAATATGACTATTTGGAACAAATAATGCCTTCTTGTTGCTCTAGAAGCTAAAAAATACATTATTTGTGACAAATTATCGTTTTTCGACAGTTTTTTATAGGTTGAAAAAATGGCGAAAATCGGTCAAAAAGTAAAGGCTAGTCCCTTTACTTTTTGACAGATTTTGGCCATTTTTCAACTTTTGAAATAAGGCTAAAATATGAATATTTGGAACAAATAATGCCTTACTTTTGTTCTCGAAGCTAAAAAAAACATTATTTGTGACAAATTATCGTTTTTTGACAGTTTTTTATATGTTGAAAAAATGGCGAAAATCGGTCAAAAAGTAAAGGGGTTAGCCTTTACTTTTGGACCGATTTTCGCCATTTTTTCAACTTTTGAAATAAGGCTAACATATGAATATTTACCCAAATAAGGCATTCTTATTCCTCTAGAGGCCCTAAAAAGGCTTTATTTTGGTAAAAGTATCGTTTTTTGACCTTTTTTTTAAGTTAAAAAAATGGCCAAAATCGGTCAAAAAGTAAAGGCTAACCCCTTTACTTTTTGACCGAATTTGGGCATTTTTCAACTTTTGAAATAAGGCTAAAATATGACTATTTGGAACAAATAATGCCTTCTTGTTGCTCTACAAGCTAAAAAATACATTATTTGTGACACATTATCGTTTTTCGACCTTTCTGTTATGGTTGAGAAAATGGCGAACATCGGTCAAAAAGTAAAGGCTAACCCCTTTACTTTTTCACCGATTTTGGCCATTTTCAACTTTTGAAATACGGCTAAAATATGACTATTTGCAACAAATGATGCCTTCTTGTTGCTCTAGAAGCTAAAAAATACATTATATGTGACAAATTATCGTTTTTTGACAGTTTTTTATAGGTTGAAAAAATGGCGAAAATCGGTCAAAAAGTAAAGGGGTTAGCCTTTACTTTTGCACCGACTTTCGCCATTTTTTCAACTTTTGAAATAAGGCTAACATATGAATACTTACCCAAATAAGGCATTCTTATTCCTCTAGAGGCCCTAAAAAGGCTTTATTTTGGTAAAAGTATCGTTTTTGACCTTTTTTTTTTAAGGCTAGCCCCTTTACTTTTTGACCGATTTTGGCCATTTTTCAACTTTTGAAATAAGGCTAAAATATGACTATTTGGAACAAATAATGCCTTCCTTTTGCTCTAGAAGCTAAAAAATACATTATTTGTGACATATTATCGTTTTTTGACCGTTTTTTATAGGTTGGAAAAATGGCCAAAATCGTCAAGAAGTAAAGGCTAACCCCTTTACTTTTGAACCAATTTTGGCCATTTTTTCAACTTTTGAAATAGGGCTAAAATATGAATATTTAGCACAAATAAAGCCCTTTTTAGCTTCTGTAGTAACAAAAAGGTTTTATTTGTGCTAAATTTTCATATTTTAGCCTTGTTTCAACTATTTCATTAATTCGCTTCATCTTAACGAATTTTACCGAAACAAAACGCCTGGGTCAGGCGTTCACTGGGGCTACTGGCGTAGTGCGGAGGTGGGAGCAAATGTGGGAGTGAGCCGAGGAAGATCATATCGAAGGCTGAATGTGGTGCATACTTCACACTGGTGAACATATTTACGATCAAGACAGTTGTCAGCCACATCTGGTCACTGCTGCCTCCTCCACAGGCGTCTCTTCAGGATTTATTATATAAACGCATTTATACAGGGAAATATTATTTAAAACGCGTCAAACGACGCGCGCGCGCGAAAGACTAGGAGCACTTGAAACTAATGCAAGGAAAAGGGCGCGTAAGCCTGGGACTCCCTGCGCAGGATGCTGAGAACCATTCTCGTCCCCAGAGCCTCTCCCATGCTGGCGCGCGGAAAAGGCTCTGGGGGAATCCAAAACCGGAACACCAAGATTCTTTGGTGTTCTTTCTAAAGCGCATGCGTTTAAGTTCGCGGTTTGGGAGTTGGACACGAGATCATCGACAGTTGTTTGGAATAATATAATTTTCCTTTAGTTTTCGATTCTGGCGGTTTGGCTGTCTCGTATTGACTCGCTTGACTTTGGAACAATTCTGATTGTGGTAGATTCCTTTCGAAAAAGGTCCTTGTTGAGTGTGGCTCATCGCCGCGTTTATTCGGCGGGGCAAAAGATATTAAAATTTACGAGTTCGCTTCAGAGCTTGGCAATAGAGCCGCGTCGGAATTTCTTCGTATTTACGGCCTCTTTTAGTGAAGGTAGTTCTCTTTAATTTGTTGCACCGTTCGTTTATATTTGACTTGTATATTTCAATGAGATTCTTAATACGTACCAATGATGCACGAACAGCCTGCAGTGTGCTGTCTATCGTCTATCGCCTATCGGTTTCAAATTGCTGTCTGTCTTCTGTGTTTGATTTAATTGTATAATGGGAAACGGGTTGATTGCTTTGAAAAACGTTCGATTAAATTGTTCGGATTAGAACTATGATTAGAATTGTGCTTCGTTGTCAGTTTTCGTGTCTCAAATACTGTTTATTTATATAAACCATTCACTATAAGCTCCGTCGTTATATAGGCCTTTGAATTCGAACAACCAATAAGATCGCGATGATATATGGATTCCCCCAGAGCCTTTTCCGCGCGCCAGCACGGGAGAGGCTCTGGGGACGAGAATGGCTGAGAACTCGCGAAAAGAAAAATATAACGGAGACGTCTGGGTACGAGGCAGTGATCACTGTTAAACTACGAAGTCAGTCAGTCAGTTTCAAAATCTACCAACAATGTGCAAGAACACCTTGATCAAAAGGCAAAGCTGTTCAACTTTTTGTCCCACTCCAAAAGCAAAAGGAGCAAAGACTTTACAACATGCCTCACGGCGTCACTCCATTACACAGAAAGTACTAGTATGAATAGTAGCGGAAGTAAGATGCGCAAAAATGCAAAATCGTGACACCTAAAAAAAAGGAACAAAAAACAAAACCCCAGCCAAACTACAGGTAGCCCGAGTAATAATCGCTTGCACGTAGGGATTCCGATAGAGAAACGTTTCAGAAGTGATGGGGGCACAGGGCAGACATATTGCTAGTGTGCACCTTACGTCATTTTCGCCATGTCGGATGAATTTGACAAAGGTTTTTCAGCATCTGTAATTATAATTTCATCCAACATGGCGAAAATATCTTTGTCCTTCTAATATCAGGGGATTGGTTGCACACCACTTATATAGGCAACGCCAACCTATTTTTATTTGACTTTGAGACAAAAAATCGTCGTTGTCAAGCTGATATGACTTATAATTACCCATCTTCTTTTATTGCTGCTAAATTCAGATGAAGAACGAGGATTGGTCGTCGAATCCTTGGAACGGAGTAGTTCTCTCCATCAATAGAGTTTCAAAAGTAGAGTGCTGCGTGCATGTAGGCTGTGAATTAGGCCTGCGCAAAACGTCGGCTCAATAGACGAATTTAATTCGAATTAACTTCGTCGGTATAATGCGGCATAAATGCGACGTCGAGTTAAACGTCGAATTTCAGTCGAATTTAATTGTTTTTACTAGGACGTGTTGAGCCTGAAAACAATTCCTTGAAAAAATGGCGCCGAATTGTCACAGACAGAGGAGAAACATTTAATTCGGCAACAATTAATTCGGCGCGACGATAATTCGTCGTGTAACTCGAACACGCATTTTCGTTGCACTATCCGTCTGACTCAGACGAATTTAATTGCCGATACGAATTTAATTCCTGTATCGAATTGAATCGAGTTATACGTCGCAGTTTCGTCGAATAAAATTCAAACAATTAAATTTGTCTATTATGCGACGTTTACCGCAGGCCTTAGATAGAGCAAAGTGAAAAGCTGGTAAACTGCTAAAAATAGTTTTTATAACGAAATACTGAAGTTTCGAGCGGAGCCCTTCATCAGAGTAAAATGTGACAAGAGGCTCCGCTGATGAAGGGCTTCGTTCAAAATGTCAGTGTTTCGTTAAAAAAACTATTCTCGGCAGTTTACCACCTTTCCACTTTGCGCTCTTCTTCAATATATATATGTTCCTACATTGTTTCGATTATCAGCGCATAATAGTGCTGTAAATAAGAGTTCAATTCTATCAAATTCAATTCTAAAAAAGAAGAAATAATTAAAAATTAGGGGCTAATTACAGGAGACGTTCCAGCCCAGTCTTGCAATCAAATTATCTTTTACTGTCAAACCTATCAATATTGATAGCAACATTGCAATGTTGACTTGCAAACAATACACGGCGACTTCTTGGCATTAAGTTGCTAAAAATTCGCATTTTAAATATCGAACTTCACATAATATGAAGTTCTATTGAAAGTCAGAACAATTATAATAATAATAATAATAATGTAACTTATTTATACAGGTTAAAAACTTGTTCAGCAATATAGCTGCTGTAATCAGTCAAGGACCAGTCGTCTCAAATACCTAACATATTATACAAAAATAAGATTAAATAAATATCTATGTATACAAAAAATGTTCTACATTAAAGGTAAAAAACGGAGTTTAAAATCGTAACTAAAATACATGTTCAAGTTAAAAATCCAAACTAACCCCATTGCATCTATACTTAAATTTTAACAGCGACTGTTCTGTTTTCAAGTCATCAGGCAGTTTATTAAAAACAAGTACACCTTGAAATGCAAACCTTTTCCTCCCACATTCAGTTCTAACCTTAGGTAGAGTAAGATTCCTTTTATTCCCTCGCGTGCCTTTCGAATGTGACATTCTTGTGAAACAGTTATGAAGAGCCGTAGGCGCAATACCATTCAAACACTTGAATACCTCACGAACACAAGTCCTGTTTCTAATTTCGTTCACGCTTGGAAAATTCACTGAACTGTTTTCACCATTTATTATCTTCATTGCCCGATTTTGGATATCTTCAAACTTTTGTTTATTTGAGTTTGGTAAACTGATGAAAATGTTATTACAATATAGCATCACGGGTAAAATCATCACTTTATAAATTGTCTCGGCTGTTGATGGATTGATGTTATGTCGTATCCGAGACAACGATCTAACTCTCCCTGAAACTTTTCTCAATGTTTTCTCTAGGTGTTCAGCATAATTTAGGTTTTTGCCCATCTTTACACCCAGATACTCATATCCTTTCGATTCCGTTATTCGTGTTCCTGTTCCATTCATTTTGATTTCCATTGGCGCTGATCGTGATGTTTTCTGGTGTGTACCATATAGGACACATTCCGTTTTCGATCTCTTTAGGTTTACTACCAAATTATTTTGGATAAACCAGTTAACAATCTGTTGAAGATCTGCGTTAAGCTGTTCCTGAATATTTTCAAAGTTTTTATCAGCGTAGTATATAACGGTGTCATCAGCATATAGGATAATTTCACTTCGTTTGAGATAGAGATCGATGTCATTTATTAGTACAACAAACTACAACGGCCCCAAGATCGAGCCCTGGGGAACTCCGCAGGAAACTGACTTGGGTATGGACCAGAGGAGGTACGAAGCTCTTCCCACAATGCATTGCGCTTGAACCATATTATCAATTTCGCACCGGAAATGCTTCACTTCATTATGAACTTTCGATGAGTGAACGTGATTTGAAAAATAGTGTTTCGACGTTTGTGGTGCTTAGAAGTTAGAACACTTTGGTTTGGGACTCACATGAAGTTATTTATATTTATTTTGTAACCTAGCAGTACTTCGACGTTTATTATTTCGCCTGATTTGCCGCTATTCACGAATTTACATCTGATTTTCTGATCAAGGCGACTGCTCGTCGCTCGAGGATCAGATATTATCAACATTCAACATTGCTGTCTCATCATGTCTCTGAATAGTAATGCGTTTCTAATATTTTGACACTTCAAAACTTTTTTATTGCTTGTTTATGTACTCGAGTAATAACCGTCTTGATCTTAGATTTTGACTTGATCTAAATCATAGGGTATATTTGATATTTTTGTTCAATACTTTTGTTCATTTTGAAATGAGTTCATTATGTTGTCATTGACGACTATTAGCTTTACCTCAAGTTAATAAGTCTATCTAATTAAGAACTGTTTCAAGAAACAACTGTTGGTATGTTCGTGCATACAGTTTCTTACCTTTAAAAACAAGTGGGTCAGGAAAACATGTCTGATTGTTTATACAGAAAATCAAGATACTGTACATGTATGGACTTTATTAATTCTGTCCCAGGGAAGAAATGATAATATAATCCAGTGGACCAACACATTTTAATTTAATTCAGTTCAAGACCCACTTTCTTCCCACATAATTAACTTTACTTTCCTCCTAAAATTTAGTTCCCCAAATGCCATGTCATATTATTCAGTCTTTCACAAGCATATATCAGTCAGTGACACACTAGTAGTACCGTAGTCAGTGTCATACAGTAAGCATAAAACTAGAGGAAAGGGGCTTAACCCTTTCTTTCCTAGAGGTTCCAACTTGATGAGTAAAATCATCTGGCATTAGAGTAAAATAATGAAGGGGGCATTTTGGGAGGCACAGGAGGGAAAGGAGTTGAATCATTTTCATCAAAAATCCCCTTCTGATAATTTCTTGCAAAAAGCTACCATGCCCAATAGTGATACAATTCTCCTCTCAATAATTATATCACCAATGCATTTTGTTACATAGACTTCTAGCTTTAATATCTTTGTAATATTAATCAAAGAGTACTACACAGCTTTAAAATGTATTTTAAAGTAATCCCAAAATAAAACTCAAGTGACCGAGGCAATTCTGTTGTGCAACTTTAATATCCACTTTCCTCTGCTCTTTAATTTGTGAAACCTGCATGTGGTTGGGACCTGGTATGAAATGTTTTTCATGAAGAAGGTTTCCAGAAAACTTTCTGTGGGAACAAAAATTGAGCATGAACCTGTAAACATGAAATAAGGACCATTACTCAGTAAATCTCTGTATTTCACAACAACAAATGGTGTGTCATGGGGGTAATGTGGAGTGAAAATTCATGCACAAGACAACTTGCTGTCACAGGATAAACTTAAGAACAATTACAACTCCTATAGCGATCTATGGACAGCATGCACACATAATTTGTTGAATGGAGAAATATGATAAATACGTTTGAATTGTTTGAGGTAACTAAACGCGTCATAATCAGCGACTGGAAATAGTGCTTGTGAAGAAACCAATATTACGTTACAAATATACTCCTAGAGAGTGTCAAATGACAATAATGACAAAGTAAAAGACTTCAAATATTATCTACACAAACTTCACGTTCAAAAGGCCGCTTTTTCTAGTAAATGTAACGTAGCTTATGCGCTTACGATTTTCAGAAAATTTAAAATTTAGGTGATTTTCAACATTAAACAGTTCTTTAGTTCCTGGAGCAACATGTTTTTATACCCACAGAAAGATAATCAAATACGTACATATAATCACTCGCCACTTTTTGGCCAAGTTCAGTGACCCGTAAAAGCATAAAACATAACATTGGTTATTTAGCCGAAACCAGTGCGCTACGACAAAACAAACCAGAGAAACATATTTTAGAATATCTTATTAATATCATATAAAGATCTTACCTTTTGAAACGCAGTTTTTCAATCGAAACAGCGCCAACGAAAATGTCTATAATTTGATCATCAACTGGCATGCTCCGAGTTAAGGGATGAAAACTAAACGCAATGCATTGTGGGAAGAGCTTCGTACCTCCTCTGGGTATGGACTGAACACCGTCAAATGTAACAAACTGTTTTCTATCGAAAAGCTCTCAAACCAATTTAGTTCCGTACTTTTAATGCCGTAGATAGGTAATTTTGATAATAGACGAGCATGATCGACCGTATCAAACGCCTTGCGCAGGTCCACAAATACTGCACCTGTCATTAAGCCTTTATCCATACTTTGTCTTATATAATCGGAGAATAGTGTTACAGCATGTTGAGTAGACGATCCTTTCCGAAAGCCAAATTGTCTTTGCGAGAGAAGGTTGTTTTCTTCAAGGTAGCGGTACAGTTGTTGATGCACCACACGCTCAAACACTTTCGACAGAACAGGCAAGACAGAAATGGGCCTATAATTGTCCATCAGCGACCTTTCATCAGACTTATAGACTGGAACGATTCTAGAGCATTTTTCAGCGGATGGAAAAAGCGAATTTTCTAAGCAGCGATTTATTAAGTTTGATAAAGGCTCAGCTATAACTTCTACACCGTCAATTAAGAGCGACGTTGGAATATCATCATACCCTTGTGCTTTCGACCTGCTTAACTTCTTTATAATGTTCCGGATTTCTTTGCTATTTGTCTTCTGGAAGTGGAAGTGGAAGATACAGTTTTCAGGGTTTAATTTATGTTCAATAATCGCGTGATCATGATGTTTCCAGATGATGTTCGTTAATGTAGACAAATTTTCTTGCAGCTTTTTCCCAACATTGGCGAAGAATCTGTAGAAGCCTTCCGCGATCACTTTCTTATTAGATGTAAGATCACCGTCTATATTGAATACTTTACTACAACTGTCTTTCGATCCTTTCGTTGGGAAACATTTCTTGATTTGGCTCCAGAACTTCTTAGGGGTTTTGATATTTTCTCTGAGAACAGATCTTGTGTGTGTCGCCTTGCTGTGTCGGATTAATCGTGTTTATTAACTCTAAGTAAACTTCATGTTATGTACGCGTGAAGCTCGATATTTAAAATGCGAATTTTTAGAAACTTGCCAAGAAGTCGCCGTGTACCGTTTCCAAGTCAACATTGCAATGTTGCTTTGTTTTTCGTGAAACCTGTGCGAGACAGGCTTCAAGAGAGATTGCAACGTGTAACACCCCCTTCTTTATAAACCTGTGTCGCTTTGCATTGCGAAACAGGTTTCACCAAAGTAAGATGTACTTCAACTTCGCGCAACGGTTTGTGAAACCTGTCTCGCAATGGAAAGCGACATAAATTTATAAAGCGAGGGGGTGTTACACGTTGCAATCTGTATTGAAACTTGTCTCGCATTAGCGTTGCGACACAAGTTTCACAAATCGTTGTATCGTGTAACAGCGGCTAAAGTAGACAATTCCACTTGCACGATGACGTTCGATGGTGTTGGGTGACTACAACAGTACAACTACCAAGCACGCTTTGCCAGTATCCTGTGCTTATTACAACTAGAAGACCATGCAGCAAAGCATTATAGTAGTTGTAGTTGTAGTTGTAGTTGTAGTCACCCTATCCCATTGTACGTCATCGTGCAAATGGTCTAGTGTGTAAATGTTCGTGAAGAGTTCCCAAAGAACAGTTCGACGGTGAGACGCTCTAACCATTGAGTTACTAGGACTCATAAAACATTATAGTAGTAAGTAGTAGTAAAAACTTTATTTATACACGCTAACCTCATCAACTGTGTATAGTTGGTTTCCATGAGGGGCGTGTGGCAAATTTAACTAATAATTACATTAAAACGTTTTGGGTTCCTAACTAACTAATTACATTCTTTTTAGGTTCTTGACTTAATTATAGTAAAAATGTAAAACCAGGCTAAGATATAAACTAAAAAGTAATATATAATGGGAAGATATTTGATAATAAGACTAAAATTATAATATTATTATTTACACAAGAACTGAGAAAGAGTGAGCAGCAATGTTTCTTTTGAATTCAGGCAGTGACTCGCATTCTCGTATTTTAGTAGGTAACGAGTTCCAACACTGCAAAACCTCCAATTCTTGTCAAGATAATTTTTCTTGTTTTGAGATTTTATTTCTTGTTTTAAGATATTTAATCTTGTTTTAAAAGAAAATATCTTGTCAAGAAACCGCAGTAAGATTATTATCTTGCAAACGGGACAAGAAAATCTTAAAACAAGTATTTTTTTCTTAAAACAAGTTTTTTGGAATTTGCAGTGAAATGATTGCTCCATCATAGCTGAAGCTCTTTTTTAGATTATTGGTACGAGGCTGTGGCAACTGAAGTGAAGAACTAACTTCCCTTAAATTGTAATTAGTTATATCACGTTTATTAGTGAATAGATCTGTAAGAGATTGAGGTCCCAAATTATTTAATACTTTAAACATTAATTTTGCTTTATTCTTTTTTCGTTGAGCCTCGAGAGTTTCCCAACCTAATGAACTCAGTGCTACGACATGACTGACTTCATTACTCATATTCATAAGAACTCTTGCTGATCTGTTGTGTAGTTTTTGTAATCTTTTGGCTTGGCATAACCCAAACACATCCCAAACCTCACAACAGTAATCAAAATGTGGCTGAACCAAGGCAAAATAAACTGAAAGTAACGTATCTTTGTCAACAAAATCCCTCAACCGTCTTATAGCTCCAATTCCTGACGTTATCTTCTTGCAAATTTTATCGGTATTTGCATTCCAGGACAAATGCTGATCAACAACGACCCCAAGTACCTTACTTTCAAAAACCTGTTTAATTGGTTTTTGTTCAATACAAATTTCAGGTTCTCTATCATGTTTACTCCTCAGTAAGGGCTTTGATCCAATCAACAGAAATTCGGTTTTAGCTACATTGAGACTTAATATACTACTTTGTACAAGTACGATGATATATGTTAATCACTTAAAGTCCTTGAATATAAAAATTAGGTCCAGTTCCAGACCCACTTTCCCCCGCGGAGAAAAGCGGGTCCAGTATCTTTTGCATGCGCATGTATCAGCTATGTATGATCAATGCTTCACACCGCTGGGAAAACCCTTCGCAATTGAAAATAGATCTGCGCGAAAGCATTTGAAAAGGCTACAAGTTTTAAGGAAATGGAACCTGGATGAGTTTGGGCATAATAAGTTTAAGTTTTAGCTTGCCTAGCACCTTCAGCTGAGGCAGCACCCTTTTAAGTAACATTTCGAAAGCTGTCAACCCTTACTTTATGTCATATATTTGTTCTGCTCACATGCAAAGTTAACTTCGACTATACTATACTATACTACACTACACTACACTACACTACACTACACTACACTACACTACACTACACTACACTACACTACACTACACTACACTACACTACACTACACTACACTACACTACACTACACTACACTACACTACACTACACTACACTACACTACACTACACTACACTACACTACACTACACTACACTACACTACACTACACTACACTACACTACACTACACTACACTACACTACACTACACTACACTATACTATACTATACTATACTATACTATACTATACTATACGGACCCTTCTCGCCGTTCTCGGAACTTCGTCAAAGATTGCCGAGTGATGACGTAACTGCGGTCCAAGACACTCAAGTACTCGGGATCATGCGGACATTATCATAGAGATCATAAATAAAACTAGAGGGGCATTGGGACCAAAATCGGGTAACCATTTGAAGGCTACCATCTTGGATTAATTGGGAGGGGGGGGGGGGTGGGGGAGGGAATTGCAAACCCGGATGTAGGAAAAGTATGGGACCGAGTAGTTCTACATCCGGGTTTGCAATTTTGCCCACAAAAATTGTAGCACGAAAAAGAAAAGACTCACCGTTTATACAGAAATAACAATCTGACCAATAAAATTGAGGATTCCTATACCAATAATACAACAATGAATGACAATGCTGGTCCTACTGAGTTTCCCTTCGTTTCTTCTTTGCAGCATATGTATTATTGGTGGTAGAGTGTAAACATACGCTAAGCCACAAATGGCACCGGTGAACCTATAATACAAGAACATTTGTTAGAAAAGATTTTAACAAAACAAAGTGTTTCTGCATGTATCAACTGCGCGCGCAGCAGATATAATACGCTATCGTGCGGTTAAACGCTATGGCCGACGATAAAAAAAGATCTTCCAATGAAAGAATTAGAAAAGTACAGTCGTAAACGGGCATGTGATGTAAATGGCGACAATCCTGAAGCGATTATCAAGCAAACAAGACGAAGGACAATGTAAAGGAAAGAATTGCTAAATTTTTGTCTTAATTTAATATTTTAATGGTTTGCTCTCAAATATACGTATATTTTCTGATATACTCGTTACATTTAATTAATTTAAAATTACGAGAATTTATATTAGTTTTATTTGTATCGTTTGGCTTCTTATAGAAAACAGAGAGAACATGAGAGAGCTATACAGCTAGAGATTGAAAACACACAAGTTTTAACCGCCATTTTAAAAATACTCGCTCGGAACTTTTTATAGTCAGTTTAAGCTAAGCTAAGCTAAGCTAAGCTAAGCTAACAGAACTACAATCATACATGGCCAAAATAATCTAGAACATCGACAACAAATGGTGTCGCGTTTCCAATTTGCTGTCTCGACTCTCCATTACCAGAAATTGATGACAAAATGGCCGCCGCTTAAGGGCTAATTTACATATAGCCTTTATAAAATGGCATCCAATTTTGAACAATAAATATATAGAGGGGAAATATTAAAATAAAAACTCTGCTAATTGAGTATCTCGCCTACTATTTGCCGACCTCGCGCTATTTAAGCAACAGCAATTTCAGATTATTCACTTCCTTATTTGTTTAAATCAGGTATACGATCTGCCAAATGACTATATCTTTCGAGCTATCGTTTGTCAATGTTTGAGCCTCCATCAATCATGGCGAGTTCGAAATGCCCATTGACTTGTTGTCATGACAAGTCGGGAAGTTGTTAAATTAGAGGTCTACAACTTCAGCCAATTTGGTCAATATGTAATCTATTACATGCAAAATTAAGGTTCCTCTATCAACTCTCGAACATTTGACCAAAGACGATTTTGAAAGTATCATACAAAATCCTACCGCAATCCAGTGGTGCATGACCTACTTATTTCTTTACTATTTTCAACACAATTTGGCAGATCGTAGATATACCTGATGAAAATAAATAGGTTACTGAATGATTGGATAATGGTTGTTTAGATCAAGAGGTCGGCAAATAGTTGGCAAGCTACTCAATAAGCAGAATTCTCACTTTAATATATTCACCTTATATATTTACTGTTCAAAATGGGACGCCATCCTCTAAGGAATATATGTAAATCGGCATTTCTGGTAATGCTATTTAGTTAAAGAAAGTTCGTTTTTGGAGTCGCACCCGCATTCCTCGTTGAATGTCGAGTATTTAGGCCAATGAAAACACAATATACTACATTGTGGCAAAGGACGCCCTGGCCAGGTTCACTCATACAGTCCTACAACCATAAATACCAACTACTAATATCATTTGCCTCCAAGCACTATTATTTTGCAATGTTTTATTGTTTTACACTACCATGTCGAGTGTGTGATATGTTGGCCATATGAAACAGGAGCGAAATTTCCCTAATCACAACGTTGAATACTATAGTGAGGGCGGGGGTAGGGTAGAGTGGGGGGGGGTTACAAATTACGACATCAAACTAACGTCGGTGTCCCTCTCTCCTCCGCAGAGGTTAAATTTCGGGGATTGGAGGTTTTGGGGGTCGTCGGAGATGCTCGGAGGCGTCAGCTGGACATAAGTAGTGCGGGCGAAATTAGTCCAACGGAAAATTACATTTAACCTCTGCCAGATTTCTGTCGGTTTCTTGCACAAGATGTCGGTTTCTTGCATGACTTGCTAATTCACGGATAACTAAGCTATCCACGTCTATATTAGTAACATATTTGTTGGTAAGTGATTATGACATGTTTATAATATGTCTTTCTTGTAAAAAAGACAAAATATACTCAGTTTTTTGCCGTTTAATATATCAGACGAAGACTGGCGAACCAGAGGATAACATACTTATATCGGCCGACGTGTAGCTCACATTGAAACAACGAACTTTCCTAGTTTGTCCACACATTCAATTGTGGTCAACTGTGGTCGTGTAACCTTCTGCTATATTCGACATGTTTTCTACAACCCGCAGTTCCAAAAGTTATTGACACCCCCCCTGATGCCGCCATATTGACACAGAAATCTGGCAGAGGTTCTTTTTTCGCTTTCTCTTTCGCTATCCGCCCGCACTCCTTATGTACAGCTGACGATTTCGACGCATCTCCGACGATCCCCGACATAGCTGATCTCCGAAAGAACCTCTGCGGAGGAGAGAGTCGGTGTCCCACCGCATTTGGCGATGATTGTAGGTACGTTGCGTTACGAGACGGCAGGGCACGTTGGGGTACGTAATATATCATACACGAGACAGAGTATTTCATCAGGATATTCAAACACCGAGGCATTTGTTGAAAATCGAGGCAAAGTCGAAGTTTCAAAGTGTTTGATAAAGCATCTCAAACAAATCAGTATTTTTAAGGAAAATTCGATATCCAAATTCCCTCCTCAGTATCCAAACCACCAACACGACACTGACTTCCTTTGTGTTTTCCTCATGAATTATTAATGAGTTTGAAATGTAAATAATATTTCATAAACGAGTGGGAGTGTTTTACCGGCGTGTTTACAAACACGAGAGGACAATGAAAATCACGAGGCCGTTAACCGAGTAACTTTCATTGTTCCCGAGTGTTTGTAAAACATGAGAAAATAAGGTTGCAGGCCGAGAGAACACGGAAAATTACGACGTAATAGGCCGAGTGATTCTTGTTGTTCTCGAGTGTTTGTAACTTGGGACTTGGTGATATACACAATGATTACTAATATACAATGGTGTATATTAGTACCCAATGGTCTCATGTTTACTTTATAATTAAGAAATGTCGTATAATAAACGGTTCTTTGTTTGTGCCGTTTAGTATCTGATTTATTAATTATGAATTCAGTTTGCGCGACCAATACCGGGTTTCAAAACTCATGCACATGCATGATCAAATATTTTTCTTTGATTGGCTAACTTGCATGGTTGTAAAGTTAATAAATAAATAAATAAATAAATAAATAAATAAATAAATAAATAAATAAATAAATAAATAAATAAATAAATAAATAAATAAATAAATAAATAAATAAATAAATAAATAAATAAATAAATAAATAAATAACTACCCACGAATTATTAATGAGTTAAAATTGAGTTTGAGAAGGTACGTTACAAAAACATATTGAAAACAAAAAGCTGCATACCTGATTATATTTCCAACATGGGGATAAAAACGAGCAAACACAGTGCACATTATCATAAGAAAAACGTTGAGAACCAAGATGTGTATAAAACTAAAAAAAAGGAAGAAAAAAATACCCCAATGAAACGGCAACGTGATTTCCATCAAAACCAGGGTTCCAGGGATTTTTCTCCTAACTTCCCGCCAGTCTTATTTTATCTATAAGTCTCGTGGGACTGAAAACGTGGGCCGGAGTAAAAACGCCAAGAACACAGTTTCCCGCTCCTTTTTTATTGGAAGCTCGCGTAAGCGCAAGACCTTTGGCAGCGGTGTCACCCCTGCGTGAGAGATATATGCCGACATAAACTTGGTCCTATAGGCTCTTCTTTGCTCACACTTTATAAGTGATGTACTGGACATGGCCGAACTTACCTAGGATATGGTTTACCAAATGCAAAATTCATGATTTGAATACGAATGATGTAAACCAGCAGAGGAAGCACGGTGATCATTTGAAATAAGAGAACGAACCTAACGCCGAATGTCATACCATCACTTGGAAGAAAGTTTTCGAGAAGAATCTACAGAGGAAAAGAAGCAACCAACTAACGAATCAACCAACCTATTATTTATATAGTTTAAATTTGGTAAGCACTGTGTATTTCTTTAATTTAAATTTTGTATTTCAGCTTCAATCAGGTGAATCATAGTCAATCGAGATATGGTCTGGAAACTCGGCAAACTTCAAAGCGCCTATAATGAGCTGTGATTTTATGTTGAACCGTACCTTACACCGTACACATCCTTTGTTTTAGGTTTATTAATATTTAAATAGCACGGTTGAGTGATTGAACTGAAACCTTGCTATTGGACAATTCCTTCATTATACTAATACAATGTGTTCAGTGACGGTGAACCGTGCACAAAAATGCATAAAGGCGAACAAAAAGATAGAACAAAGACTTTAGCTGAGTTTCCAGACCATATCTCGACTGACTATGGGTGAATGAACTATTGTAACTGGCTTATTATCTCATGAAAAACTGATAAACTGACATGTATTTCAATCATTCATTAGCTCTGATGAAGTCCTGCGCTCACGAAAGCTCAGCATAGAAAATGAAATACATGGAGCTTACCGCAAAATAAGATTTGTTATTATATGGCATAAGTTACTTCCGTTGAAATCGTGTGTTCTCATTGACTGCGACGCGTCACGTGCCGGTGGATTATTTTCCGTAATCGCCCGGTCGATTACGGGTTTTGCCAGCCATTTTGTTTACAAAAGAACAACGAAAGAAAACTGAATTGTAAAATCAATAACCTAAGAACTAAATCACGTATGAATCGGACGATGAGCTATTTGTGTGTTTGATGAGCAAAAAGTGAGTTTTAGGATTCCGAAAGCGATAACGACAAGAGCAACAACATTGAAAACGATGAGCCTATGTCATACAATGACCGCACTCTTGGTCAAAAAGAAGTAAAATTCAATAACCTAAGGACTAAATCATGCATGTATGAGTCGGACGATGAGCAATATGGACGTGAGCTTTAGGATTCCAAAAGCGATAACAACAAGAGCAACAACATTGACAATCATGAGCCTATACGTCACACGCTCGAGGTCACGCTGTCGTGGCTCGACAGTCCACACAAAGTACACGTATGCACAAGTCTCTACCTGGTCAATGCAAGATTTCGTCAAAGGAAATGTGAGATAAAACAAGAATCCTACAAGACTATACGTTATGGCAACAAGGACGTATGCAGCTAACACATCACGATCCTAAAAAAAAATACAAAAAAAATGAATTACCCTAAAACAAATGAATTATCCTAAACCAAATAGAACAAGGGAACACGCAGAGACTGCATACCGCCGCCAGCGTGTGATTGGAGATTTTTCAAGGGGAAACGAGTCATCCCGCTATTAAACTAGGTTAGCTCAATTAGGGACCTACACATGAATGAATGAATAAAGTGCTTGATTGCACTCGCACCAAAATTACGCAAAAATCTTTGAATAAAATAAGAATGAGCGCAATCAAGCATTTCTTCACGGAGAATCTTGTGGATGGATTTTTATTAAATTCTCCTCCGAACCCCAACCAAATTTAACCAAAATTTAATGGTTTGGTCCTTGATCTATGATCAATCTTTCCAAAAACTTTCATGAAAACCTGTCCGGTACTTTCTGAGATATACTGGGACACACACACACACAAACAAACAAACAAACAAACAAACAAACAAACAAACAAACAAACAAACAAACAAACAAACAAACAAACAAACAAACAAACAAACAAACAAACAAACAAACAAACAAACAAACAAACAAACACAGAGAGAGAAATATTTTTTTGAACTCGGAAATTCATCAGTTAAAAAACTGCTTTACAAGAAAGCCGAATAATATACATTCATATATACAGTATGTATGTACAAATCTATATTTACAATAAATGAGCGCAATTGAGGAAGCGATGATTGTAGATATCGTTTAAAGCTATTTAGATTTCTATTACATCTAACATTCTCTGGGATATCATTCCAAACTTTCGCTCCTGTATATGCAAAGACAGACAAACAAACAAACAGAGGAGAAAACATAACCTCCGGGCGGAGGTAATTACCCTAAACAAATAGAATTACCTTACCTAACGGCAAGAAAACACAAAAACGCCGTGTAACTAGAATGCACACCGAGATGGTACACCTCCGCCAACGGGTTATTAGAGAGCTTAAGCAAATACAACGCGAACGTCAAGTACATGCAACGTCCTCAATACAATCACTAGTGAGAATTTTCCTCACACAACAAAGAAGATGAATAATTTTTAGTGCCAAGAGTAATCTTAACGCCGTTCCCGTTCTACATAAAACGTTATTCAGATCATTTTCACGTCTTCAGGACGAGTTTAACTCGTGGAACGGAGAAACCTGTTAGCCGAGTTTGACTTCAAACTATATGCAACGAAATCCTTTTAGAACTTTCTAAGCTTTTGGATATCGAAAAACATACTTTAAGTATTCAATACTACGTAAATGATTCGTGGTTTCTGTTAGATACTGAACTTTACATTGCCGCCGTCGTCCTAGCTTGCTTAAGCTCCCTACTATAGATCGTTTTCATCTGACGTCACGGCGGCCATATTGGTGTACCAAAACAATGAAATGGCGGCCATATTGGTGTACGGTATGGGAATTAGCTCTTTCTTGTTCAAATATTTTGTATTGTTTCACCACCCCAATGGGGCCACCGATCACGTGAGTGAAAACGATATATAGGCGCAGTGTTTACGGCTGTAAATTATATTCATGTTTCGCTAAACGGGTGTTGTTAATTAGCAATTTTTGAATCAGTAATCGTGTTTACAGGGAGGCAAGCCATCCCACCCGCCGGTCTAGCTCACCGCTTCATTACACTAATTTATTGTGTGTGTGTGTGTGTGGGGGGGGGGGGGGGGGGGTTGCCACGTTTGTCCAACCGCATACGTCATCAAGCACTCAAACCGAGCAATCAATTTCTTCAAAAATATATAAGCAATGGCAAACTTATATATTTATAACACAAAGCTATACGCAGCAGAGTTATTTGGAATTTTGAGTGAATGCTCCTTTTCAATAAATGCGCTTTTGGTCATTTTTCAGCGCAATATAAATTTAAAAATGAAAATTATTATTAATATTATATCTCAACTGTAAATTGTCCAGTCAGAGAGCTTGATTTGTACCACGTGACCAGTTAATTTATCGTAGAATTACCCTCCACAGCGGGGTATTCGAGTTCGTGTACGACGCGTGAATGTCACGCACGATTCACGAAGCTGTCAACAATGGCGGAGTTTGGCGAGATAAGAAAACGTTTCGCTTGAATACTCAGATGTTGACAAGAAGATTGTTGGGTTACAAGAAAATAAGGATTCAGGGAATACAAAGAAAGCAATAAACAATGCATCCAGAAGCCTTGAGACAACAAAAGAATGCGGACAAAAGTTAAGCTAAGCTAACTTTATTAACATTATTTAAGCTTTTTTTGGAAAGATTAATTGTTTCGATATACTGATATATAATTTATAGACCTTTCGCTCGGGGAATTCGATGAAACATTACCCCTCGGGATGATATATCATACTTCGGGGTAATATTTCATCGAATTCCCCTCGCTCCAGGTCTATAAATGATAATTATTACCTCCGCCAGGAGGTTGCTTTTACCTCTGTTTGTTTGTTTGTTTGTTTGTTTGTTTGTTTGTTTGTTTGTTTGTTTGTTTGCTTGCTTGTTTGTTTGTCTGTCTGTTTGTTTGTTTGTTTGTTTGTTTGTTTGTTTGTTTGTTTGTCTGCGTGTCTGTAACGAAGATATCTCACAAAATACTCGACAGAAAATTTTTCATGATTTTACTGACTCGCACCTTCGGGATACTGGCCCACCGCTCTACCTGTTGAGCTATCGAGCCGCACAGGGATTGGAGGCGAGTTTTATCCAACTTTAAAAAGTGCACGAGATATTCTCGCGACAACTTAAACGCTAATCCGTGAGGAAGTGCAGTGTTTCAATTCTATTACAGAACCATCCTCAGAGAAACATGAGAAAAATTTTTCATTTTTCAGGTGCGAGTTCAAATCCCGCTTGAGTCAGCCGAATTTTTCGGTTGACTTTAGCAGTGAAAGAAAATCATGAAAAACTTTCTCATGTTTCTCTGAGGATAATTCTGTAATAGAATTGAAACACTGCACTTCCTCACGGATTAGCGTTTAAGTTGTCGCGAGAATATTCGCGCGCACTCAAGTTGGATAAAACTCGCCTCCAATCCCTGTGCGGCTCGATAGCTCAACAGGTAGAGCGGCGGACCGGTATCCCGAAGGTGCGAGTTCAAATCCCGCTCGAGTCAACCGAATTTTTCGGCTGACTTTAGCAGGGAAAGAAAATCATGAAAAATACCCGGCAGGTTTTCATGAAAGTTTGTGGAAAGATTGATCATAGATCAAGGACCAACCCTTTCAATTTGGTTGAAATTTGGATGAGAAATTAAGAAAAATCTGACCACAAGATTCTCCGTGTAGAAGAAATGCTTGATTGCGCTCATTATCCTTATTTTCTGAAAACATTTTTGCATAATTTTGGTACGAGTGCAATCAAGCATTTTATTCATTCATACATGTGTGTAAGGCTTGAGTGAGCCAGCCTGGTTAGCGGGATGGCCCACTTTCTTTTTATTAACATCTGTAATAACCCGCTGGCGGAGGTACATGCCCTCTTGTTATTAATATTATTATTTCTATTTTATTATTATTATTACTATTATTATTATTATTATTATTATTATTATTATTATTATTATTATTATTATTATTATTATTATTATTATTATTATTATTATTATTATTATTATTATTATTATTATTATTATTACTATTATTATTACTATTATTATTATTATTATTATTATTATTATTATTATTATTATTATTATTATTATTATTATTGCAACCGACGCACAGCGTAGATGTTATCGCTGGATGTCTCAGAACAGGTCTGTCTACTGCCCGTCTTAGCCAGTTCCAACACTCTGTACTTAGCCTTTCGTCATATCATCATCATTATCGTCATCATCATCAACAACATCAACATCATCAACATCATCATCATCATGACCATCATCTTTATCATCATCATCATCATCATCATCATCATCATCATCATTATCATTATCATTATCATTATCATTATCATTATCATTGCTGTTGTTATTGTTATTATAACTAGAATCATGAAACGGGACAGATATTTTGCAATCTAGCTCAAACAATGTAATTATACTGTACAAACCTTCTTCGAAAAAACTTACATTATTTTTAGGATGCTTTTGATACCTGGTGATAGACAAAATACAATTATGAATAAAAAAGGCCAGAGTTAATGTCCCTGACAGCGCTGGAAACGACGTTTTAATTTCTAGAAATAGAAAAAAACATCAGTTTGCTATATAATTTTAACTATAGATAAAAAGTTGAAGTGCGTATGAGACGAAAATTATGTTTGTCTTATTTAAAAGAACACTTGAAACGACAACGTAACAACTTTTGCAGTTTTCGGTTTCCTTGCTACGTTCTTGAGTTATTTCAGTTTGTTTGATATGTAAACTAAACATCTTGACGTCACATGCATGTGCACGACTTATCGGGAAAAGTTTTATACATGTATCTTTGCTATTCTCAAACTAAATGACTAAAAATTCTACAAGTTTAGCGTTGTGAGAAGATCACACGCAAATGCTTCCCTCGAATTAAGTTTAGTTTGATAATAGAAAAGATATATAACCTTCTTCGATAAGTCAAACAAACTGAAATATCTCAGAAACGAAGCCAGGATACCAAAAACTGCCAAAATGTTACTTTGTCATTTTAGGTGTTCTTTAAAATAAAGCCAAACTTAATTTTAACTTTAAGATCATTGTGGGACACTTATAAGTAATAACATGACTTGAGGGAAATTAGCGATTAAATTTCCCGCAGCCGAGGGAAGGTTTGTGGCCCGAGGACTTTTACAAATCTTCCCGAGGCAAAGGGGAAATTTAATCGCTAATTTCCCGAAAAGTCATGTTATTAGTTTGTAATATTACGATCGCCGAGGAAAACTTTGAGAATCTTACCGACAGGAAATTTACACGGTTGATCAGAGAAGTTGCATCTAATTTTCCCGTGCATGTTGATGAGGGAAAATATATGCAAGCGGGAAATTTAGAAGAAGACAAAAGATTTCTTTGTCTTCTAATTTTCCCTCATCAACATGCACGGGAAAATTAGAAGACAAAGGATAAATTTCCCTCTTGCATGAGCGATGAGGGAAATACGAGGTTTACATTCCCTCGGAGAACAAAAGAATACGAGGCGATCATGGTATTATGTCTGTAAATTCATAGATGTAAGGAAAACAATCTACCTGTCCACTTTAAACTTACGTTCAACGTTATGCCTAGATTTACTGTCACTGAAGTCCACATTAATTCCCCAAGCAGCACACTTGTAGATCGTAAAAACAATTACATATAAAACTGACAAAGTCCCTAAATTAAGAGAAGGGAGAAAAATTAGAATGACAGCTATTCCATACGCGCGCTTCGTTTTGAGATATCAAAGTTTGTTTAGTGTGTAAATGATCACAAATGATCACAAAGTTGACGTCACACTACGTAGTAATGTTAAAAAGACATACGTTTGGGTTATCGCATATCCTAATTCATCAGACGGTATGTTGTAGTTATCACATTGATTCACTTAAAAGTTGAAACTTCACACGTTCAGTATCGTCGTATAGTATTACTACCACAGTTACAAGTGATTTTGTTTCATATCATGTTGAAAATATACAGGGTTATTCGACGATAAGTCATAACCTTAAACTGATGTAAACTTAAAAAATTAAGCTGTACTTTAATTCGACCATACGAGTCACTTAACAACTATGGAGGATTTCTGAACCTTTACGCCCGAGTTTTTACACAAATTGGCCTAAACTTCATTGCTTCCGGGCTGTGGGGTGGGGTGCAGTGGGGATAGAGTAGAGTAGAGTGGAGTGGAGTGGAGTGGAATGGAATAGAATGGAGTGGAATGGAATGGAGTGGAATAGAATGGAATAGAACAGGATAGAATAAGATAGGATATGATACGATAGGATAAGATGGGGTAATAACACGGGTAATAACACGGGTAATAACACGGGTGGCGTGTGCTGTTAGCGCGCTGCCTCTCACCAAAAAGTTAAGCCCAGTTAGACGGGGTTAGTACTTGGATGGGTGACCGCTTGGGAATGACCCCGTTGTCGGGCTTGGACTCATGTGAGTAGAGTTGTAGTTGATCTCTCCTGTGCTTCGAGGGTTTTTCGCTGGGTTCTCCGGTTTTCCTCCCTCCATAAAATCAACACCAACAACTTAGCTGTGATCCGTGGTCTGAACTGTGTCGTTGGCGGCTGCTTGGAGAGCCTTTGATATGCCTCGACACGGTCACGTTGATCTGCGTCCTTCGCAATTCAGCCACTGGCTGCAAGTAAGGATGATTAGCCCCCAGTCCTTTATCCCCAGTCCTTTATCCTTTATCCTTTTATATAATAGAAATAGCTGAATGGGACAAGATAGAATTTCAAATAAAATACCTGGGATCAAATGGTTAGTAGGATACATTAAAAAAAACAATTAGTGTGAATGTTTTACAATTTATACATACCTAATGCGTTAAATCTTGTAAAAAAGGTTGGAGATTTTATATTCATTAATGGGAACACGATTATTACTAAGAAAAATGGGACGGTCGCTTGTTGATCCCAGTACTTGTAGAAACCAGTATGAGGAGTCGTCGCTTGTGACGATCCATTAGTAGGACATAACACTAAAATTTCAAATATATTAATTAAAATATTAATGCTTATAATACTTCGCATTCCTCAAGTGTCGCAACATATCCCGCGTGTTTGGATTACAGTACCCAAAAACAGAAAACCATTTGGTATTTCTTAGCTCTTTCCTTTCCGATTCGGATTACTTCCGGTAAAATCACGCGCTGTGATTGGTTGCTGACGGGGCGAGATTTCTCCGTAATGCCCACGGGGGAAACAAACAGAACATCCTAATAAGAAACTTTTATTGCCGAAAACGGCGAAAATAGATGAAATAGATGACGATGAACATTATAAAAGTAAATTCTAGTATCCAGACGAGAAAGAAACAAGAAAATAACGCTAGTTCGGTGTTTTGACGAAGTTAAAGGAAGCGAAGACCAAGAAATACAAGATTGATTTTGAAATAAAAAGTGCCATATAATAAACTACTTAATAACCTCGACCGTTCGGTCTTTACGGTAAAATGTTAAACCTCGGTCTTGAACGTATTAACCTCGCTATCGGTCGGTCAATACAGCAAGACCTCGGTTTAATATTTTACCGCAAAAACCTCACTCTCGGTTATTAAGTAGTTAATTATTTTGAATTTGAAGTTGTCGATAAAAAGGTTGCTTTTTCGTGTTCGTTTTGTTATCTATGGTTTAAAAACATTTTGTGATCACTGTTAACATTTCTATTGTTTCTCTTTTCCATTGTAAAAGACATGAAAGACAGGAAATATTAGAAATTTGGACTGTAAATTATCTGCAGTTTGCGTCTCCGTAAAAACAGTCGTCTTGGCGTTGAAACGGCGAACACAAATTCGTCACGTGATCTGCTCTGCCGTTTGCCGTAAATTACGACATTAATCATCCCTCTTGAAACAAAGGATTTTGAGGCAGTGATGGATTCACAGGGGGGTGCGGGGGTGCGCACCCCCTGGCCCTTGGCCAAGGGGGTCCAGGGGGGGGGTGCCAATTACTCAATTAGTGCCTTGCTGCAGTGGGATGCGATGTGGATTTCATTGAAAATGTCAATCACATTTCTAATGTCTAGCTTCCTTGTGATATCCCTAATAAAATCCATAATAAAACGTCCACTTTATCCCTAAATTTATTTGACACCTTCCAGGTTTGATAAATGCGCTATTGAAAACACGATTTAAAACTTTTAAATCTTTCTTCAAAGTACCGTCAGAATGCAGGAAATGCCATTTCAGAGGTCCAAATTTCAAAAATTTTCCGGGGGAGCATGCCCCAGGACCCCCCTAGGAATGGTTTGACTAAGGTTAAAAAAATTCTAGATCCGCCCCTGCAGCACCCCCCCCCCCCCCCTACCAGATCACACTGGAGCCATCACTGTTTTGAGGTGACCATATAATTATTCTGGATAACACCAGACAATTTTATTCACCCCTTGGAAAGCCTTTGCATGGGCATGCAGGAATGAGTTGAAGTGCCTACAATCCCAAACATGATATTACTAATATGGATTCTATGTAATTAAATAGCTGAATGCCAAAATATTTCTTGATCCGAATTTTTATTTATTGTAATACTGAGGTTTGTATTTAAAAAAAATAAATTTTTAAATGAGGATGACGTCAAAGTAAGCATTTCTTTTTCTTTTTCCTTTTCTTATAACAAACTGCTTGAAAAAAATGAACATGTTCAAATTTTGTTCAACATCATTCAACGCCACTCAACAACGTTCAGCATTATTCAACAGAGAAACTGCTGAAACTAGTTTTTATAATTAAATACTGACGTTTCGAGCGAAACCCTCCATCACATTTTACTCTGATGAAGGGCTCAGCTCGAAACGTCAGTATTTCGTTATAAAAACTACTCTCAGTCTAAAACACTACCTCTACGCAGCACTCTATATACTTTTTTTACATCATTCAACAGGGGTTGCCAAACGTTTTCGACATGTTAAGTTGGAGATGTTGAATGAAATGTCGAAAGCGGTCAACCAGGTCTTTAAAGTGCCTATGAAACGAAAATTAAGTTTGTCTTATTTGAAAGAACACTTAAAATGACAGAGTAACATCTTTTGCAGTTTTTCGTTGCCTTGCTTCGTTGTTGAGATATTTTAGTTTGTTTGATATGCAAATTAAACATTTTGACGTCGTAGGTGCATAATGAGCTATCGGAGAAGGTTAGATATCTTTTCTATTATCAAACCAAATTAATTTGAATGAAGCATGTGGATGTGTTTCGCCCACAACACTAAACATGTAGATCTTCAAGTGATTATCATATTTGGTAATAGCAAAGATATATAACTTTTTCGATAACTCATTATGCACGTGTGACGTCAAAATGTTTAATTTGCATATCAAACAAACTGAAATATCTCAACAACGAAGCAAGGAAACGAAAAACTGCAAAATATGTTACTCTATAATTTGAAGTATTCTTTCAAATAAGACAAACTTAATTTTCGTTTCATAGACACTTTAATAAAACATTGGATTTCATAAAGTACACTAAATAGGAAAAAATCTAATGTTTAATAAGGTATTAATAAAACAATTGAAATGAAATATAACGTACCTTCTCCAGCTGAACTGTTACCAAATGTTGTGTCCATAGGGCTAATTTTTTCTTAAAAAAGAAACAACAAAATGCACAACTTTATAAACAAGTTCTTCTTCAAAGTGTCCTTTAAGGTTACGTAACACCTTGGAGTAGTGCTTTGCGAAAAATGCAACTGCGCGTTGAGTTTAAAAGCAATCAAATTCAAATTTTTACAGTTTATAGCAAAATGATTGTAGAATTGGACAGTTGATTTACAATTTTGAAAAGTATTTAAACTTGTTTTGTTTTGACAAAATTCTGAAAACGCATTCGCTTTGCGCCGCGACATTTGTTGAACTACAGTTTCAATCAAATCATGTAAAAATAGTTTTAATTGAAACTCAACTAGCTGTTCTACAAAAGGTAGCTATGGTTTTTTTTTGTTATTTTTGAGATATAAGACATTCTTTTGCAACCTCAGTTAAGTTGCGTGCAGACCATGATTCGTAGTCGATTACTCAGAAATGAGAAAAAAAATCGTATAGCTACCGCACACACTTTTGAAGCTCTTATTGTCTCCGATACATTGTGAAAATTTGATCGGCCAAAAATCGGCCAAAACCCGTGTTCAACAAAAGTCTTTGAATACTGCAGTTTTGCTGAAATTTAAAGCTGAAGAAACAAGCTTTGGAACATTTAAATTTCGCGGGAAAACAGAGCTGCTTGCAATTTTCATCGCTAAATATCTTAATGAATTTTGCTTTAAACGAAATAAACTTTTCAAAACGTTTCAGCATTTGGCTTAAGGCAGCTAATTACGCAAAAAAACATTTTTTAGTATTTTTAAATTTCTATGGTTGTAACGCGTAACCTTAAGCGAAAAACGGCATTAGCGGGTTTAAAAAAGATATAAGTTTTGGAAGGTCATCATATAATTAAATTTTACAAAAAAATCGGTCAACTGTTTTGTTCGCAGTGTGTGCTGGCTTGCAGAGTATACTGTCCTTTATGATTTAAATTATGCACGCTCTTGAAGTTTATACTATCGTACTTTCAATAAATTATCTACAAATATAAACCAAGTCACATATCTACTTCATCTTTGTGTGCGAAAAGTACTTTCAACAATTGATTACGGGGAAATCAGAGTCAATCGAGATATGGTCTGGAAACTCGGCAAACTTCAAAGCACCAATAATGAGCTGTGATTTAATGTTGAGACGGTCCTGACCGTGCACAAACCTTCTGTTTTTCGCTTATTAATATTTCAATAACATGAACCCAGATATGGTGCTATTGGATGATTGCTTCATTACACCAAAAAATACAGTGACCTGACCGTGCACAAGCTTGCATGAACGTGAACAAAAATATACAACAACAAAGACTTTTGCTGAGTTTCTCTCAATAGACTATAGTGAAATAAGAGATTTATTTGTTCTCTATATAATTAAGTAATAATTAAATCATGAGCAGCAGTGTTTTGAATAGCTTAAAAAACGAACCAATTTGTAAGTTTATTTAAGGCGTAGTAATTTTGAAAAAACAACGTTGCCTAAGCCGAGAAAAATCAAAGCTAAAGTTAATTTAATAAATTAACTAAAAGCTAAAGTTAACTTAAAGTTAATTAATTAATTGTGTTTTCCTCATGAATTATTAATAAGTTTTTTCAATTGTTTAGAACAAAGAAGATATGCTATTGTATGACATTGTATTCTTACGTGATTTAAATTATCATGCCGTTATTTAGTTTCAACCTCGTACCTAGGGCCTTCTCAAAATGCGGGGCGGTGAAGACCTTGGCAAAGGATGGTCATGTGACCCCAAAATGTTTGGAATAATTTTGATGAGTGACTCAACACCGTACCGGGGAGGGGGGGGGGGCTCGGTACAGTCACTGATAAACAGAGTATAGTTGGCTTGCATATGTAAAACTATTTAGCGAACTATTTAAGCAACCAAGAATAACAAAAACCATACAAATAACAAGACATTCTCTTAACAAATTTATCAAATCAGTTAATGACCATCTTTAGTAAGTAGCGTCCGTACTACAACATATTTTGCTTTATACTAAATACAAGCAAGAAGTGTTTATTTGTTTCAGAATAGACTAAAAAAAAAAGTTTAGAAATATACATAAAAGTCTTCAAAGTGTTAAAGTGCTGATCTAATTATGTTCGTCGATCGTGGTATTATTGATCGAATATTTGCATTAAAGTACAACCTCAACGAGGACAGCAGATTCGAATATGCCGTTTGAATATCAAATCGATACAACAATTAAATTCCACAAATCCCAAACGTGTGGACAAGAAACATAAATGCGCTGGACGGAAATAAATTTCAATAATCAACAGCATTCGAATAAGTGTATGTACTAGCAGTACCTGTACCGCAGTAGTTCTATTGATAGTGGGTTTCTGTTTGTGATCGTTCGTCGCCTCCGGGTTCATTTCTGTCGAATGCCGGTAACAAATATGAAATATCCAGCAAATGTCGTAAATCAACGTAGTTTTTTGAAATATATCTGATTTACTGCTCGAATTTATTAACTTTACAAGACTTGCAACAACCTTCTACGTTAAAAAGAACCGAATCAACCGCTCCCCCCAGGACGGGCGAAGTTCAAATTATCCACGTGACCAAATACTCCAAGAATCTTGGAGTATTTTGGAATAACGTGACCAGCCTTTGTCAGGGTCTTCTCCTCTCGTCATTTTGAAAGCAGAGAAGGCCCTGGGTACGAGGTTGATTTAGTTTATAAATGACGTGAGCCAACAGCATGTCGACATACAGTATTACTCTGATTACAGTTTCTAGAATTAAATTGTCTAGAAACGCGGTAAACACCAAAGTAGCTAACAATGAACTGCAATTTAGCTGAAGTTGGCCTGAAAGTGCACAGTTCTTTTGTATTTTTGTAAATTTATACAGCAACACTGTTATTGGCTGATTGCTCCATTATACCAAAAAAACAATTTGTTCAACAAGCGTGAAAGTGCACAAACGTGAACAAAAACGTAGAACAATGACTTTCAGACAATTCCAGACAATTCATTTCTAGGTATTATGCTCTGATTAATATAAGGCCTGAGCCAACAACAAGCCCAAAAACTCATTAAATATAGATAATCAACATTCATCGGCCTTGCTTATATGAACACAATGTCCCCCTCCAAACTAACCACCATTTTGTTTTGCTTGAAGGTGAATAGTTCACATCTTCTTCAAATATCTTACGGTGGCTCGATAGGAAAAACCTATAAACAATCAGATTTTTCCCTCTAAAAACGTTTCACGGTGTAGATTCGTGCTTCATTCTAGTTTCCTTGCACGGTCCTAGTGTTACTCTTGAGTATTAGACAGCCCACGATTTTCAGGAGGGTAGAAATCTTTGTTCTAGTAAGATCAGAAAATCCTAATTTGCATTAAATTTGCATATTACAATTATTAAAATGTGATTTGTCCAGATACACAAATGCTCCAAGTGTAAAACTTTTCAATTATCAGCACTGATATGCAAGGAACTAGAATGTGGCACAAAAACACTGCAAAACGTTTTATCGGAAAAACTATGATTTTTAATAATTTATTCCTATCAAGCCACCTTAAACAATTATGCAGATAGAATATATTACAGTGCCTGAGAGGATTTGCCGAGGTATCCAAATGCTATCTCGTGATCATACCAGTCTTTGCTATTGATTAATTTGCTCTTATAAAATAACATTTATACTAGGATCAGAGTATCTAAACACAGAAATCGAAAACACTTTTTTGTATTTATAAAAGCGAAAAAAGGTTGAAATAAACAACTTAACTTTAGTTATATACCATAACTAAATAAAAAAAGCACGTGCATGCATGTAAGGGCTTGTGAGAAGCTTCAACAAAAAGAACTTAAGTTCAACAATGCTTAAACGTTTTAAGGTGAGGCTCCATACAGTTTCTTGAAAAATGGAAAATACAAGTTTTGGAGTCCAAAACACGTGCATAAACAATTCGGAAAAAAAAGAAACTAAATGTTATGCATAGTTAAACAGTCTGACAATCAATAAACTGTTACCAAATAAATAGCAACAGTTGTTGCTATGGCAACAATGACGTTTCAAAATGGCTGCCAATTACCTTCCAAACTAATTTAATTCGAAAAAATCTTTGGTGACCCCCAATTTTTTTTCATTAAAACTTTTCTTGAAGTATGAGTAATCAATAGGCCGCTTTTAAAAAAATTCTGTGGAAGCAATAATTTTTTCCCCGAAAAAATCATGTTTGTTAATTTTTAAAAAATTTGGATATAGCAAATACTTTTCACTGTTTTCAATATTCAGCCAGATTTCACTTTTTTAACCTATTTTTTTCTCTTTAATTCGACAAAACAAAGTCAAAACATGTTTCAGCTTTGTCAGCTTCGCCTGTTCAGTGTAAACGTCGTCAAAGTGTTAGAAATGAAAATGTGATTGGCTGTTGAGCCACCGAAGTGTTAATAGAAGAAATGTGATTGGTAATTGACGAATTTCAACGTTTTTTGGACTAAATATACCGTTTTTTTTAAAGTCAGTTATTATATAAAAGAAATACCGAATGATTTTCCGTGCAGGATACTCTGATCCAAACACTTGGAAAGTTGCTCGACTTACGAAAAGCTAAAAACACTCGCCTAGTAGCCTGCGTGGCTTTGGCATTTACCCGCGGGCAGTAGTATGGGCAAACGCCTGAAACATGTGATGCCCCGTCTGGTGTTTTTGAATTGTACATTGATTGGATGAAGAAGAATTGATGATTGGTCTGATTTTGGAATATGATTTTTTGACGGCAATTATATTAGTGTTGATTTCAGGAGTTATCATATTACTATATATAGTATTGATATAAAGGATGGCTTCGAATGTGACAGACATGGAGTGCATGGACAAATAAGCGAATGTATGGAGAAAGTATTGAATTATTTAAGCGCTATCGGTACGTCGTCATGACGTCGGATTGACGGCAATATTGTATATTAGTGATTGAAATTGTGAAATCGTATATGATATTTACTGTGTATGTTTGGCGAAGGCGAAGCATGAGATGATAAAAATGTCTGGAATTGTACTGTACTCGTGGTCTCTTCCTTGAAGAGTATTATAAACGACCAAATCTCTTCTCTTGAATCGCTTTAACTACACAGCAGTTCAGAAAGTTCACATTTCGAAAGTTGTCAAAACATTGACATCACTATTATTAGCTCACGTTCTGATTGGTTCTCTTAAACAAACATATTCGGTGGACGGAATTAAAAAAACACATGGTTTTGGGGCAGGCGGTATGTCCCGTTGCCCGTCTACCGCACAGGCTACTCACCTAGCGGCTCGTGTTTTTCTTACGCTTTTCTCAAGTCTCATAATATTCCGCGTGTTTGAATCAGAGTATCCTGCACGGGAAATCATTTGGTATTTCTTTAAAGGGCAATAGCACTAAAAATTAAGTTTGTCTAATTTGAAAGAACTCATAAAATTGTAATAGAACATCCTTTACAACTTTTTCGTATCTCTCTTCGACTTCAAGATATTTCAATTTGTTTGATATGTAAATGAGATGGTCTCTGACGTCAGGTGTGGGGTAAAATATTTTCACATGTAGCAAAACCAGTTATATCTCTAAGTTTGTTCAGCGAAATCATTTGAAACTGTGCACATAAAAACTCCTTGCGACGCTGAACATTTCATGTTAGATATGTAAGTGATTTTGCTCTGTAAGAAAATATTTTACCCCACTCCTGACGTCAGAGACCATTCATTTACATATCAAACAAATTGAAATATCTTGAAAACGCAGAAAGATACGAAAAAGTTGTAAAGGATCTTCTATTACAATTTTATGAGTTCTTTCAAATTAGACAAACTTAATTTTTAATGCCAATCCTCTTATTAATCCCAATATTAATAAATTTAAGAAAGTTATTTACCGTGTATGAAATGTCCAGTGTTATACAAAAAGTTTGACATAAGAACAAAATAAACAATTAAAGCTCCAAATATTGCAGATAACGAAAAGACGAAAGCAGTCCAGTCTCCCCAACGCCCGAAGTACGTGCGACAAATGTCGGAAAATTCCAAAGTCTCCCTTTCGTTTTTACCTAAAAAAAGGTCATTAAATAAACTTTTCTTAAAAAAGTGAGTAAAACCGTATGGCAAGTGCCAGGTTTTGTTAGTTCTTTCTGTACAAGCTGTCGTTGTTAAAACTCAGAATTCTAGACAGGACTTGAACTCATAAATTTCCAAATGCTAGCAAAATACTCCAACAATTGGCAGACTGAAGTTGTTTTCAATATTTACATCTGGGAACAAGTTAAACCGTACGTGAGTCAAAAATACATGTTGGGCCACAAGTTGCTATGTCTTCAAGCTGAATGTAACCAGCGAATTACAACATTAACTTTAAGCGGTTATTTGCATGCTAGTACCTTTATCTTAAGCAGTTATTTTCAAGTATCTGTAAGCAGTTATTTGCAGGTATCTGTAGACAGTTATTTGCAGGTAGCTGTAAGCAGTTATTTCAAGGTATCTGTAGGCAGTTATTTGCAGGTATATGTAGGCAGTTATTTGCAGGTATCTGTAGACAGTTATTTGCAGGTAGCTGTAAGCAGTTATTTCAAGGTATCTGTAGGCAGTTATTTGCAGGTATCTGTAGGCAGTTATTTGCAGGTATCTGTAGGCAGTTATTTTCAGGTATATATAGGCAGTTATTTTCCGGTATCTGTAAGCAGTTATTTGCATGTATCTATAGGCATTTATTTTCAGATAGACTGGAGGTAGTTATTTGCAAATATCTATGCGTATATAGTTATTTGCAGGTATCTTTATTTGCGCAGATAGACTGCAGGTAGTTATTTGCAAGTATCTGTGCGTATATAGTTATTTGCAAGTATCTGTGCGT
Source organism: Paragorgia papillata (assembly GCA_035771165.1). NCBI lineage: Eukaryota > Metazoa > Cnidaria > Anthozoa > Scleralcyonacea > Coralliidae > Paragorgia > Paragorgia papillata. The sequence goes on along the minus strand of JAWNZC010000341.1, from coordinate 822,071 downwards.
ATATAGTTATTTGCAGGTATCTTTATTTGCGCAGAAAGACTGCAGGTAGTTATTTGCAAGTATCTGTGCGTAGGTATTTGCAAGTATCTGTGCGTAGTTATTTGCAGGTACCTCTTTATTTGCGCAGCTAGAATGCAGGCAGTTATTTGCAGGTATCTGAAGGCAGTTATTTACTGGTATCTGTAGACAGTTATTCGCATGTATCTTTATTTGCGCAAGTAGACTGCAGGTAGTTATTTGCAGGTATCTGTAGGCAGGTATTCGCAGGTACAAGTACCTTTATTTGCGCAGATAGACTGCAGGCAGTTATTTACTGGTATCTATAGACAATTATTCGCAGGTACATGTATCTTTATTTGCGCAGGTAGACTGCAGACAGCTATTTGCAGGTATCTGTAGGTAGCTATTTAAAAGTAGAGTGCTGCGTAGAGAGTGTTTTGAACAGAAAAAATTGAAAATGTAGTAAACTGCCGAGGATTTCAGTGACGGAAACCTGACGTTTCGAGGGCAGCCCTTCATCAGAGTGAAATAGCTACATGTAGTTATTTTATTTCAGGTATTTGTATAGGCAGTTATTTTCAGGTATCTGTAAGCAGCTATTTTCAGGTATCTGTAGTCAGTTATTTGCAGGTATCCGTACGTAGTTATTTGCAGGTATATGTAGGCAGTAAGTTATTGAAGGTAGATGTCAACCTCGTCCCCAGGGCCATTTGTGGGGGCTGTGCCAAGATGGCGGCCAAGAACAAATGGCCCTGGCACAGGCTGAGCTATCACCACATCTGATTGGTCGAGATAACATTGGATGTTTTAGGTATTCTGATTGGTGGAAACGAGGCGGGCGGCAGGCTAACTCGCGGGCATTTGTTTTTAGGGCTCAAATTATACCAGAATTGCCGGCTGTTAAAAACAACTTCAAAATGAATGAAAATGTGAGGAAAGCTGGCGAAACACCCGTAAAAACGTCGGAAGAATATGTAATGATGGGTCGTGTCGTCTCTGTGCCCTGGCTGCCATAGAACGAAGTCCATGGGACGGCAATTCAGTGTGTTTTCTAAATCGGGCGAACGAAAGACTTGGTGCATGAAGAAAGTCAAAAAGTATTTTGGCTGCGAAAGAAAAGTACACCACAGGGCAGAATTTACGTGTTTGGCCATTGAGAAGCAGGCTTTTTTCAAACAGGAATTCTCGACTAAACGAAGCCTAAATGTTTTTCAAAACGCTGAATTGAATCCACCGAAAACTCACGATTCACGAAAACAAGGCGGCCTGGCCAGACCACGGCAATCCAGTTTCTTGCAAATTTGGTACAACGGTGAAGCAAATGATAAATAATAAGCATTTACAGATATTTATTAAAAGTGTATTTATTTTAATAACTCGACAATGTATTTGGAAATGAATGTTTTGATTGTTTTCAGTTTGGGTCAGTCAAGCTGAAATAAATATTCAGAAAAAAATTACCCTGACTAGGCGCGATATACTTAGTGAAGACTGGGTCCGAGTCAAAAATGAGTCAAAATTTGACTCATTTTTTTGCAGCCTGTGCCAGGGCCATTTGTTCCTGCCATTTTGTTTTGGCCGCCATCATGGCCCTGGGGACGAGGTTGGGTAGATGTAGGTATGTATCTGTAGGTAGTTATTTGCAGTTATCTGTATGTAGGTAGTTATTTGCAGGTATCTGTATATAGGTAGTTATTTGCAGGTATATGTAGCCAGTAAGTTATTGCAGGTAAATGTGGGTACTGTAGCAAGTTACTTTAGGTATCTGTAAACAAATTTGTTGGTACGTAATGTAGCAGTCTACCAACTCGCCTCAAAAAAAGGTGGAATGATAAAGAATACCGTTTCAACGTACTAAATTTAGCAGCAAAATGAACGATTTGACGAGTCGTGTAAAACGATAACCCAGCGATAAAAATCATCATAAATACCCCACAAGTAAAACCAGCCTATAAGAAAACCACAGAAAGAAAATATGACAAACAAACGGACATTCAGAGATTGCACACCTCCGCCAGGGGGGCAGTTATTAAAGATGTTTAAAAAATCCAAACCATCCCACTAACCAGGTTAGCCCACAAGACCTTCCTACACATGTGTATAGATAATCATATGATAGTGAGTACAATTAAGGATTTACACTACAAGTGATATTTGAAAATTTTGCCAAAATGGCACGAGCGTTAGGCGAGTTAATCCTTAATTGTACGAGCAAAATCATGATTACTCATTTATTATATGCATGACAAAATTACGACACGTACTCTTCGTACTCACTCACGCCTTTAAAAACATCTTGTTTCATTACTTGACAAGAAACATTTTCACTCTGGGCATTCTCTGTACTCATTTCAAAATATTTACATGGAATCTTTAGTTCATAGTGTACCACAAGTCGTTGGAAATGTGAAAACTTTCCATTGCAGAATTGGCCGCCATTTTTAATTTTATTGTCAATATCGTTCCCAGGGCCTTGGGAGCAGTACAATTAATAAAATAATTGTACTGCAGTACAATTAATAAAATAATTGTACTCCTCTCAACCAATCAGAATGCAGTAATTTTGTCATGCATATAATAAATGAATGAATAAAATGCTTGATTGCACTCGTACCGAAATTATGCAAAAATGTTTGCATAAAATAAGGTAATGATCGCAATCAAGCAATTGTCTTCATTCATTTCTTCTACACGGAGAAACTTGTGGTCAGATTTTCATGAAATTATCATCCAATCCAGACAGACAGACAGACAGACAGACAGACAGACAGACAGACAGACAGACAGACAGACAGACAGACAGACAGACAGACAGAAGTAAAAACATAACCTCCTAGTGGAGGTCATAATTCTTAAAAACAGTTGAAAACACTACTTATTTTGTTAACCACCTTTGCAGCAAGATTAATGCAATCGAATGTTTTCCATGTACAGTGGATTTACCTGACTTATGGCCCATGGCATACTGAGTAATGATGTTCCCATCATCGTGTTCCATATCGAAAAGCTTCAAAAAACACAAAAACTTCCATTTCAGAATCTCTCTCAGAGAAACACGAAGAGAACATTTCATAATGTTCTTACACTGCCAAAGTTAACAAAAAAATTTGTTAACACGGCCGAGCAGGATTTAACTCACGCCTTCGCATGCCGGTGTAACAGGCCCAAATACCCCCCCCCCCCCCCCTTCCGGACCAGACACCCCCTTCCGAAATCCTTTGAAACACTTAAGCCTGGTTCTCACTTGTCGTAAGAATCGTAACAATCGGGGATTTTTCCAGTCCCCGATCGTTTGGGATTGTTGCGACAGGTGTGAACTTGGTTGAAGTAACGTCCCAGACAGTCGCCGATCTGATCGGAAGCATCGCAATAATCGGAATCATTTCTATTTGGAAAATGCATCCCAGACGGTCGCCGACGCTCGGGGATTCTTACGACTAGTTACGACATGTGTGAACACTGAAACCACTCGTCTGGGACAATCGGGGATGATTCTCGATAATACAAGATGGCGTCCAGCGAAAGCTACCTGAAATCTCTAGCAGGAAAGTTCAGAAACGGTGAAGACACCGCGTTTATGGAAATTGTAAAATAATTCCCTTGTCTGTATAATAGGAGTAGCGCACAATTCAAGGATAAAGACTTAAAATTGAATTCATGGAAGAAGATCGCTGCTTTGCATACCACCGAAGGCAGTCATGAAACAGAAGTTCTTTATACTTGCAAGCAAAGATATGAGAGTATTCGCACTGCCTTTTCTCGTTATTTAAAAAATGCAAACTGCCTTCGGGTTCAGGGAGTGTCGTTGTCCGTGTAAAATCATCCTTCTGTTTAAGGCCGCCATCTTTAAAGTTTAAACTTTGGCACGAATTACGACAAGTCACGACAAGTGTGAACCTGGCTGTCGTAAGAATCGCCGACGATCGGGGATAGACTGTCCCCGATTCTTACGACAAGTGAGAACTAGGCTTTAGCAAAACATCTTAAACCAAGGTCGGAACGTAATGACACATGTTTCGAAACAAACAATAAAGCTTTTAGATGGTTAAATGAAAAGCATTCCATATAGGCGTTTATTATAAGTGAAGTACGTCAAAGCACCATTAAAATGTTAATCACAGTCTGAATTTCGAATATAATAAACGTTCAATGTCACATCGTTGACGCGGTTGAGCTGATGTTTCGAAGCGCTTAATTAGACGCCGGTTTTCAGGTCTGGTATACTTTGAAAAGGGCGCTAATTTCACGGTGATTATTTTAGAAGCACTGTTTTTTTTTCGGTAACGAGCTCTCAACTCGTCAGACCATATGCCACAAAAATTAAATGGATATCGTTAGAAAGCTATTAATTTGTAGAATACAATGTTGTATTTGATTTTGCGATAAACACAAGCCAAGAATAGTTGCAAATTTTTCTAGTAAAACCAGAGGACTTCACTCGGGGCGATTTAAGAACAAAGCGTTTCATTTTGTTCAAAAAATTTTCGTAGTTCGATTCCAAGATAAATTTCCAGCAACATGGCGTCAGAGTTTTTTTATTTATTGCCTGGTTTCAATTTTATGACTTATTTTGTCCGAATGTTGGTCGAAAAACAGGATTTTCAAATTTGGTCGTCAATAAAATCGGCAAAACTCGACTACTGAATAACTATTGAGTAATAACTTTGTAATATAGAGCCATATTGCAATTACACTTTATAATTTTTATAATTTAGTTTAGTATAGCTAATTTTAAATTTCCTTTGTAAATTGTATAATTTATCTCTTTCGCATGGGAGGCAAATAAAGAATTTCACTCACTCACTCACTCACTCACTCACTCACTCACTCACTCACTCACGCACGCACGCACGCACGCACGCACGCACGCACGCACGCACTCACTCACTCACTCACTCACTCACTCACTCACTCACTCTCACTCACTCACTCACTCACTCACTCACTCACTCACTCACTCACTCACTCACTCACTCACTCACTCACTCACTCACTCACTCACTCACTCACTCACTCACTCACTCACTCACTCACTCACTCACTCACTCACTCACTCACAATATTTTTTCGGCTTTAGTGAAATACAATCGTAGTGTTAAAACATGGGTTACTTACATTGTCACCCAACTACTTTGACTCCCAAGACCATCACTCGACTTAGTTATGACTAAAAATAGCTCGGGAGGTAAAACATGCTTTGGAATCACCTAATAAGTAGCAAATATATAACTTTTCAAACTCATTAATAATTATTTAAATAAACACATTAAGGTGGCTCGACAGTCTAAATCATGAGAAATTACGTTTTCTCTTCATGGAAAGTTTTGCACAGATCTCATGAGCTTCACTTTAGTTCATTGCATAGCTCTGGCGGTGGTCTTGATTGTTGGAAAGATTTCTACTTGTAGCACTTGCGTATCTAGAGGAAGTACGAGTGGCGTGTGCTGTTAGGGCGCTGCCTCTCACCGCATGTAATCCAAAGTTAAGCCCAGTTGGAAGGGGTTAGTACGTCTGGGCATAACCTCGTCTCCTCGTTCTCGAGCTTGAGACGCATGCGATATATAGTTGCATGTAGTTTCTCCTGTGCTTCGAGAGTTTTTCGTCGGGTTCTCCGGTTTTCCTCCCTCCATAAAAATCAACACCTACATCTTAACTATTTAATGTATATTGTAAATATAACTATACGGATTTATCTATTCGGTTGTACACTGTAATGCTCATTCGATCATCACGTCATGGAGAATTATTATTATTATTATTATTATTATTATTATTATTATTATTATTATTATTATTATTATTATTATTATTATTATTATTATTATTATTATTATTATTATTATAATATTTATTATTATACTGAATATAATCATATGTGATTCAAGTAGCCAATTGTGAGTTACCTCAAGAAGTGAGATTTGCAATTGTATATATCTAAGAAAAACTTATATTAATGAAGTTTCCATTATTATTATTATTATTATTATTATTATTATTATTATTATTATTATTATTATTATTATTATTATTATTATTATTATTATTATTATTATTATTATTATTATTATCATCAATATTAATTATGATCCGTTCAAGTTTTATTTGTCTACTTTTGTCCTGTGTTATATGTTCATTTTGTGGAAAAGATTTTGTGTCCCTTGGTCGCCATCAATGGCGTTGTAAAGACAAGATTAATGATCGTAATTCAAATGTTCATTCTAACCATCATACATCACATGGAATAAATGCGGAACCCGTCATCAGTTCGCCAACTACAGCTGTTATTAAAAAGTCGGGAACCAAGTGTTGTTGCGGAAAGGTTTGCAAAGGAGCTCGAGGTATGAAGATGCTTCAACGTAGTTGTCGGGTCATCTTGGGGCTAAATCACGAGCTACTAGAGAATATATTTTGAACAGGAAGAAAGCAACGACTATGATGGAGACCTAGATGACATTGGCAGCACCTCAATCTACAATACTAATCAAGATGACGAATATCCTGAGTTAAAAAAAGGTATAAATCTTCCTAAAACCAATTCAGAATGGCTAACGGCCAACGAAGATTTCAAATTTTCATTAATGTCTAATCCACCAATCAAAAGTAACGATTTAAATACATCAATTAAAGTACTAAATGGCACAATCTACAACTACTTTGCTGAAAACTTTGGCCTTGTGGAATGTCTGTCGGATAATTTACTCAATAATAAATACAAGAATCACAGCATAAAGAACTTGAAGAAAGCACTGAAACTACTTAAATCATCAAAGTCTGATCTTGCCGAAATTAAATATGTCTCTCGTCTCGTGCGTAATAAGCTCAAATCTAACCCAACTAATGACAACGTTTCTAATAATACCGACGATTCGTTTAACCACGACAAATACTTTGAACGTAATTTCTGGGGATATGTGAAGAAAATTATTAATTGCAACGAATCGATTCTCCCTACCTTCAATATGGACGATTGTTTAAAGTATTTTAAGACAGTTTTGACCAAGATCAACCCAAACAAAATATTTCAAATTCCAAGTTGGATTCCAATGTTACCCGATCCCATTATCGAATTTAACCTTGAACCTCCAACTTATCAACAAATAACAAACATTATTCGTAAAATGAAAACATCTGGCTCACCATGTCCTCTAGACTTGGTCCAAGTCTGTCTCTCGAGGGGACGTCGAGCGCGCCGTTCGCGGCGCGCGAGGAGAATGGGGAGAGGGAGAGAGAGACTGTCTCTCTCTCTCTCTCCCCATTCTTCTCGCGCGCCGGGAAGCGGCGCGCTCGACGTCCCCTCGAGAGACAGACTTGGTCCAAGTCTACATGTCCTCTTGATCAAATCTCCATTATATGTTTTAAACGTTGTCCATACCTCCGAACATATTTAACCGAACTAATTGAAGCCGTCTGGCTTTCCGGAACTGTTCCTGATGAATGGAAGAAAGCTTGCACCATATTAATCCACAAGAAAAACGATACTAATCTTCCCGAAAACTTCCGTCCAATAACTCTTCAATCCGTACCACTGAAAGTATTCACTTCAAGTCTCCGTAATGCAATGTTCTCCTACCTACTCGCCAATGGCTTTACCGAACACGGAATTCAAAAAGGCTTCACCCCTCATATATTGGGATCATTTGAACACACAGCACAAATGGCTTATATAATCAATCAAGCACGAATAAGACAGCTCGATCTCTCGTTATAACCCTCCTTGATCTCAAAAACGCGTTTGGTGAAGTACATCATAATCTAATCCAATCTGTTCTTGGCTATCATCACATGCCTGAACATATTCAACTCATGATTAAAAGTCTCTACACGAACTTTAAAAACATCAATCATCACATCTGATTTTAACACCCCATTTATAGAAGTAGGTCGTGGAGTTTTACAGGGAGATTGCCTCAGTCCATTGCTATTTAACCTATGCTTCAATACTTTTATCCAGCATATAAAATCTGAGAAATATCAACAGTTTGGTTTTTCATATAAAATTCTCAACCCAGTTCATTGGTTCCAATTCGCCGACGACGCAGCTGTAATCACCGGCCAAGAATCTGAAAATCAAAACCTACTAAACCGTTTTACAATTTGGTGTCAATGGTCGGACATGATTATTCGAATAGATAAATGTAGCACCTTTGCCATAAAAAAAGCTCTCACCAAACCAGTTCAATACATCCCTAAGTTAATTATTGACAAAACTCTTATTCCGGCTGTTGAAATTGGAAAATCATTCTGCTATTTAGGACGGTACTTTGATTACGAAATGACAAATAATGAACATAAATCGAAATTAGTCTCCCAACTAACTGACCTCATGAAAGAAATAGATCTGAAGCCGTTACATCCGAAAAACAAGATTCTCCTATACAGTCGTTACGTTCTTTCAAAACTCTCATGGCATCTCACTATAGCAACAATTCAAAAGACCTGGATTTCTGAAAACCTGGATTCAGTTTTCAAACAATATATTCGAAAATGGCTTGAGGTACCTATTTCTGGATCCACTTAGCAACATTTACCTAACCAGTAACAAATTTGGTCTTAATATCATCCCCCCATCAACTAAATTCATACAGTGTCAAACAATCATCCGCAGTGTTTTGAAATCATCTCCTAATGAATCAATAACCCACCTATGGAAATCGTCGTCTAACCATACTAACATTCAATATGATCAATATACATCGACAAAAGAAGTAATTAAGTCATTCCGTGAAATTCAAGAAGAAAAATTGGAAAATCAGTTAAAATGTCAAGGTTCATTCTTCTCCAGCATTTCAAAATTCTCTCTACCCCAAGTAAATTCGATTTGGCCAACCTGTCAATCCAAACTACCCAAAAATATTTTCAACTTCGCCATTCGTTACATAAACAATTCGCTACCAACCCGTTAAAATCTTCAAAAGTGGGGACTCTCGTCGTCTTCTGAATGCTCATTCTGCCTTAAACCTGAATCTTTGTTGCACGTTGTTGCTGGCTGCAGTTCCTATCTTGATCGATTTACTTGGAGACACGACTCAATCCTAAATTTTATTGCTAATAACCTCCCATCAGAATATATTCAAACCATTTATGCTGACTTGCCATCATTCTCTAATCCCTCTATTATTACTGGTGATGACTATCGTCCTGATCTACTAATTTTGACCAAAGACAATTTTCTGTATGTACTCGAACTAACCGTCGGATATGAGACTAACCTAAGAAAAAATATACAGCGCAAACACTCAAAATATAAAGAGATGATCATAGAACAAAAGAAAAAATTCCAGTCGGTAAAGTTCGTAAATCTCTCAATCAGTGCACTCGGTGTTTTTGAAAAAGAATCTTCGGTTTTTATAGAAATGTTGGATCGTTTGAACTCAGACAAGGCTCATGTTAAATATATCATTAGGAAAATCATTAATATTGCAATAAGGACGACATACTACGTTTTCTGTTCTAGAAACAAGGATTGGACGAATCCAGATTTAATGAACTTCTAATATCTTACTTTTTATATCATATATTTATGTAATTGTGTAGTGTAATATATAACCATTATAGTATATCAAGTAGCCAATTGTAAATTACCTTTAACAGTGAGATTTGCAGTTGTAAGTATATAAAAAATTCAATAAAGTTTTCATTATTATTATTATTATTATTATTATTACTATTAGAGAAATTGTGTTTGAGGTAAGCGGCAGATTTTATGGAAATTAAGTTTTCATTTCTTCACTTAGGTAAACTCTGAGGGTATAAAACTTTTCAATAATCGAGACAACCGCCAGAGCTATGCATTGAACTAAAATGAAGCTCATGAGATCTGTGCAAAACGTTTTATGGAGGAGAACGATAATTTCTTATGATCTAGACTGTTGACCCACCTCAAATAATCACATGTACTAGTTTGCCTTGCTCTGAAGAAGTCCTGAGTCAACAAGGACAAAAGCTCAACAAAATAGAACACGGTTTTAACGTAAATTTATTTTAATAGCTTAACTAAACATCGCAGTGCAAAGTTTCAAATCACTTATCATTAATACTTGATGAAGAAAAATAGAAACGAAGAAATATTTTTTAAAAATTAATATTTAGAAATCGGAGGAAGATAGTTTTTTTAGGGTGAAATTTAGCAAACGTTTACAGTGGCGCTCAAAAGTTTTGTAACACCTTCGTGGACTGGAATGCGTGTAGTGTGCGTGTACACGCAACATACATACACGCACTACACGCAAAGCTTTCGTGTATAATAACTACACGCAAAGCTTCGTGTATAATAACTACACGCAAAGCTTCGTGTATAACTACACGCAAAGCTTCGTGTATAACTACACGCAAAGCTCCGTGTATAACTACACAAAACTTTGTGTATGATCAATACATAACTACACGTAGTTTTGCGTAGTATGGTAATATTTCACTGAAATATTTGGCAAAAGCATAAGCCTAGTTTCCATATGATCGCTACGATCGCTCAAAAAAACCTCAGCGATCGCAGCGATCATATGATCAATGCATGCATTCACGATCGCCGAGATAGAACATTTTCTGCCTCGGCGATTGTAGCGATCACGACTATAGCGATTGTAGCGATCGTGGTTTTCGTATGGTTAAGTTTATTTTTGAGCGTTCGTGGCGATTGCAGCGACCAATTTGAGATGATGTTCACAGGGTCCACAGCCAGTTGTTTTTTTCTTGCCGGAAATATTTCTGCCTTCTAATTCACTTCGGAAGAGACGCCGTAAACAGTTCACAGCAAAGTTTTGTTTTGAGCTGGATATTTTCATAAGTTGCTGCAATTCATCGAACGATAGTACAGAACTATAAGACTGCTGACTGCGGCTGATAGGACTCTGCTAATATATTGTATCATGTAGCCCAAAATTATACTGATGATACGCAATTGTCAAGGAGCGAACTACTGTATTTATGTTTTTCATGACTACACGCAAACTTCGTGTAGTTAAGCGACTGTGAGGACAAAGCGACAAATCAAAACAAGCGCAAGCTATTCTTTGCCCAAAACACTTTGTGAGGTACTGTAAATACAACCTATAGTCATCTTGGCATGTAAAATTTATATTGTATCATGTAGCCCAAAGAGTTAACCTTTCAAAATTATACTGATTATACGCAATTGTCAACGAGCGAACTATTTTTCACGTGCAGTCAACTACACGCAAACTGCGTGTAGCGGACTACACGCAAACTGCGTGCGAGTGTAACTACACGCAACTGCGTGTAGTGCGAGGTTGCGTGTAGTGCGAAGCTTCGTGTAGTTTGACTGTACTACACGCAGTATGTACTACACGCACTTGTAAAGTGCGTGTATTGTGCGTGTAAACACACCAGGCAGGTGTTACAAAACTTTTGAGCGCCACTTGTATGTCGATTTTCTCTTACGGTCAAACCGGATGTTCTTTCCCGCGCGACCTTGCAATATTGACAGCAACATTGCAATGTTGACTTGCGAACGGTACACGGCGATTTCTCTGCAAGTTGCTAAATAATTGTATTTTAAATATCGAACTTCGCAAATTTGAAGTTCTATTGAAAGTCAAATTCTTCATTAGTTTGAGAGTTCTTTCAAATATGACAAACTAAACTTTTGCTTTATAGCACTTTAAAGGGTATTGGCAATAAAAATTAAGTTTGTCTCATTTGAAAGAACTCGTCAAATGGTATAAGAAGACCGTTTACAATTTTTTCGTATCTGTTTTAGAAATATTTCGACCAAAGACAGCGTGCTGTCCGCCATCTTGGAATTATTTTCGATATTGCATGTGACATCATAAGCAGGGTAAAGTGAAATCTTTATCTTGCCAACCTTATGACATTATGAGCTAGAAACTCGATTTTGTTGCGTTATTTCCATTTTAAATTGCCCCACAACATTTAAAAAGCCTTCCGTCGAAATTTGGTCACCCACGGAGTAGTTTCATCAGGTTTACCCTGCTTGTGACGTCACCAATTTCCTAGTTAATTAGACCCAATATTACAACAAGATGGCGGACAGCTCGCTGTCTTTGGTCGAAATATTTCAAAACACAAGAAAGATACAGAAAAATTACAAAAAGGTCTTCTTACACCATTTGACGAGTTTTTTCAAATGGGACAAATTTAATTTTTACTGCCAATACCCTTTAAGATCTTTAATTGTCAATGAGCAGTTCTTACCAATTCTGATTTCTCTTTATGTAAAATTGAGTAGTATCTATATCTGTTATATGTTGCCGATTGTTCCACGTTAGCTGATAACCTCGGGTTGTTTCGAAGCAGCGGCGATGGGCGCGTAAATGGTTTTCTGTCTTGGTACGAAAGACGAACCTGGATCGCATTTTCATCAGATCCTGAACTATTGCTAAAAATCAAACAGTGCATGGTATCATTTGATTTGTAAAACTATCAAGTATAAAAAGTGAAAAAGTTATTAGGCTCAGTTTAAAGTGCCTATGACACGAAAATTAAGTTTGCCTTATTTGAAAGAACACTTAAAATGACAGAGTAAGATTTTTGCAGTTTTTCATTTCCTTGCTTCGTTGTTGAGATATTTCAGTTTGTATAATATGCAAATGACAATGGTGTGACGTACACGGGCATAATGACTTATCAATCAACATCATCAATATCAACATCATTTTTATTATATAAAATACAACATAAAATAACAACACACCCACATTTAGCAAGCTATTCGAGGTGAGGGGTTGCATAACTAACTATATTTACAAAAACACTCAAAAAAGCACAATAGCAGACCTGACTGCTATATTAGCAAATTAGCGGACTCTGGAGTGATTTTTTAATTATTTTTTTGAGAAAAGAATTTGAGAAAAGAATTTGAAGACTCGTGTAGTAGTAAAAAAAAAAGAATCTAAAACATTTGGATTAAAATTCATTAAGAGAAACAACTATTATAACCTGGAATCTGTTTGCATAATTGGGACGAGATCAACATAATCATCACAAGATACAATAACTTTAACAAGTATACTCTTACATTTCTTAGTAAATTCAGATTTACTAAGAGTGCGGATTGAAGGTGGCAGACAATTCCATACTTTCACACCGGTTGTGGAAAACGACTTGGTTTTGATATGTAATCTTGATCGAGGTTGATAAAGATTACCACGCACTGCACACCTGGTATTATAATTATGAGAATCACTAATACTAGTAAATAATGTGGATATATTAAGTGAGAAGGTTATACATCTTTGTTATTATCACACAAAAACACTTGAAATTCTACATGTTTCCTGTTGTGGGAAATACACACGCACATGCTTCATTCAAATTAAATTTGGTTTTATAATAGCGAAGATATATAACCTTTTCCGATATAAGTCATTATGCATGCACGTGTACGTCACACCATTGTCATTTGCATATTATACATTATACAAACTGAAATATCTCAACAAGGAAGCAAGGAAATGAAAAACTGCAAAAGATGTTACTCTGTCATTTTAAGTGTTCTTTCAAATAAGGCAAACTTAATTTTCGTATCTATTACTGACTACTCAACTACATACATGTAAGTGACAAGCACAAAATTTAAATAGAAAAATCCGTTTGTTCGTTTAAGTAAAGTCTTATATTTTCAAATTATTTGCGTTAAAATGTCATTTAGTAGGGGTACAGTACGTACATGCTGTGCATTAAGATTTCATACAACTCGTGGCACTTGTGCATTGTTGACTTAAAACGTAGAGCACGTATACATGTAGTGCATGTCAGTGATGTTTTCCAAATTTTAGAAGTGGGGGAACGCTCACTGAAGTCAAATGAGCGTGGCCACTGGTCGTAAAATTAAATGGGCGTGGCTCCTGTCGTGAAAGTTAATGGTGTGTGAAAAGACTACTAAAAGCCTTGCTCAGGCTAGCTGGTTGCCTAACTTGGTTGAAAACGAGTACACTCATTGACTCAAAGCAAAAATAGTGCGGTGTTGAACGGTGTTGCACTACGTTTAATTTTTGTTAGGGGAAACGGCGTCCCCCCGACTAAAATAGTGGGTGAACGCCGTTCCCCCGCGTCCCCCCTGAAAAACATCACTGGTGCATGTGGTACGTTTGCGAGCTTCGTGTAATGGAACAGACGTTTGGTGGACGTTCGTCAAGCTCAATTACTCAGAAAATATTTCTGAGATATTCTGAGATATTCTCAGAAATACGTATACTTTCTGAGTAATTGAGCTTGACGAACGTCCACCAAACGTCTGTTAACGTACAGACTTACACACTCTATGACATTGTATCTATCTGCTTCGTATAGTGGATACAAAAAAGCTAGTGAGAACAGTGGTGACTGATGGCATAAGCGTAAGACAGTGTATAAGCCTAAGAGGTCCACGGAGTTATCTGTAACATGTAGTCAGTCATATACTGTAAAATATAATGTTACCCTCTTTAAATAAAGCCTAGCCTAGCCTATTCTATTCCATTCTAAGAAGAACGAACATCTGGGGTCGTGCTTCTTACGTCTATGTTTACAGTACAGTACAGTACAGTACAGTACAGTACAGTACAGTACAGTACAGTACAGTACAGTACAGTACAGTACAGTATACTGTATCACCACTGTTCTCACTACCGAAGCTTTTTTTGTGCCTTGCCTTACGCTTATACTTACGTTCTTACCCTTAAGCCTGGTTTTCACTTCGACTTTATAAGAATAAACAATGGGAACTGTATTCATCATATATCTACATTTTACTGCAGTGATAAAAGTCTTCGCTCGGAACGCGAGTATTTACACTTTATGTGGTGACCTTCTTTTTACCTTATTTTAAGAGATACCCACAAGTGTTGTGGTAACCTTAGTTTAAAATAGGTAACTTGATTGGTTTCTATTTTTTAAACCAGAGTAGCACTATACACCACGTCTTACCCTTCACCTTGGTTACCCACAAAAACTGTTTAGTACTAATTCAGTCATAAAGGAAGAACATACAGTACTGCATACTGTAGTATGGTAAACCTACTGGTTTTTGCTGGTAATTTCCACTCCATTACTTTGCACTCCAAGAAGGGGTGTGGTTTCTTCCATTGTATACCTGAGTGTATTTACAGCACTAAAAATAATATTGTAGGATTTTAAATGTTTTAAGCAACTTGCACAAGACTACCAAAAGCAAGGGGGAAGAAGAATGGGGGAAAGAGGGGGCTTTCTCCAAAGTAAGCATTCTGTAAAAAACAAAAGAACTGTAGTGTGTGTGTGGGGGGGGGGGGGGGGGGGGGAGAGGTTCTGGAAGGAAAATAATATTTTGGGCTTACTTTTCAAGATTTGCATGTGTAACCAGAACGTCGGGAAGAAACTGTAAATGTACTGTTAGAATTAAACAGTAGAATTAACCTCACAGAAGCTTTTATACTTCTTCAGGTCAATTATCAGGTTTTCAACCATTGTTGGAGACCAAGACCATTTTTTTTGCTTCGTATTTGCTGCTCTATCAATTGTTTCACTTTCTGCCACCATTTTGTTTCACAGTTTTGCCTCGGGTAGGTGAGCCAACTTTATCTCGCCCCCTAGGGTCACCCTCCTTGCGACGTAGGGTTACCCTACGCCAGGGTGACCCTACTACCTGAGACAAGTATGAAATTCCCCATGTAAACGCTCGCTGTCGAGACTAAGTAAAATGAACACAAAGTTGGCTCCCCCAAGGTAGCTCGGGGGCAGGGTGACCCTTCTACCAGGGACAACATTTGTCCATGTAAACGGCCTCTCAGTAACCCAAACAAAAACCCTAACCCTAGTCAGAAATGGAGTTTACTGCCTGGCTCATAGTGAGTTAATACCAAGCTTCATTCAAGATGCCTTTCTTGAGTTTCAGACTAGTGGCTGTGTGAATTGGTTGAGAATTTAAAAATGTTTGTTAACCCAAGCCGTAACAAGAGGGAACTGGGAGAAGTCTAAAGTTTCTGTCTCAGATTCACATACTCCAAACTTTTAAATTCCTCCAATTCACTCTTGTGTTTGTCTCAGGTTATATAAACACAGGATGTCCATTTTGCATGTGCTGTAATAACACAATAACAGTGTGACTGTGCAAGATGCAACCTATTTTATAAAATACATGTAGATTATCAAATACTGGTAACATAAACAATATAGAGAATAATACATGGATGTACGGAAATATGAAATTTATTTCGAGTGTTGACCAGGATATCTCACGAGTGAGTGAAGCGAACGAGTGGCATATCCTGTTCAACACGAGAAATAAATTTCATATTTCCAAGCATCCATGTATTGTTCTGTTTATTATATAAAAAAATTGTCCTATTGCCTTGCAAAAATTGCATTAAACTATAATGCTGATTCAGCGATAATCATCACATGTGCGATTATCATAAATAATCGCACATGTGAGATTATCACTTTTATTAGTGGTGGAAAAATCAATAAAACACTCTATTTTATATAATAAATAGTGATAATTATGGAAATACCAGTATATCGCATCAGTCTATAAATCTCAAAGGTATACAGTAGAATAGAAAATATTACAATGACCAAATTTTGTCTTCGAGTGTTAGTAGCAATGCAGAAGTGAGCAAAAGTGAACGAGTGGTTATGTAACATTGTTTACTTCATAAACATAATGATCTAAAATTACCATACATGGTTAATTTTTACTGCACTTAAATAAGATATTGTTGAACCAAATATCTTAACAATATGTAAAAATATCATTAGTATTAAATACGATTTTTCTCAGTGGCTGAAAGCTCTGTATATCACACTAGAGTTTATAAAATAAACTGAATTACCCACTCAAGCAAACTGTTTCCAAAAGAGGAGATTATCAGTTCACCATATTCCAATCAAAATTATCACATACCCAGAGCCTTTGTGGCATGTGTAAACAAAGGCTCAGGGATAATCCATCACTGGGAAGTGTTTCGACTGGCTAGCTAAAGGTGGCTAAGCCTTTGAGCTGACAACAGGTTTTTCTGTTTCCAGTGATGGTTATTCCAGAGCCTTCATTTGCATGCATGGTGAAGGCTCTGGGTATGAGATTGTATTCAAATGTGAGTAGGTCTGTTGATTGGTGGATCAAGGGGAGGGCAAGTGCCAGGGGCCCTGCACTTTTAGGGGGCCCTGCAGATTTTTGGGGCCTTTAAATAAATATAAATATCTTAGAAATAGAACCAGCGTTACAGAAATATAGGTTGAGATGTACAGTACCATAGATAAACACAAACATTTTTACAAGATAGCTATTCACAGCTGCCTGCTGGTTGTGGTTTTCTAATTCACTTTCAGCTACTAATGTGCCAGGGGGCGGCCCCGCTCATGCTTGATCCACCCCTGATCACTGACAAATGAAAAAAATAATACACCCCCCCCCCCCCCCCCCCCCCACACACACACACACCCAAGAATATGGGGTGATGTATAAGAAATATATAAATATTTACAACATTGAAATTGCCCATTTTAACAATAAGCTTTACTTACAATTACAATTTAAAGATCACAGCAGAACTTCGATGAGAAACGTAGTCCTTGACAGTGAAACCACATGTCCACAAATAAGCGGTAAAGATTAGAGAAACCAACATGTATAAAATGCCAATTGGCCATGATTTCGTGAGGAAAATCTCGCATAATTTATTTCGAAAACAAAAATGAATGCCAAGTGCCAACCGCATATTAAATTACATTTGCAACTTATCGAATATACGATTCGTTCGAAGATAAAACATACATGTAGATGATGTATTTTTAAATTCATTATTTTGACCACGATTTCGATATTTGCCGTAGGTGGCCACATTTATATGAAATATATAGACTTGCCCTTACCGCTTTATTGAACAAGGTCAGTATTGACAGCTAAGCTTCTGTTGAATAACTTCTTGTAAAATTATAAAAGGAGGTGTTTCTTCTTCTGTACCAGACTATGACCAAAAATACTAAATAGTAATTTCCTCAGCAGTAACATACGTTCTCTTACGCAACATGCATTTGCGTAACACCATTTTGCATTCAGATCATATCCACATATCATATAGCCTGCGTGCAGACGCTCCATCCCAGATCCCAAATAACAGGGAATAAGAGCGACTGCGTGTCAGCGCCAAATTCCGTGTTCTGTAATTTATTCCGATTAATTTGCAATTCAGCAATACTTACAGCGAGTGTCAACGACTAACGAGCATTCGCTAACCACTTAAGAATCTATATGAAGAAAGAAACTCTGATCGATAAATAGGATACTCTGAGCTTCGTAGGAAGGTAATAAAACAAAAACAAACATCGAGGAGCAAAGGTCGTATTATAAGTGTCGTATTTCACTGTGATGTTTGAAGCGATTCACAAGTTCAGTCCCGCATCTTTTTCGGCTGTTTGATAGTTCTCAAACAACATTACGCCGACTATAAAAGCTTCTAAAAGAATTAACAAACTCATTTTAGTCCGTGCTTTGGTACAGTCTCGATTAATGCATTCAGGCGGACCAGACAAAAGTCCATTGCCTTCGTCTGCGTTGTAAACAACAAAACATTCAAAACGGAAGCAGTTGTAATTAGCCAATTGAATATCGCGTATAAATATTTGGCTAATCAGACAGCGTCCCCGGAATCCGTGCGGACAGACGACGTCACAGAACAAGAATTACGGAGCTGATTCATAGACGTTCTTCTTCGTGGATTTTCCGAACGTCTATGGCGTAGGCTACATATCATACCGTAAACCTCCGAATATAAGCCCCGGGCTATACTCGTTCGTAAGGGGGGGGGGGGGGGAGGGCTTATATACGGGCGGGCTTATATACGGACAATATTTAAGAAATAGAAAATGGCCGCCCGCGTTTATATAACCTGATGCAAACACGAGAGTGAGTTGGGAGAATTCGAAAGTTTATGTGAACCCGAGCCGTAGGCGAGGGTTTACATAAGTACTTTCGAATTCTCCCAACTCACTCAAGTGTTTGCATCAGGTTATATAAACACAGGGCATCCATTTTCTATTTCTTTTATGAAATAAGGTTAAAAAATAGGCCGTGACATCACAACCGTGTTTACATAGCAAAACACGGTAATTGACCAATCACAGCGTGCGTAAGACGCAACCTATTTTATAATTTGTGTTATAAAATAGGTTGCGTCTTACGCACGCTGTGATTGGTCAATTACCGTGTTTATATCAGGCTATGTAAACACGGTTGTGATGTCACGGCACATTTTTTAGCCTTATTTCATAAAAGAAATAGAAAATGGATGCCCTGTGTTTATATAACCTGATGCAAACACTCGAGTGAGTTGGGAGAATTTGAAAGTACTTATGTAAACCCTCGCCTACGGCTCGGGTTCACATAAACTTTCGAATTCTCCCAACTCACTCTCGTGTTTGCATCAGGCTATATAAACACGGGTGGCCATTTTCTATTTCTTAATTATAGCACAACGTTAACATATAAACAAGGATAAGATACTATATACGGGTGGGGTTATATTCGGAATGGTGAGAGTGTTAGTAAATTGGTGGGCTTATACATTGGTGGGGGGGGGGGGGGGGGGGGCCCCACTCATATTCGAGGGGCTTATATTCCGAGGTTTACGGTAGATGATCAACGCACGAGAATGAAGGCAAAATGCATTCTCCCAGACCCAATCCAAATACGATATATACGATCGGAAATCGCATACAAAATCGGCCACTTTCATGGGGCAGTTCGCAGTCCACGTGCGTGCTGGCTCAAGTGAGTTGTCGGCCGTGTATTGATCATGACCACTGATCTCAAATAATATACTCATTATACTGGATAGAGCATCCGGTGTTCGCAGTGAAGTCGGAATAGATTAGCGGCGACCATTTCCGGTGGGACCCACTTGGGTCCCATACAATATGGCGTAAATAGGAGTGGAAGCAGTTGAACGGCGTTTTTCGCCAAATTCTGGGATGTTACGAAGAGTTACCACCGAATTGAGGTTTGTAATCTTATTTTAAGTAATAGTTTAGTGTTTTGAACTATTTTTTTGTTTAGAAAGTGGTTTTCTTTTCAAAATACGCTTACCTGTTTATTTGCTTCAGAGCTAGCAAATAGCAAAGTCGGTAAACAAATGTCTGGAAGTGACTGCCTGTGTATTTGTTTCTTTCTAGTAACGCGTATTATTTGATGATTTACGATGATGTGTTTGTTTAACTTTTGATTTATTTCATGCCGATTAAACCCCAAGAAGTCATAACTGTGTCTGTTTAAACTAATAAACTTACCCGCTGTTGATACTGTTCACATGAAATATTCGAACTTTATAGTTTTGTCGAATTTGGGCTAATGTTCAACCAGTTCAGATGGTTTTATTATGGTTACACTACAGTATGTATTTTGCCCAAGCCCTTGTCCCTTGATAGTATTTCATTTTGTCTACAGTATATCTCAAACAAAATATGTACATACTGTATAACATTTTGAGTTAGTGGTCCATTAAGAAGTTACACCCAAGTTTGATTCCTACTCGATCAATGCGGTTTTACTGTGCATTTAGCAGATTAAAATTTTATCTAGTTTGCTGAAAGCAAGAAAAGTCTTTCCAGTTACATGCATCCAGGATTACTGTAGATCTAAGGATGTTACTCTCTGCAATCTGGGTTTAACTCCTACTTGATGCACTTATCAGATTAAAATTTCACCTTGGATGTACATTAGAGGAGTGCTTCTAGTTTGACTCTACCAAACACCAGAGATGTCTTCTGGGTACTCCGGTTTCCTCCTGTAGTAACACTGACCAATGAGGGATGACTCTTGCTGGACCTCTAGGAAGAACAGTTTAGATATGACTGATAGAGTTATCAGTATCCAGAATAAATAAAGTTAGTTTACTTCAATTTTCTTTTGTAGTAACATTGACTAATGAGGGGTGACCCTTACTAGATCTCTAGGAAGGACAGTTTAGATATGACTGATAAGGTTATCCAGTGTAAAGACTGTTTAACTGTTACAGTAGTTTAGTTCAGTTTCCTTTGGATGCATGTGACTTGAGTGCTTCCAGTTTGACTCTACCAAACAGCACAGGTTCCCTCCGGGTACTCCGGTTTCCTCCTGTAGTAACATTGGTCCTTAGATAAAGTTATAGTATATCCAGTGTAAATACAGTTACCTGTAGTTTACTTTCCTTTTTTGTTTAGATTAGTTTTGTTTTGATTCCTACTGATGCTGGAAGAGGACAAGCTTATTCAATTTTTTTCTTATTTATGTACAAGAAAGGTTAGCTGTGGTTTCCTTTCCAAGATGGTAAAAACAAATTTTGCTGTAGCTTTTTGCAATGGACTTGATAAGAGCAAAAACATGATTTTCATCAACAAGAGAATCTACCATATGGTTGTCAAGCTCTGTGAAGATTGTGCCAGTGCTCCAGCCACCACTGGCGCTAGATAGTATTTTAAAAATTTTTGACATTTTAGTCCTTTGCGGCTTTGCCTTTGTACTGTATTAGAGAAAACTTAAATTAATTTCAATACAATTGTTTGTACTATCCAGAGCAGCTTACACTAGCTTCAATTAAACTAAAATCTTATAAACATCTATATGCATTGTTATGATCACTCATCTCAAAAAAAAATAATTAATGACTGATCTTGTCTTCTGCCAAGATCAGCTAGTGATAATTTCTGCTTAATAAGTCACGCAAATCTTTGTGTGGATAATTTTTGGGTGACGGAAAGTGCGGTTTTCTGGAGGTAAGGGCCCCCAGAAAAGCTGGAGAAGCGAAAGTCAGAGTGAGAGTAAGGGCCCTCACTGTTATGGACCTTGCTCTCATGTCCCAGCCGGGCTTCCCCGTGGTGAAGTGACCGAGAGAAGCGAAGATCAGGGTGAAGGTAAGGGCCCTCACCGTTATGGACCTTGCTCTCCGTCGCCGGTGTGTGCTTCACCGTGGGCGAAGTGTGGCCGAGGGGACACCACTTTCCGCCCCGATTTCTTTATTAATAGAATTTAAAAAATATATATATACAATTTTGGGTTTGTTCTTTACCTCGCTTTTCGTATTACACAAAAACTAAATGATATTTCAACCATAAACTATATTACAAATTGAAGTTCTTTAACAACAACTCTAAATGTTCTGTATTTATTCTCAAAGGGTGCGGTGGGTGGGGTAACTTCGACTAGATGTTTTGAGGAAGGCGATCAGAACCAGAGTGAGCTATCTTGTTTTTTTGACATGTTTTAGTGCTTATAAGCTTGGGATGTCCGGTTTGATTAAATCGTATTAGATAACTTGTGCATGCGCTTCTTTTTTCATACCTTGTTTTTGCCAAATTGCTAAGAGCAATAAAAGTGACATAACGCAGAAAATGTCATAACTGCGCTATTGCGTGAGAGTATTAAGATGTAGCTTCTCATTAATCCCAATTTATCTAGTTAATATAAATTGGCGCATAAAAAAGTTGTGTGGATCTAATAAGGAAAAGACATATAGATGGGTATGAAACCTAAAAAGTTGTATGATGCAAGATATTGAGGTATGATAAATGTAGTAAAGATTGAAACCTTTTCAAAAATAGCTTGAAATGAAAACACTTCTGTAGTAAATAATAGTTTGGAATCATCCTTCTCTTTGTTTATTTTAGGAAAAAGCTCATGACTTAATATTATCTGTTTCAAATATAAGTCTACACAAAGTACAGTAGTGTCAGTACACTGAAGTATATAAAATATAAAAGAATATAGTAGATTATAACCAATAAATAATTATTTCTGTGTGTAAATCAGAGCTGGCCAAACCATGCCCCTTTATTATAATTTTACTTCAATCTCAGATGATTCTACTCTTTCAAATACCAGACAATTTGACTTTGTCAAGTAGAAAACCCTTGGCAAGTCTCTCCAGCAAGCCTAGGCAGCCATGAGTTCATCACAGATATAATATATATATATAGACAGGGTAAAATAAAGCAAGAACACACAGGTAACATGTAAAAAATTAGCCAATAGGCAAAAATATTTTTTTTTATACAAGAGGACAAATGGACAATTAATGTATTACAAATATTGAAAATGCACACCATAAATGCTAGGTGAACAGGAATTATCTTCGTCAATATTATAGTAACAGGACTTCATCCGACTTCATCAATAATAGTAAAACAGTGAGTTAAATGCTTATAAATTTGCCTGTTTAATAAATAAAGTATAACTACAAACTTCCAATCAGATCGTCTGATCCAATATACGTTGAAAAAGACGGATATAGAAACGGTAATATTGTTACTTTGTCATAAAGTCACTGTCAAACTGCTAAAGTGAATACAAGATGTTATTTGTTCCTTACTTTAGTCCTTTAATAATTCTTCAAACTGTAGCCTGGTGGCCGGTGCTGATTTTCGTTCAGTAAAATCGTGAAATTTCGGCTGATTTCCATGATCCCAGCTACTTTTAAGTTCTCCCATAGCGACAGGTACATTTTCTTGTTAAGAATGTACAATTTAGCTGGTTTTCGTTAAAAATCCGATGATTTAAAGCGAAAACTATCATTCAGCAATAGTGATATAACTACGAAGTGGGTCCCACCGGATATGGCCGCCGCGAGATTTTTAGCCTCACTTCCGACTTCAATTTTTGCAAGGCGCGAACCAATAGATGCTCTATCCAGTATAATGAGTATACTATTTGAGATCAGTGGTTTAAACAGACACAGTTATGACTTCTTGGGGTTTAATCGGCATGAAATAAATCAAAAGTTAAACAAACACATCATCGTAAATCATCAAATAATACGCGTTACTAGAAAGAAACAAATACACAGGCAGTCACTTCCAGACATTTGTTTACCGACTTTGCTATTTGCTAGCTCTGAA
The DNA here is from genome assembly GCA_035771165.1 of Paragorgia papillata. Taxonomy (NCBI): domain Eukaryota; kingdom Metazoa; phylum Cnidaria; class Anthozoa; order Scleralcyonacea; family Coralliidae; genus Paragorgia; species Paragorgia papillata. The sequence goes on along the minus strand of JAWNZC010000341.1, from coordinate 798,272 downwards.
GCAAATAAACAGGTAAGCGTATTTTGTAAAGAAAACCACTTTCTAAACAAAAAAATAGTTCAAAACACTAAACTATTACTTAAAATAAGATTACAAACCTCAATTCGGTGGTAACTCTTCGTAACATCCCAGAATTTGGCGAAAAACGCCGTTCAACTGCTTCCACTCCTATTTACGCCATATTGTATGGGACCCAAGTGGGTCCCACCGGAAATGGTCGCCGCTAATCTATTCCGACTTCACTGCGAACATCGGATGCTCTATCCAGTATAATGAGTATACTATTTGAGATCAGTGATCATGACGTATACCAATCTCGTACCCAGACCCACGCGTTCCCATACTCACACGAGGCTCTGGTAACAGCCATTTCAGGGCCCGTTTTGATTGGCTAATCCAATGCGCATGCTCGACTAGAAATCGTTGCCTGATCTTGCCCAGGTTTATAAATATCACTTCAGCCGAAGTTAGAATTTGCCACAATGAATAAAATACTCTCAACTTGGTAGTTATTTGATGCAGGGTTGTGATATTTTAGCATCCAGTGCCGATAGACTTTCATGTTGACGACTTTTGAACGGTTCCGAGGGGGAAAGCGGCGAGTACCAAATGGCATGGCACATTGCGCGCGGCATCTTGTCAGTTGTGGAACAAAACGGCTAGTAAGTTCAGAACTACTCTTCATTAAAATATATTGTGTACGTATGTTAACACATGTTGAATAAGCTTTCATTTGATGTTCAAGTTTTTCCGTTTTGTAAAACTTGTTAAAATGTCCAAAATGTGCGAACCGCTGTTCGAAATAATATTACAAATAAACAGGAAATTGACTTATCACAAGTGTTAATACAGAATTTTATATATTTTTTTAAATATTTAACGCACAACATTGAGAGATATATCAAAGGGAAGCTATTAAAAAATGCTATTTGGGGTAGAAATTTCAAGTTTTTAGCTAAACGGAAAATATTTTAAAAATGGGAAAATGTCTGTCATTTGATTATTAAATCAAATAATAATATTATTGTTGACTTCGAATGCATCTTATAATGAAGCTTTTGAAACGTTTGCGGCTTTCTAGCCAAAGCAAACCAAAGCAAGAGAATTTGGAGGACTTCACATTGGAATTTATAGCTTTTATTTTAACCCTAGCGATCTCCCAGGCAGTGACGACTGACGAGTAGAACCGCCTAGCGTTGGCCAGAGTAATAAAATACTAAAGCCTCAGCGTTCACAGCAGGTTTTAGTTTTAAATCCTTTAACCCGAGCGACCTCTCCGTGAGGAGTAGAATCGCCTGGCGTTATATAGCCAGAGTAATTATAGAGTAAAAGAGATTTTAGCGTTCAGAGGGTTTAAAAAGATACCTTAGAAGTCAACAATTTTACTGATTTATTTAATATTTATTAACACATTCACGCAATGAATTAAATGACAGAAGTTTTCCCATTTAAAAAATATTTTCCGTTTAGCTAAAAACTTGAAATTTCTAACCCAAATAGCATTTTTCAATAGCTTCTCTTTGGTATATCTCTCAATGTTGTGCGTTAAATATTTAAAAAAATATATAAAATTCTGTTTAACGCTTGTGAGAAGTCAATTTCCTGTTTAATATTTGTAATATTATTTCGAACAGCGGTTCGCACATTTGGACATTTTAACAAGTTTTACAAAACGGAAAAACTTGAACTATACATCAAATGAAAGCTTATTCAACATGTGTTAACATACGTACACAATATATTTTAATGATGAGTAATTCTGAACTTACTAACCGTTTTGTTCCACAACTGACAAGATGCCGCGCGCAATGTGCCACGCCATTTGATACTCGCCGCTTTCCCCCTCGGAACCGTTCAAAAGTCGTCAACATGAAAGCCTATCATCGGCATTGGAGGCTAAAATATCACATCCCTGCATCAAATAACTACCAAGTTGAGAGTATTTTGTTCATTGTGGCATATTCAACTTCGGCTGAAGTGATATTTATAAACCTGGGCAAGATCAGGCAACGATTTCTAGTCGAGCATGCGCATTGGATTAGCCAATCAAAACGGGCCCTGAAATGGCTGTTACCAGAGCCTCGTGTGAGTATGGGAACGCGTGGGTCTGGGTACGAGATTGGACGTATACACGCAAGATATTCGTTCTACGCATGCGTAGCTAATACGGGTCAGCCCTTATTTCGCGAGCCTCGACAGCCTCCATTTCCGATCGTGGCCCCAAACTGCCCGCAATTGCGGGTAACGATTCTCGTACTCAGACCCAATCCAAATACGATATATTTATACTGATTTGTGTGGTGTATCACCGGTGTGGTGTATCACCGGCGTGGTGTATCACCGGTGTGGTGTATCACCGGTGTATCACCAGTGTGGTGTATCACCAGTGTGGTGTATCACCGCAATGGCGTTGCGAGAGAAATCGGGCACCTGGCTACATACGTCGATTCGTGTCTCCAATTTGTGTTGCAATGGGATTGCGAGAAAAACTCGGCGTGTGTAACATGCCCATGCAACGCCGATTTTCGCATGCCTAAAACATCGCAAGTTTTTGACCCCGCATCAAAAACTTGCAATGCGATTCCCAAATCGCAACAAATACAAACGAATGGCAACAAATCTGATTTGTTGCGTATTGCAAATCGCAACAAATCAGATTTGTTCCGATTTGCAAATCGCAACAAATCAGATTTGTTCCGATTTGTTGCGCTTGGAAATCGAAACAAATGGGAACAAATCAGATTTGTTGCGATTTGTTCCGATTCCCAAATCGTAACAAATCACAACGAATCGCAACAAATCAGATTTGTTGCGCTTTGCAAATCGTAGCAAATTGCAACAAATAGCAACAAACCGAAACAAATCGCAACAAATCAGATTCGTTGCGATTTGTTGCGATTTGGGAATCGGAATAAATCGCAACAAATCAGCTTTGTTCCGATTTGCAAATCGCAACAAATCACCACAAATTACAACAAATCTGATTTCTTGCAATTTGTGGTGATTTGCAACAAATCTGATTTGTGATATGTTGCGATTTGCAAATCACCACAAATTGCAACAAATCTGATTTGTTGCGATTTGCTGCTATATGTTGCGATTTGTTGCGATTTGCAAATGGCGCAACAAATCGCAACAAATCACAGTTTGATTTGTGATTTGTTGCGATATGCAAATTGCAACAAATCGCAACAAATCGAAACAAATCGCAGCAAATCTGATTTGTGATACCTTGCGATTTGCAAATTGCAACAAATCAGATTTGTTGCGATTTCCAAATCGCAACAAATCGCAACAAATCTGATTTCTGATATGTTGCGATTTGCAAATCACCACAAATTGCAACAAATCTGATTTGTTGCGATTTGTTTCGGTTGCTATTTGTTGCGAATTTGTTGCGATTTGTTGCTTTTTGTTGCGATTTGTTGCTATATGTTGCTATATGTTGCTATATGTTGCGATTTGCAAATCGCAACAAATCCAACAGATCGCAACAAATCGAAACAAATCAGATTTGTTGCGATTTGTTGCTATTTGCAAATGGCGCAACAAATTGCAACAAATCTGATTTGTTGCGATTTGTTTCGGTTGCTATTTGTTGCGATTTGTCGCTATATGTTGCGATTTATTTCGATTTGTTGCGATTTGTTACTATATGTTGCGATTTGCAAATCGCAACAAATCCAACAGATCGTAACAAATCGAAATAAATCAGATTTGTTGCGATTTGTTGCTCTTTGCAAATCGCAACAAATCACCACAAATTGCAACAAATCTGATTTGTTGCGATTTGTTTCGGTTGCTATTTGTTGCGATTTGTTGCTATTTGTTGCTATATGTTGCGATTTATTTCGATTTGTTACTATATGTTGCGATTTGCAAATCGCAACAAACCCAACAGATCGCAACAAATCGAAACAAATCACAACAAATCGCAACAAATCGAAACAAATCGCAAGATATCACAAATCGGATTTGTTGCAATTTGTGGTGATTTGCAAATCATAACAAATCGAAACAAATCGCAAAATATCTGATCTGTGATATGTTGCGATTTGCAAATCACCACAAATCAGATTTGTTGCGATTTGTTTCGGTTGCTATTTGTTGCGATTTGTTGCTATATGTTGCGATTTATTTCGATTTGTTGCGATTTGTTACTATATGTTGCGATTTGCAAATCGCAACAAATCCAACAGATCGTAACAAATCGAAATAAATCAGATTTGTTGCGATTTGTTGCTCTTTGCAAATCGCAACAAATCACCACAAATTGCAACAAATCTGATTTGTTGCGATTTGTTTCGGTTGCTATTTGTTGCGATTTGTTGCTATTTGTTGCTATATGTTGCGATTTATTTCGATTTGTTTCGATTTGTTACTATATGTTGCGATTTGCAAATCGCAACAAACCCAACAGATCGCAACAAATCGAAACAAATCACAACAAATCGCAACAAATCGAAACAAATCGCAAGATATCACAAATCGGATTTGTTGCAATTTGTGGTGATTTGCAAATCATAACAAATCGAAACAAATCGCAAAATATCTGATCTGTGATATGTTGCGATTTGCAAATCACCACAAATCAGATTTGTTGCGATTTGTTTCGGTTGCTATTTGTTGCGATTTGTTGCTATATGTTGCGATTTATTTCGATTTGTTGCGATTTGTTACTATATGTTGCGATTTGCAAATCGCAACAAACCCAACAGATCGCAACAAATCAAAACAAATCACAACAAATCGCAACAAATCGAAACAAATCGCAAGATATCACAAATCAGATTTGTTGCGATTTGCAAATCGCAACAAATCACCACAAATTGCAACAAATCGGATTTGTTGCAATTTGTGGTGATTTGCAAATCATAACAAATCGAAACAAATCGCAAAAAATCTGATTTGTGATATGTTGCGATTTGCAAATCACCACAAATCAGATTTGTTGCGATTTGCCAATCGCAACAAATCCAACATATCGCAACAAATCTGATTTGTTGCGATCTGTTGGATTTGCAAATCGCAAGAAATCGGAACAAATCGCAACAAATCTGATTTGTGATATGTTGCGATTTGCAAATCACCACAAATTACAAGAAATCTGATTTGTTGTGATTTATATTTTGATCTATATTTTGCGATTTCTTGCGATTTGCAAATCGCAACAAATCCAACAGATCGCAACAAATCAGATTTGTTGCGATCTGTTGGATTTGTTGCGATTTGCAAATCGCAAGAAATCGGAACAAATCGCAGCAAATCTGATTTGTGATATGTTGCGATTTGCAAATCACCACAAATTACAAGAAATCTGATTTGTTTCGGTTGCTATTTGTTGCGAATTTGTTGCGATTTGTTGCTATTTGCAAATGGCGCAACAAATCGCAACAAATCACAATTTGATTTGCGATTTGTTGCGATTTGCAAATCGCAACAAAAAACCACAAATTGCAACAAATCTGATTTGTTGCGATTTGTTTCGGTTGCTATTTGTTGCGATTTGTTGCTATTTGTTGCGATTTGGAAATCGCAACAAATTGCAACAAATCACAACAAATCTGATTTGTGATATGTTGCGATTTGCAAATCACCACAAATTGCAACAAATCTGATTTGTTGTGATTTGTTTCGGTTGCTATTTGTTGCTTTTTGTTGCGATTTGTTGCTATATGTTGCGATTTGTTTCGATTTGTTACTATATGTTGCGATTTGTTGCGATTTGCAAATCGCAACAAATCCAACAGATCGCAACAAATCAGATTTGTTGCGATTTGTTGCTATTTGCAAATGGCGCAACAAATCACAACAAATCACAATTTGATTTTCGATTTGTTGCGATTTGCAAATCGCAACAAAAAAACACAAATTTCAACAAATCTGATTTGTTGCGATTTGTTTCGGTTGCTATTTGTTGCTATTTGTTGCGATTTGTTTCGATTTGTTGCGATTTGTTGCGATTTGCAAATCGCAACAAATTGCAACAAATCAGGTTTGTTGCGATTTGCAAATCGCAACAAATCACCACAAATTGCAACAAATCTGATTTGTTGCGATTTGTTTCGGTTTGTTGCTATTTGTTGCGAATTGCAAATCGCAACAAATCTGATTTGTTTCGATTTGTTGCGATATGCAAATCGAATTCGAAACAAATCAGATTTGTTGCGAGTTGGAAATCACCACAAATTGAAACAAATCTGATTTGTTGCTATATGTTGCGATTTGTTGCTATATGTTGCGATTTGTTGCTATTTGTTCCGATTTGCAAATCGCAACAAATCGGATTTGTTGCAATTCGGTGCGATATGCAAATCGCAACAAATCGGATTTGTTGCGATTTGCAAATCGGAACAAATCAGATTTGTTGCGATTTGTTGCTATTTGCAAATTGCAACAAATTGCAACAAATCGGATTTGTGATTTGTTGCTATTTGTTGCAATTTCTTGCGATTTGTTGCTATTTGCATGTTGCTATATGTTGCGATTTGTTTCCACAATGAAGTAAGGAGGCATAAAAACAATACGGGTTCCTTATGGAAAATTATCAAAGATACTGTCGCTTATAAAGAAAAAGAGTCGGTCGTCTACAGCAAAGACTCAAAGATAGTCGCTGAAGAGTTCGACCGCTTCTTTTCTTCCGTTGGGGAAAATACAGCCATGGCAGCATCCCAATTAATACAAGATAACAACATTTACCCTGATATTCCATTTACTACAGCTTTTAATAGACATTATCCAGCACACAAATCTGAGATGTTCAATTTTAACTCTGTCTCCTGCACTGAAGTTAAAAACATTATAACATCCATGCCCACCAACAAGGCCCCAGGCAGAGATAAAGTAAGCATGCGCACTATTAAGGATTGCTTACCAGTCATCCTCGGACCACTAACAGATATCAGTAATGCTTCATTGATGTCCTCTGAGTTCCCACAATATTGGAAAGAGGCGGAAGTTATCCCTTTAATAAAGGAAGGTGATCATGAACTGCCATCTAATAACCGTCCCCTTTCCCTACTTATAGTTGCGTAAAAAATTTGTGAGAAAGTCGCTCTACGTCAATTCACAACATTTTTGTCCCCCAAAAAATGTTTGACATCGCACCAAAGCGGTAATAGAAAATACCATTCCTCGGAGACTCTGAACATCCTGGTTGGTGATATTATATTGGAGGCTATGGACCAGAAATCTGCAACTGCACTTATACTACTAGACTTATCAAAGGCATTTGATAGCATACATCACCCAACACTGCTTAACAAGCTAAGACACATTGGCGCATCTCCTGATGTAGTGAAGTGGTTCGAAAGCTACTTGACGGGTAGGACACAATTTGTCCGAATTGGTACAGCTGTTTCGTCATCTCTCGATATCACTCACGGGGTTCCACAGGGTGCTATTTTATCTCCATTCTTGTTTAGCATCTATGTAAACGAGTTACCACTGGCCCCACGTCACAGCCGTCTTGAATCATATGTTGATGACTCTAAAATGTTCTTGTCGTTCCCTGTTAAAGATGCAAATGACGCCAAAGAGCACCTTCAGGAAGATCTCGGCCAAGTAGCAAAGTGCTGTTCTGAACTTCACCTACTTATTAACCCGAAGAAAACCAAATACTTGATTATCGGAACGCGGCAACTGTTACAAAATCTTCCCTCAGATATGAGCCTAAATTTCCTAGGTGAAACTATCAGGCCAGTTCCTTCAGCCAAGGATTTAGGATTAACAATGGATACCAATTTGACATATGATTGCCATATCACTGAAGTGGTCTCCTCTTGCATGTCTAAATTGTCACAGATCAACCGAGTAAGCAAATGTTTTGATAAAGATACTCTATCCCTTTTGGTATCAGCATTGGTGATGAATAAACTTCTCTACTGCTCTTCCGCTTGGTCGAATACTTCGGCCAAAAACATCAATAAGTTGCAATTGATACAAAATTTTGCGTGTAGGATCGTGACAAACACCAAGAAGTTCGACCACATCTCACCAAAACTACGGGAACTGAACTGGCTTCCGGTGAAGGAACACTTGCTTTTTAGAGAAACAGTCATGATGTACAAGTGTATTCACAACTTAGCCCCACCTTACTTGTGCACTAAATTTAGAAAACGTTCAAATCTACACGAACGTTGCACTCGTAATCGAGAGTTCCTCCAAATACCAATGTACAATACCACCACCGGTCAGAGAACATTCCAGTACAGAGGAGCGAAACTATGGAACGATCTGGACAATAACATAAAGCTAATGCCCTCCTTGAAAAGTTTTAAGAACAAATTAAAGAAAGACATGTTAGCCAAACTTCATACTCAGTAATAGACTACTTTTAATAATAGGAAATTTTATACTAGTAAACTTTTAACTATGTAATAATTTTAATCGCGATTTTATAATAATTATTGTCATTCCATGTAAATTAGTGTCGTAAAGCCTCATTGAGGAACACAATTAAATATGTATGTATGTATGTATGTATTTGTTGCTATATATGTTGCGATTTGTTGCAATTTGCAAATCGCAACAAATAGAAATTTGATTTGTGATTTGTTGCGATTTGTTGCTATATGTTGCGATTTGCAAATCGCAACAAATCTGATTTGTTTCGATTTGTTGCGATTTGCAAATGGCAACAAATCGCAACATATAGCAACAAATCGCAACAAATCGCAAAAAATCGAAACAAATCGCAATTTGTGATGATTTGCAAATCGCAACAAATCACAAATCAAATTGCGATTTGTAACAAATCTGGTTTGTTGCGATTTGCAAATCGAATTTGTTGCGATTTGTTGCAATTCGGTGCGATATGCAAATCGCAACAAATCGGAAGAAATCTGATTTGTTGCGATTTGCAAATCGAATTCGAAACAAATCAGATTTGTTGCGAGTTGGAAATCACCACAAATCTGATTTGTTGCTATATGTTGCGATTTGTTCTATTTGTTGCGATTTGCAAGTACAGGAACAAATCGCAACAAATGGCAACAAATTCGCAACAATTCGCAAAAAATCGAAACATATCTGATTTGTTGCAATTTGTGATGATTTGCAAATCGCAACAAATCACAAATCAAATTGCGATTTGTAACAAATAGCTGCAAATCGTAACAAATCTGGTTCGTTGCGATTTACAAATCGCAACAAATCACTTTGTTGCGATTTGTTGCGATTGTTGCTATTTGTTCCGATTTGCAAATCGCAACAAATCGGATTTGTTGCAATTCGGTGCGATATGCAAATCGCAACAAATCGGATTTGCTGCGCTTTGCAAATCGGAACAATCAATCAATCAATCAATCAATCAATCAATCAATCAATCAATCAATCAATCAATCAATCAATCAATCAATAATCTTTATTTAAACACGGTATCACTTCATAATACATGCTCTTCCAGTGAGCTTTTTAAATAATTACAAATATATAGAAACAATTACAAATATATAGAAACAATTATTACAAATATATAGAGTACCTATAAATTATTTACAATCTTTTATATTAATACCTAATAACTATAATAACCTAACTACAATTTAAATATTTTTGAAAAGATCTCACATTGTCTTGACTTCTTATATCTCTCGATAGACTATTCCAGAGAACCGCTCCCTGATAATGAAAGCTGTTTTTGCCAGCTTCAGTATATGGTCTTGGGACATAAACATTATACTCTGAGTTTCTCAAGTTATGAGAATGTACAGAAGTTATGTTTTCAAACATGTTAGTTAAATAACTTGGTGCTCTGTTAATCATTATTTTGTACATCATCAGAGCTATATAGTTGTTTCGATCTCCTTATTTCAAGATTATCCCATTTAAGCTCATCCAGCAACTCAGTAGATTGTCTGTTATAACTTGAAAAAGTAACTACTCTGGCAGCTCTGTTTTGTAACTTTTGAAGTGTATCGGAAAATCCCCTACCACAACTCCCCCAAACTGCACTGCAGTAATCGAAATATGGCAGTACTAGTGAATTATACATAGTAAGTAATAATTCAAATGGCACAAGTTGTCTGACCCGTTTTAATCCACCTATGCCCCCAGATATTTTCTTAGAGATTTTACAAATATGATCTTTCCAAGTTAAGGAGTCATCTATTTCAACTCCGAGATATTTATATCCTTTCTCTCTTTTTAAAAGTTGATGGTTAACTTCAATTTGAAATTGATGTGTGAGGTGTCGTATTTTACGCTGGTTTGCTATTATCATATATTTAGTTTTCACGATATTTAGACTTAGTTTGTTGGCTTGTAACCACGTATGTATTTCAGACATATCGTGATTCATTTGTTGCTCTAGTATATGCACATTATCACTAGCTATCGTAAGACTGGTGTCATCTGCATACATTCGTACTTTGGAAAAGAGATCACAAGATGGTAAATCGTTAATATAAACTAAGAAGAGTAACGGACCAAGTATCGAACCTTGTCGAATTCCACAATTTATAGCACAGCTATCCGACAGGACACCGTTTGCAAATGTATTTTGCTTACGTTCTTTTAAATAGGAAGTAAACCAAACTAAACTTGATTGGCAGACACCATATAATTTTAGTTTATGTAACAAAATTTGATGGTCCATGGTGTCCTTTTTTAGGTCCAAAAAAATTATTCCATTTAAAAGGCCTCTATCTATATTTGAGTACCAATCGTTTACGGCATCTAACAAAGCCGTCATACATAGTCGAATGTTGAGGTCTAAATCCAGATTGCGATTCTGTAAGTAAGTTGTGCCCTGCCAGATAACTGTACAATTGATCAAAAATAACTCTTTCAATCAGTTTGGTAACAACTGGTAAAACAGATATTGGTCTGTAGTTATTCGGATTGGCTTTATCTTCATCTTTATATATTGGTGTCACCTTGGCAATCTTCCAATCATCAGGAAAAATTCCAGTTCTGATTGAAAGATTGATAATAAAAGTCAAAGATGGCACAATTATGGGAGCCGCATCTTTCAACAATCGAGCAGAGATTCCATCAAGACCACATGCTTTGTTTAGTGGTAGAGCATTTATTAGTTCGTTTATTTTATCGTTTGATACCTGAGATATATTGAAAGAGTGCTCAGTAGGGTTAATGTATTCTGTGAAATCTCTACTAGATTGTGGTATTTGAGAGGCTAATTTAGGTCCAATATCTGTAAAGTGTGAATTCAGTGCATTACTTATCTCTCGTGGTGATGTACAACTTTTATTATCATAATTAATATGATTAATAAACGTTGATTTCGGGTTTTTACCTAGTATGTCATTAACTCCTCTCCACATTTTCTTAATATTTTTTACGATTCTCATTGAAGTACGAGTTGTAGTATCGTATTTTGGAAGATTTAATGTTTTCATTGACTTTGTTTCTTATAACTCTATAACCTAGAAAAGCTTTCTCTGTTTTAAGTCGATTAGCTATCTTTTTAAGCCTGTCTCTTTCAACCATCAATTTTTTCAAATCTGAAGTCAACCATGGTGCTGGCTTATTTCGAACCTTTTTACGTTTTAAAGGAGCATGATAATTACAAACGGAGAGGAAACATTCCTTCCAAACTCCCCAGGCTGAGTTTGGATCATTTCATTTCCAATATTTTCCCATGGAATCAACACAAGGTCTTCCCTAAATTTACCACAATCAAAAATTTTGTATTGTCTTGATATTATTATTTTAGGACTGGATTTCAAAGATGGTAATTTTCTTATGGCATATATCAGGTTATGATCACTAATGGCTATATCTGAAGTTCCATAATGAGAAAATTTTGTGGAATCATTAGTCAAAAATAGATCTATAGTAGTAGCCATATTTTTTTGTTGTACGTGTTGGTTGTTCAATGAGCTGCTTGTATTGATAAGTATTACATATTTCACGTAATCGGTTTGTATTGTGATCGACAGGAGTGGCACTAACATCACAGTTTAAATCTCCCAAGATATTAATTTCAATATCTTGAGATTCCAGATTCTCTAAAAGGCATTCGAAAGTATCCATGGGGGTCTATACCATGTTGCAACAAGAAATGGTTTCGTTTTTGTTTTTTTAACCTTAATACAAAGCCATTCAAGGTTTAACTCTCTTAAGTTTAAAGTATTATCACAATCATAATTAATAGTATTTCTGATGTATAGTGCCACGCCTCCTCCATTTCTATTTCGATCGTTTCTTTCTAATACATAGCCGTTTATACACATTTCGTTATCATGGACAGTATCATCCAATCGTGTTTCGTTAACAGCTAAGATATCAACGGGTTTAGTGATCATATATGCCCGAAATTGGTCAATATATTTTGGGAGACTAGTTATATTAATAGCAGCCAATTTAAAACCTCTGGTTTTAGGAAGACCCAGCGTTAAAATCGGGGTTAAATTATTTTCGTATGACAATGAACTAGTTTCTGGATGTGCTAGAGTTGGTTCTCTAGAGCAACCTATGGAAGATCATTTAGAAAAATATTTAACTAAATTATTAATCATAATAGAAATACCTTTCTCATTCAAATGCAGTCCTTTTTCGTCAAGGTGATGCTTCGTGATATTGTCGTTACGTATTATTCCCCAGCCATTTTGGTTAGCGTATCTATTTACCAGTTTATTAATTTTCTTAACATTTTCATCTGGAATATTATCTGCCCTTGTTATTATTTTGGACAGTACAATTTCAGCGTCGGATTCATTTTCGACCATTCTGGCTAAGTCGACGATATTATCAGCTATTTCAACAGGGCTTGAGCCTTTCAAATCATTTGTTCCAATATGCAAAATTACCCGTTCAGGTTTTCTTCTTAATGAAGGTTTCATGTGGTCTCTCATGTCAGTAGTTGTCGCTCCAGAAAATGGTTTGACAACTACTCTATGGCCAACCTTTCTCCCCAATCTCCATCCTTGTATACGCCTGATCATTGACTCCCAAAATTACTGTTGTTGGTGTTGCGTTGTTAGAAGTACTCTTCCTTGTCTTCCCATCAGTTTGCCCCTTACCCTTGGCTTCAGCTGTTTCATCTTTCTTCGATGTTGTCTGATTTTTCTTCAATTTAGTCGTCTGGCTTTTCGATTTAGGAGGATTTCTGATCGATAGTTCATCCTTTGAACCTTCGACTTCATCATCCAATACGGAAAATCGACTTCTAACTCCTAAGCCATCCCTCAGATGCGGGGTACTCTTATCTCTTGCTTTAAATTCAGCATTCTTTATTGGATGGTCGTCTTTTTTAGACTTCTTCGCAACATTCCAACATTCCATTTGCATCTTGTTGGAGTAAACGAATAGTTGTTATTAAGCTTGCCTTTTCTTCTTCGGCGTGCTTTACTTTGGAGTTTAAATCGGCCAGGATAAAACCAAGGTTGTCCAGTCTTTCGTTCAAAGTTTTGTTTTCATCCTTTAATAGTTGATTTTCTCTACAGAGTTCATCAAATTGTGGTTTGTTGATAGATGTCGAACTATTGTCATGTTTATTAACAAGGTCGTTAATAACTTTTGAATATTCAGATCGGTGTTTTTCAAATTCGCATTTCAATGAGTACAATTGATTTTGAATAACATCAACTGTATTCTCCAGAGAATGCCTATTATTCAGAAACGAATGCATCCTCTCGACCTCTCTATTTCACCTTCATTTACAGATAAATTTAAGGAAGATTCGTCTCCTTTCGAGGCATCAGTGACAGTGTTATCAAATGGAAATTTGACTGGAGATCCTCCGGTTTCTTTCAACACACAACATGATGTTTGATCTCCATTTACATCCACAGGATTTGAATGGGACAGCTCATTAGTATTCAGGAGCGAAGGCGTTTGACCAAGCCCATCTCCATCTTTGAGCAGAATTAGGTTTAAGGTTTCCTTTCAAGGTGTTAGTGTTCTCAGACGATACTCCGGTTTCCCCTTCAAGTGATTTACTATATTCTTCGGCCTTTGACTTTGACCCAATCATTATAACTGTTTGGTCTTGACAATCTTCGTCTTCGGCCCGGCTAAGGTTCGATGGAGATTGATTTCCTTTGGAGATATCGGTGTTTTCAATTGATACCTTGGCTAAATGTTCTAGACATTTCCTGCATTCTTCAGCCTTTGATCCGCTCAATGTAATGGTTTGATTTTGTTCATACCATCTAATCGATATATCTTCGGTCTTTATCTGTCCAAATCGGAACAAATCAGATTTGTTGCGATTTGTTGCTATTTGCAAATTGCAACAAATTGCCACAAATCGAAACAAATCGCAACAAATCGGATTTGTGATTTGTTTCGATTTGTTGCCATTTGTTGCAATTTCTTGCGATTTGTTGCTGTTTGTTGCTATATGTTGCGATTTGTTTCGATTTGTTGCTATATATGTTGCGATTTGCTGCAATTTGTTGCGATTTGCAAATCGCAACAAATAATTTGATTTGTGATTTGTTTCGATTTGTTGCTATATGTTGCGATTTGCAAATCGCAACAAATCTGATTTGTTTCGATTTGTTGCGATTTGCAAATCGCAACAAATCGCAACATATAGCAACAAATCGAAACAAATAGCAACAAATAGCAACAAATTCGCAACAAATCGAAACAAATCTGATTTGTTGCAATTTGTGATGATTTGCAAATCGCAACAATCACAAATCAAATTGCGATTTGTAACAAATGGCTGCAAATCGTAACAAATCTGGTTTGTTGCGATTTGCAAACAAATCAGCTTTGTTGCGATTTGTTACGATTGTTGCTATTTGTTCCGATTTGCAAATCGCAACAAATCCGGAACAAATCAGATTTGTTGCGATTTGTTGCTATTTGCAAATTGCAACAAATAGCAACAAATAGCAACAAATCGAAACAAATCGCAACAAATCGGATTTGTGATTTGTTGTGATTTGTTGCTATTTGTTGCTAACAAATCTGGTTTGTTGCGATTTGTTCCGATTTGCAAATCGCAACAAATCTGATTTGTTGCAATTCGGTGCGATATGCAAATCGCAACAAATCTGATTTGTTGCGATTTGCAAATCGAATTCGAAACAAATCAGATTTGTTGCGAGTTGGAAATCACCACAAATTGCAACAAATCTGATTTATTGCGATTTGTTGCTATATGTTGCGATTTGTTGCTATTTGTTGCGATTTGCAAATACAGCAACAAATCGCAACAAATTCGCAACAAATCGCAAAAAATCGCAACAAATCTGATTTGTTGCAATTTGTGATGATTTGCAAATCGCAACAAATCACAAATCAAATTGCGATTTGTAACAAATAGCTGCAAATCGTAACAAATCTGGTTCGTCGCGATTTGCAAATCGCAACAAATAGCAATTTGATTTGTGATTTTTTTCGATTTGTTGCGATTTGCAAATCGCAACAAATCTGTTTTGTTGCATGCGATTTGTTGCCATTGTTGCTATTTGTTGCGATTTCCAAATCGAAACAAATAGCAACAAATCAGATTTGTTGCGATTTAATTGTTGCAATTTGTGGCGATTTGCATGTTGCGATTTGCAAATCGCAACAAATCTGATTTGTTGGGATCGCAACAAATTGGATTTGTTATTTGTTGCTTTTTGTTGCCATTTGTTGCTATATGTTACGATTTGTTTCGATTTGTTGCAATTTGCAAATACAAAAGCCACAAATAGCAACAAATCGGAATTTGATTTGTGATTTGTTGGGATTTCTTGCAATTTGTTGCTATTTGTTGCGATTTGTTGCTATATGTTGCGATTTGTTTCGATTTATTACTATATATGTTGCGATTTGTTTCGATTTGTTGCTATTTGCGACATTATCCATTCGTCAGCATGACTCCATAGAAGGTAAAAATAATACCAATTCTCCATTGCATTGCATCTCAAAAGTAAAAGGCTTTAAAATCGCGTGTATGAATATAAATAGTTTAGTTAAACATATTGATGAGATGCGTTATATTTTGATGTCCTCGCCTTTAGAGGTCCTAGCTATTAACGAATCTAAACTTGATAGTTCTATTAATGATAGTGAAATAAACATTCCTGGATATGTTATAATCCGTAAAGACCGTAACAGACATGGTGGCGGGGTTGCTCTTTATATTAAGGAAAGTCTGTCTTGGTCAAATAGACGTGATGTAGTGCCTGACTCACTGGAAGTGATCTGTGTGGAAATTAAACTTCCTTATAACAGGTCTTTTTTAGTCAGTACATGGTACCGACCGCCGGATGCGAGTATAGATTTATTTGTAGATTACGACAAATTTATCCAGAAATGTGACTACGAAAATAAGCAATTGATTATTTTGGGAGACATGAACTGTAATTACGCTAAGGACCCTCTTGAGACTCATACTCGAACACTGCAATTTCTGTCATCTGTATACCAATTAGAACAACTGATTTTGGAGCCGACCCGGGTAACACAATCATCATCTACAATAATAGATTTGATATTTACGAATGAAGTTAAGAACATAGCAAAGTCAGGAGTTGTTCATGTTAAAGGTAAAGGTCTTTAATTAGAATACATCAAACGTGTATCTTTACAATCAAATTACTCATAAGGGTTTTTCAATGTGGCCGTGTCGAGGCATATCAGAGGCGCTTGAAGCAGCCGCCATACGACACAGTTCAGACCAACGGATCCCAACTAAGCCCTATGTGTTGATTTTACGGAGGGAGGAAAACCGCAGAACCCGGCGAAAAACCCTCGGAGCACAGGAGAGATCAACTAAGACCAGATCATGTTGGCGTGTCAGATCACAGTTTAATTTATGCAGTGCGTAAGTTCATTGTCCCTAAAAGCAGACCTGTCATAAAAGAAGTGCGCAACCTAAAAAATTTTGTTGAGGAAGATTTTATAAATGATTTAAAAAATATTCCTTGGCACAATATTGAAACTATCGATGATCCCAATTCAGCTTGGGATGTATGGAAATCAGAGTTTAATGTCATACTAAATCATCACGCCCCAATAAGACATAAACGTGTCAGACAATATTCTCTTCCATGGCTTACTTCTGAAATTAAACAAAAAATGCATGATCGTGATTACCATAAAAAATGCGCTGTGAAACATGATTCCCAGCATCATTGGAAACTTTATCAGGCTGCCAGAAATAAAGTTAACATTGCGATGCGGAAAGCAAAGTCAAATTATTATCGCCAAAAAATTGAAGATTGTAAGAAAACTGATCCTAAAACGACTTGGAAACTGATTAATTCACTCATTGGCAGGGTTAACAAAACTAGTCATGTAAATGAAATCCACATTGGTGATAAAATTATCTCAGATGACAAGGGCATTTCTGAGGCCTTTAACAATTTTTTTATTAATATCGGACCAAAACTAGCTGCTGAATCAACGAAACAGTCTAACAACCAGGTTAATACGTATATGAAATGTAGCTCGGATATTCCACCGTTTCGCTTTTCTAACATACCAGTGGAAAGTGTTTTGTTAACCCTTAAACAGCTGAAAGTGTCAAAAAGCACAGGCCTTGACAAAATCCCAGCCAAGATACTAAAAATTGCATCGGATATTGTAGCTCCATCATTGACTTTCATTTTTAATTTGTCACTTTCAACTGGGATATTTGTGGACGAATGGAAAAACGCACGAGTAAACCCAATTTACAAAAATGAGGACCGTTATGATATGGGAAATTATAGACCAATTTCTATCCTCCCAATAATAAGTAAAGTTTTTGAAAAAGAGATTTTTCAACAATTTTACCTTCATTTAAATGATAACTTTATTTTATCAAAATTTCAATCTGGTTTCCGCCCGTATCATTCCACCGTCTCCGCCTTAATTCAAATGTGTGATGTTTGGTTTGATAACATGGATAAGGGAAAATTGTCAGGTGTAGTTTTTCTTGACATACGAAAAGCGTTTGATTCTATTAACCATGAAATTTTACTTGAGAAATTGGAATTTTACGGAGTATCTGAAATAGAACTCACGTGGTTCCAATCCTATCTTACTGCTCGACATCAACAATGTTTTGTAAATGGCTCTCTTTCGACACGAAGTGAAATAATATGCGGGATTCCACAGGGGTCTATACTTGGACCACTGCTTTTCCTTGTTTATATAAATGATCTACCAAACTGTCTCAACTCTACTACTCCCTGTTTATATGCTGATGATACTCAAATTTTTACCTCCTCTCATGATCCTGTCGAGCTTAGCAATAATCTAAATTTAGATTTAGAAAATATAAGTGACTGGTTAACTGTAAATAAGCTTCAGTCGCACCCCTCAAAAACAAAGTTCATGGTTATAGGATCTGCGCATAATTTGAAAACTAAAGCTGGCAACATGGCAGGCACTATAACTATGGATAATAATGACGTCTTGCACGTTAACTCCCAAAAATGTCTGGGCGTTGATATTGACGAAAAACTGACTTTTGCTGTCCATATTGAAAACTTATGTAAAAAGGTGTGTTCTGGAATAGGTGCACTGAGGAGAATTAAACCTTTCGTCCCGATGTATTCCCTTGTGGCACTTTATAAATCATTAATTCAGCCATATTTCGATTACTGTTCACCCTTATGGGATACATGTGGCAAATTGCTAAAAGATAAATTACAAAGACTCCAAAATCGTGCTGCAAGGGTCATAACAGGAGCTAATTACGATATACGCTCGGCAGATATATTGGACAGTATGCAATGGGATACCCTTCGGATTAGACGTGCTGGACTGAAGGGTGCCCTGTTGTATAAAATCCTTAATGGGCAATCCTCATCTTACCTGATAGACAGCTTTACAAAGCTCAAGGACATCAATATAGATTATGATCTCCGAAATCTTGAAACCGATTTAGCACTTCCAAAGCCAAAGCCAAACACAACTTTTCTTAAGCGTAGTTTTAAATATAGTGGTGCAATGCTCTGGAATAATTTTCCAACAGAGGCAAAAAAGGCAACAACCCTAAATCAATTTAAACATATAGTTGCCAGCTTACCTACTGACGTGGAGACATGCTGACTGACTGCTAAAATATTATGTACGTGGATTTTAGATTTTCTTACATTAATTTAAATTAGTCGTCGTGTTTTTTATTTAATTAGGTTAATTTAGTTAAGTTTTAAATTATTAGTTAGCTTTGTATTTATGTATTTAGGATAACTGACTTATTTTGTAAATATACGCCCCTAGAAATCAACAGTAGAATTGTTGTAGAGGTTAGCGTATTTAAATAAAGTGTATGTATGTATGTATGTATGTATTTGCAAAGCGCAACAAATAACAAATCGCAAAAAATCAGATTTGTTGCAATTTGTTGCTGTTTGTGGCGATTTGTTGCGACTTGCAAATCGCATGCAAAAAACTGTTACAGTTAATTTGAGACATGTGGATGTGAATGTTGTGGTCATCACTGAGTCGTGGCTGCATAACGGCATTGATAGTAGTTTCCTGAACATCACAGAGTGGAAGGGCGTGGAAGTGGTGTTTGTGCATATATATCTCAATCAATACCTTGACGCTACGTCGAGCGGATCTAGAAAACAACAACTTTGAGTGTATGTGACTGAGTCTTCGCCCCTATCGTCTACCTCGCACTCTTTCCGGTATAATGATGTGGGTGGTTTATAGCCCTCCAGACAAAACCGCACAAGAACAAACTGAACTTATCAAGTACTTAATCGACACTATTGATACGGTCCGATCCGTGCAGCCTGATTGTGGCATAATCATTTTAAGTGATTTCAATTCGGTAAACGTATCAGGCTTGCTCAATCCGCAATCGCTCAAGCAAGTTGTTTGTGACGCAACTAGAGGTCGCTCCTTACTGGATCTTATTATTACTAATTTGAGCCGTTTGTACTGTAAACCTGTAGTTACAGCTCCATTAGGTAGCTAATGTCATCATATGGCAAGCTAACATGGAAATTGCTGTTAAGAATATTGTGACGAAGTGCCACGTGCGACGTGAAAAGACTTATTGTTGAGAGGCAAACCACACCGGTGATACACCACACCGGTGAAACACCGCTCCGGGGATACACCACACCGGTGATACAGCACTCCGGTGTGATACACCACTCTGTGTGATACACCACACTGGTGATACACCACACCGGTGCCGGTGATACACCACTCCGGTGATACACCACTCCGGTGATACACCACTCCGGTGACACACCGGTGATACACCACACCGGTGATATACCACACCGGTGATACACCACTCCAGTGATACACCACTCCGGTGATACACCACTCCGGTGACACACCGGTGATACACCACACCGGTGATATACCACACCGGTGAAACACCGCTCGGGGGATACACCGCTCCGGGGATACACCACACCGGTGATACACCACACCGGTGTGATACACCACTCCGGTGTGATACACCACTCCGGTGTGATACACCACTCCGGTGTGATACACCACGCCAGTGACACACCACACAGGTGCCAGTGATACACCACTCCGGTGATACACCGGTGATACACCACACCGGTGATACACCACTCCAGTGACACACCGGTGATACACCACTCCGGTGATACACCACTCCGGTGATACACCACTCCGGTGATACACCACTCCGGTGATACACCACTCCGGTGATACACCACACCGGTGATACACCACACCGGTGATACACCACACCGGTGATACACCACACCGGTGATACACCACACCGGTGATACACCACACCGGTGATACACCACACCGGTGATACACCACACCGGTGATACACCACACCGGTGATACACCGGTGCCTGATCTTTTTGTACGAGATAAATTGGGCACCTGGCTACACCCGTCGATTTGTGTCTCCGATTTGTGTTGCAATGGGATTGCGAGATAAATCGGCGTGTGTAACATGCCCATGCAACGGCATGCAACGCCGATTTTCGCATGCCTGAAGCATTGCAAGTTTTTGATGTGGAGGAAATTCCAACTTCCCTCGTAGATGAAAATATATTTGCATAAAAGCGCGAACATTGCTGCCGCTGGACAAAATGCGCGAAGGCTCTACGGTGCGATACTGCGCATACAATCAAATTCAGAAAATGCTTATTTGCAAATAAGGAAGGAGATTTTTGACATTTCCCCCCCCTATTGCTACCTTAAAAGATGCCTCGCTGGAAGCGATTTCGAAACCGGGGATGTCCTCTCTCCTCCGCAGAGGCTTCTATTCTGGTTAGTTGCAAGCAATTGTCGCAGGCGCGCGGGCTATCGTAAAGCGCGCGGGCCTCTTCCCATCATTCCTCGCGCGTCTTCTCCCTCGCCCGCACGCCCTCGCTTCTGCGGATGAGAGAGGGGGATGTCAATGAATCGCAGTGAAATGTTTACTTAAGACCTCCAAGTCTGCAAACTATTTTAAAACTTCTCCAAAATACACGAGAGAAACACAAAGAAGATCAATTTGTTCATGGAGACAGAATGGACGAGTTGCGAAGCAGAAGGAAATATGCATGCTGTGTTTATATCGGTACATTTCCGGAAGCTTGACCAGAATAGATACAAGCAAACCACGCCACAATACATTAAATATACTGACTGAGTAACGGCTTACAGCTTAGTCCAACAGCTAAAAAACCCAAGTAATAAGCACCAAATGAATGCAAAAAATAATGCAAAAGCCAAAAAATATAAACATGTTGTTTCCACGTCTAGATTAACGCCGCAATTTGCCAGCTACAATTAATGTTTTGCCGGTCTTGTAACTCGTTCAATCCAGCTTTATCACCAAGCAGGCGAACTGGCAGCTAACTTCACGGGGTTGTCTAATATGATCGCTTGAATCTACCGAATATATAGGTTAAAATAGTCTTACTCTACTAAAAGTATTAAGATTCATTGTTATTTGGAAACGCAGACTTGTTTACATGTGCATCAAAGGCTTAATGCGCGGTTGTGGTTAAAAGTACCTATAAAGTACAATCAAAATAGCTTTAGGAGTCTCAGTGAGTTAGCGCGGTTCTATATAACTACATTGCGTCTGAAAAGTTCGTACGTTTTAACAAACGCTTAAAATGTGCGTGCACGTTTTTGCGCTGTTTCGTCACATAGGCTAGACCAAGCTGCATTGCTATCAGTAGCCCGAGTGAACGCTTAAGCATGCGTCCGATAATAATCAACAACTGGGGAAACAATGTTTACTACAGTACGCATGTTTTTTTGTTACGTTTAATTGTTAACGACCAGAAACACTTATATTTATAGCAACAGTATGAAATGAAATTAAGAAAACAGAAAAACACAAAGGAAATTATAGTACCATGTCGATTGTCGGTTTTTTTTATGCATGCATGCATGCTAGAGGCACGCTTGCCGTTTTCGATAAACTTCTTGCTGGATTTTACACGGTGGTCAGAAATTATTTTCAAAACGTAATTATGACGTCATAATCACGTTTTGATGACGTCAGAGATAAAATAAGTGCATAGTCCCAAATTCAAAAAACTACAAATTTGTTTTTATCTATGATGTACTTAGTTTATTTCCAATTTGGTTTATAGTTTTCGAGTTTAAATACCCCTAAAGTTTGACCATATATGGCGAATTATTTACATTCTTTTACATTTCGCGGGAAATTTAGATTATAAAATCAGCCATAACTCTACTTCGTTTTATTGCTTTTTCGTAGGGTTTTCGCTGGAAATCTTCGTATTAATTAAAGAACATTTTAATACAGTTCTTAAAATCAATTTCTAAATTCTAAATTTTGGCGCCAAGTTTGAACGTCATTAGCGACGTCACACGGTCAACGACAAGTGTGAAATCACGACCACAAAATGTAGACTTGCCTAAGCTCAATCTCGTTCCCAGAGCCCACGTTCCCCACCCGGGAAACGAGAGGCTCTGGGATAATCCGTTTCAAATCGATATTTCATTGGCTGATGAACACAGTGAACTCTACATAACTCTTCTTTCGGATCACAAGAATCCTGTGATGGCGTGAACGGATTATCCCAGAGTCTCTCGTTTCCCGGGTGGGGAACGTGGGCTCTGGGAACGAGATTGGCCTAAGCTATGATGATCATCCGCAGTTTCGTTTCATTCTGGTTATTCTAAACACCTTGGTGAGCCAAGTGGGTGAAAAAAATAAATTTCTGACCACCGTGTTACGGTTCACGCAAAGTCAATCTTAAAACGTGGCACGTCAATGTGAAATAGTTCGTTGTTTTAAGTCGTTGAATAAACTTGCAGTTCGTGCTTAATTATCAGGTATAAAACGCTCGCTCATGTCTTTATAGCTAGCAAAACACTTGAGTGCATGTAAATGTTCTTCGAGCTATTTTACTCACTAGAAAAATGTTCTGAGCTAGTTCCGAAGCGGGACTCGAACCCACAACCTTCTGATCGCCGGTGAGACGCTCTAACCATTGAGCTCTACCGGGACTCAGATGATTTCAAGTTGAACGTATAGGCAATTGAGTTCGATGTATATATTGCTATGTACAAGTATGATGATATATGTTAATATCGTAGTGCATGTTGTTAAGACGGAAGAGATGAATATGCTATCTCGGATATGAGAATTGAGTGTAAAGCCCTAATCAAACGAGAACGCAAGTCATCGCAAGTTGGCAGTCACGCTATCTCAGCCAGCCCCTCTGAATAATTTCCCGGAAATATTATGTACCGTGACAAAGTTAAAACTTGTTTAAAACACTCATGAAACCTTTATTTTGTTAATTTGGGTGTTCGAACGACCGTCACAGAAATTTGTGACTGCGAACTTGCGATGACTTGCGTTCTCGTTTGATTAGGGCTTAAATGTTCTTCGAGAACATTTACACTCAATTATCATATGCGAGCGAGCAAAACACTCCTGCTCAACTGCAGTACTAGAACATGCTATGAAATCAAACTTTCTCTCCTTTTATAATACAACAGAAATCTGAACAGTATTTACATAATTGCTATAAATATATATTACAAGCTTTATTTTTAATACTATAGTCGCAGAAATATGCATGCTTTTATATCACTGATCACTATTATATAACTGGGTTGCTCATCCTTAATGGTCAGCAGTAAACAGTTTGAAACCGCC
This sequence comes from Paragorgia papillata, assembly GCA_035771165.1. Classification (NCBI taxonomy): domain Eukaryota; kingdom Metazoa; phylum Cnidaria; class Anthozoa; order Scleralcyonacea; family Coralliidae; genus Paragorgia; species Paragorgia papillata. The sequence goes on along the minus strand of JAWNZC010000341.1, from coordinate 774,283 downwards.
GGTGGCCATCTTACTACTCCGACTCTCCGAGTCCCAATGACATTTATTAAATAGGTTTTGTCTTACGCGCGCTGTGATTAGTCAGTTACCGTATTTATATCAGGCTATGTAAACAGCGGTTATGACGTCACGGCGCATTACGTTTTATTTCATAAAGGAAATAGAAAATGGACGCCCTGTGTTTATATAGCCTGATGCATGCAAACACTCAAGTGAGTTTGAAAGAATTCAAAAGTTTATGTGAATTCGAGCCATAGACTCGCTCTCGTATTTACATCTGACATAATCATCACGGGCGGTCAAAACCCGGGGGAGTAGGAAAAGCTGTAAAACAATCGTCAGATGCCAATTTACCTTAGAATAAAACTATTCACTGATTTTATGGGGCGCTTGCAAGTTTATCCGGCATTACCAGGCACAGTAGAAAACTAAAAAAAAACCCAACAAAACCAACGCGTTTTGCTGCCTAGGTACGCCAACATATGCAAAACCTGAAGCTTCTTACACCTTATACAGTGGTGTTTTTTTATGTTTGATGCTAACGGAGAAGCCTGTTTAATGCGGGTTTTTTCTTTCTTTTTTCTACGAAAAATTGAAGTGCCTATATGAAGCGAAAGTTAAATCTATCTCATTTGAAAGAACACTTAAAATAATAAAGTAACATCTTTTGCAGTTTTACCGTTTTCTTGCTTGGTTTTAGAGATATTTCAGTTTGTTTAATATGCAAATCAAACATAATTAATATCAATATGTAAAATGCGTGAGTTATCGGAAAAAATTGTATGTCTTTGCTAATATTATCAAAGATAATAATCACTTGAAAATCTACATGTTTAACTTCGTGTTGTAAGAGAAACACACAATAATGCAACGATATAGATCCTTCTTTGATAATAGACCTTTTGCACGATGACGTGAGATGGCGTTGGGTGACTACAACTACCAGAATGCTTTGCCAGTATTCTAGGGTTTCGGCTAAAAGGGATGACTCAAAGGGACCCGTCCAGTCCTTTCGCGGCTTTTCCAAAATATGTCGTCAAATATGTTTTTCCAAAAAGCTAGGGGGTAAAGCAGGTGCCTTGGCCTCGGTGGCATTTCGGTATAATCCATCGTATGCATGAAGGATTCATCCGTTTGAGCTGAAACTTGGTGGGCAGATGCCAATAGAGGTGTAGCAACTTGAACCCCGAAGATTAGTCCCATCGGGGTATATTTACGACTTCAAAAATAAAAAAAACTGAAGTCATGTAACCAAAGCTAGGCCACGAAAACTAGCAAGTGGTTCCTGACACCTCCCGGTTCTGAAATTTTGTGAGCATGTAGAGGACGTCGATACAAGTCCACATGCAAAAAGAGGGCTAGGTACCTAACAAACTGAGTGCTTGTCGAGCGAATATATTCTAGGTATTGTAACTTTTACACTGATCATTGACTCTTCAAAAGTCGAATTTCGAATTTCAGATTTCATGGTTCCCGTACGACTTAGAGGCTAAAACTTTGTAGGAATATAGTTTTTTTATTTCAGAATTTTTCGCACATGCGCAGAGCCGTTATAGGCAATTTTAAGATTTTTTTTATTTGGCTCTAGATTCTTTGGAAAAGTAGTATAAATTCGCATGTGGCAAGATCTTAGGAAGGGCTACACTACTTCAGAAAATGGGATAATTTAAATAAAAAGAAAGTACTTTTGACACTCGATATATTTTCGAAAATTCTTTTTTTCCTGGAATCCCGAGAATTTATATTTCCCAGAATTCCTTCGGTCACGAGATGGGTAATATCCGGAAGTTTATGTCCACAAAGCTTTGATGAAAAATATTAAAAAGAAACTTTAGGGGTAAATTTCGGTTTCGAGTTTTTCGCCTCTTGAGGCCTGGGAATAGTAGTATATTGATTTTTGTTTTTTTCTTTAGGGAGCCATTGGACGTGCAATTCGACACAGGGAGCATGGAGAACTTTAATGCAAACCGCTTGCCAATAATGAAGGTGACATATCTCACTGTTGACCCTATTTTAAAGTAGTATGTCGTCACTTTTAGAACTTTTCCTTCAGATGTTACTCTTCGAGATATCCCGTCCACGAATAAGTAGGAATAAAAAATGTGGGCGTGGCAAGCCTTCAAAATTCGCAAAAATTGAAAATTTAATTTAATTTTTTGGCAAAAAGTTTTATACCGTTGCAAAGCTCACGTGACCTTCAGCCTGAATTTTCAGGTTTTGTGACGTAATAGTCAAAATTGTGGGCGTGGCAGCGAAAATCCCTAACTTCTTTGCTTTTGATCGTATAGCTCCGGGGAACACATCGTTGCAAAGACACTGTCTAGCTCTGCCCGATTCTGCAGGTTTGATGACGTCACACCAAAAAAATGTGGGCGTGGCATCCAAAAAATGAATTTTTTTTTAATAAAATCTTTTTTTTTTAATTAATGAATATAACAATAGTTGTTTAGAATGAAGAAATACATCTCTTCTGTAAATTTCAGGTTGGTTGCTTTTATTGCTAAAGCTGTACATAGTTACAGTGGGGTTATTAATGTGGGTGTGGCAGCCCAAATAAAGTCAAAACTGGGATTTGACCCTCAGGTTAATGTGGAGCTTTAACTATTAGATTAAACATAGGAATGTGTTATTTGGCTTGATTTTAAATTTTTCGGTGTTAATTATAAGTTTTTATATACCCCATAGATACGGTTGTTGTGGTTACCATGGAAACGCATGTTAGCATTTTTTGTTTTTCTGTTGTTTTATGACCAAATTGAGCCTAGTCTTCTTGGTAATGACGCAATAAACTTGTTCTTTAGCTAACATGAAGTTCTATGATACGCAAATAGTAACCGCTGATCTATTAGTGCGCGAGATGTTGAAATTTTCGTCTTTGTGCGCCAGACAATGTGTTGGGCAACCTCGTACCCAGGGCCATTTGTAGGTAACTGGGCCAAGATGGCGGGAACAAATGGCGCTGGTGGAGGCCAGGCTATCTCAGCCTCTGATTGGTCAAGAGCTTATGGCGTAAATCAGACGGTTTGATTTTGTATTTTTTTTTTTAAATTGTATTTTGACCTTGTCGGTTGTTCCTGCACACGGCACGGGAAATTATATTTTAAACCATGCAATAATTAGGTGTAATTAGGTATAATTACTGTGTAAAGAACTGGGTTTTAGTTAATAAAATGCGCAATATACTGCGCATTTTGAGCTAGCCTCCACCCTCTGGCCTCAACCAGGGCCATTTGTTCCCGCCATTTTGTTTTATTCGCCATCTTGGCCCAGTTCCCTACAAATGGCCCTGGGTACGAGGTTGTGTGTTGGGGTTTTGGCATTTGGTTCATGATGGTTGGAAAGAAGAATAAGAATTGTCACAGGAAGACAAGAAAAGGAAAAGCTTTCTCTGGGAAACAGAAACACGAAATAATTCCGGTTGATGATGAAATCAACGATAGAATGTTGTGTGATGATTCATCAGCAGCCAACTCGGAATGTGGTAAGGACGATCCTACTTGTCGAATTAGTTCTTCAAGGAAGAAAATGAAGCTACAAGATGAAGCTGGCAAGTCTTCAGATGTTGGCCTTGATCAGCAACACGACTTTAGCGAAGATGGGTATCGGCTAATAAATATGAAGCACTTTTCCTCTGCATTATCTGAAATACATGTGTGTGAAGAAGGTATATAATTGAATTTTTATTCTGTCATATTTGAATATCATTCCAAAAATATTCCCATATTTCATTCCAACTGACGTATTACATAGCTGTTAACTGTAATCAACACAGCACGTTGTGATATAATTATTTTAATATATTAAAAGTAAGAGATGTGGGTTATTATTGATTTATTATATTCCATTGTATGCTGGTTAGGTATACTGTACTGTATGCTTATTATAAGCGAGTCTATTAGGTACGTTTCATAATTATGTAATCTTCACTTTGACTAAAAAGTTTCTATAATTTTTATGCAATATAACTCTGAAAGAGATTGCATCACAAAGGGCAGGGTTGATGAGCCAGCTTTCATTTGGTTGTAGCTCATGCCATACAGAAACCATTGTGTCAACTTCACCAAGTGTGACGAGCAGGGGGACATCATGTTCTGTAAACAGGAGAGCTGTTTATCAAGCAATAGAGACGGGCATTGGCTATGAAGGGTTGGCCACATTTTGTAGCACGATGAATATGCCTTGCCTATCGAAGCCTGCCTATCGAAGCCTGCTTATCACAAACAAGTTGAAAATATTCAAGTTGTTTTGGAAGAGGAAGCCAAAGGGGAAATGAAAAGGGCTGGACAGGAACTGTATGAGTATATGTCAAACGAAAATGGCAATACCAATGATGGCAATGTTCTTGATGTTGCTGTAAGCTTTGATGGAACATGGGCTAAAAGAGGTTTCACATCATTGACTGGGGTTGTATTTGTCATTTCGATAGATACAGGAAAAGTACTAGATTACCATATTTTATGCAAAACTTGCCAAGAATGTTCACGCAAGAAATCGAAATGTAAAGATGATGCAGAATTTGAGGAGAGGGCAGATCCAACATATTGCATCAGGTGAATGTGATATAAATTTCGAAGGAAGCTCACCAGATATGGAAAGTGAAGGGGCTGTAACTGTTTGGAAAAGATCCATTGAGTATCACAACCTGAGGTACAAGTGGATGGTCAGTGATGGAGACAGCAAGGCTTTCACCTCAGTAGAAAGTGTCTATGATGGTTGCAAGGTTGAAAAGTTGGACTGTGTAGGACACGTCCAGAAAAGAATGGGGAAACATCTCATGACCCTCAAGGCCACCAATAAAGGTAAACTTGCAGATGGTAAGACTATTGGAGGAAAAGGGCATCTCACAGAAGGCAAGATTAAACAGCTGCAGAAGTATTATGGTCTTGCCATTCGTCAGAATACTTTGTCCCAGCCAAATCCAGAGAAAACAGAGATTGATGTTGCACCATACACAATGAAAAAGAATATCATTGCATTGCTGCACCATTGTGTGAAGTCAAACGACCCCAGAAAACAGCATCAGTATTGCCCACAAGGTGAGTCATCCTGGTGCAAGTGGCAGCAAGACAAAGCAACCGGTACCACCACTTACAAAGAAAATGACTGCTTACCAGAAGTATTTCTACAAGTCTTGCGTCCAACCTTTCTAGCATTGAGTGAGACTAAGCTGCTTGAGAGGTGTGTTCGTGGGACTACACAAAATCCCAATGAATGCATCAATTCCTTGGTGTGGGCTCGATGTCCCAAGCACAAACATCATGGTTTAAAGGCAATCAGCTGTGCTGTTGCATCGGCTGTTTGCCATTTCCATAGTGGTGCTGCCAGCAGGGAGAGTGTGATGAAGAAACTTTCTATACCTGCTGGCCAACATACAAGAAAAGCTTCGTTTGTGAAGGACAGGAAACGATTGAGGAAGTCCGATCTCCAGGCTACTCAAAATGAAAAGAAACGCCGCCAGGGACAGGATCTGTTACGAACTCAAAGAGAGGAAGCCCTGCGTGAGTCTGAGGGTGTAACATATCAAGCAGGAGCATTTTAAATAACTTTTTATGATATTTTGTATAGGTTGAACATTTTTTAGGTAAAACATTAATGTTTAAGACCTTAATAGTTTAATAATATGTATGTTTTATGATATAATAACTTTAAACCTGATTTTCTCAAAACGTGTACTTTTGACGGTTGAGAAAGGATAACTAATGAACTATTTACTCAATTATCCTGAAATTTTCAGAGATGGCTGTTCTAGATGGACTGTCTTGTAGGAGCATAGAGTTTTTGTAACTGATTAATTAGAGAAAAGTTATGAAGAAAAATGTGACCATTGTTTGGTTAGCGAACTTCAGACAATTGTTGTGCGAAATGTTTTTACAGTACAAAAAAGTTCTATGCTACTACAAGAAAGATAACTGTACATGTATTCTTTCATTTGACACTAAAAGCAAACAATTTGATGCAATAGAGAGACTGAAATCTTTTCTCAAAGACAAATAGGTCTGTCACAGAATGTGGCATCTGGTGTCAGATTACAATTTATTTATTGATCATATAGATTCAATTTTCAGAATCTGTGGTCCATAAGCTTTCTAGCAATAGTTGGTTTGCCATAGTTTAGAATAAAACCCTACATTTTACGATAATTTAAAGTATATCACAATAGTATGGGTTAACCCCCGCCTTGGTAATTAAGGTGAAAAAAACTTTTTTACTAAAATTCGCCAAGAAACCGTTTAATGAGTATAACAATAGTTGTTTAGAATGAAGAAATACATCCCTTGTGTAAATATCAGATTGCTAAAGCTGTACATAGTTACAGTGGGGGGTTATTAAGGGTTAAGGAAAAAAAATTATAATTTTTTTTTGTTTTACTAAAAATCGTCAAAAAAACCTTTAAGAAACACTTTGTCACTTATTCAAAAATCGGAAAAAAACAAAAAAAGGTGAACAAAGGCCAAGAAATCTATCTTGTGACATTTTGTATATCTAACCCTATGAACGAAGGATCACATCCAATTGAGTTGAAACTTAGTGGGAACATGCGAATAGCTTGTAGGAACATCATACAAAAAGGATCAGTGCCATCGGAGGAGACTTACTACTTCAAAAATAAAAAAACCCCGAAAAATGTGACCAAAGGCCAAGAAAACTAGCAAGTGGTTCCTGACGCCCCCCGGCTCTGTGAGTATGTAATAGGTTTGTGAAAATTTCACGTTGTTCTGAACGATTAAATTATACGGTAAAAGTCCATCTGGCGTATCAATAAAAGGACAAGTTTGAGACTTGTTTTATTTTCTTCATTTTGGATTTGTTTACGTCGAGACTTCGGTTGAAGATGGTCCAACTTTTCATCTTGGATGCCTTCTTTTTTGTTTCTTCGTTTGATGTTTTAAAATATCTTAATTTTACGAACATTTGTTGACACTTTACGCACGCGATGGCACATTTCAACGTTGGCGAGTTCATGAAGAAGAGGAAAGAGATGCGTGAGAGAATTGTAATGGATAATCGTGATTTGGAGATTGGAAAATCGATTTCTGATGTATTTCTGTATTTCATTTGAAATACAAATGAATAGATTTTTAACTATCCAGCTTTTATGTTTGTTGTTTTGTATATATAGATTACGAAGGTAGAGGACGAAGTTGAAGGTCTGCGAAATGTAGATCAGAGTAGCCAGAGTAGATTTTTAACAGAGGCGACAGTAGCGAAAAGAAAGAAGTTTCCTACTTTGTTTGAGAATGGTAAAGTCACATCTAGTAAATTTATCAGTTGCAAGGCAGAGGAGGAAGGAAACTTGATGCTGCCCAGAGTATTCATGGAGGTGGCGGTACACACTCAGAACCAGGGGCTGTAGGTATTGTGGACACAGCATTGATGAAGTGTAGTGTCGGGAGGCCTACTGGGGCATCTCTCAAGTATGGGCCCCGTCTGTCCCAGATGAGTTGCCATCCGCGCAACTTTTGCAATGACGAATTCTCGGAGTCGGCTGAATTATTGCAAAAAGAAATTACACTTTTTGAAAGAAAATCTCGCAAATTTTCTTGAATTAGATAAAGAATATATTGCTTGAACAATTCCAAGTTTGTGTAAAATCTTAATATGTAATAGAAAAAAATAATTTTTAACGACCAGCATGACCACCGCCAATTTTCTTCTTCAAGTAACCTTTGAAATGCTAAATACTCACCAGTTAATTCTTGATTATATGCAAAAAGTCTTGAAAAAAAAAAATTTAAAGCAACGAACTTTTAATTTTCTTTCGGAAAAAACAGGTATCGGTGAATGACATGCAATAAGCCAGGCATGCGTCTCGTGTATGAAAAATGACACTGTCAACCTCAAATTCGTGACCTCGTTTTTAAAACTAACATTTTCTTTTTCTTTTAATTTCACTTTGCGTTAATGTTGTTTTAAACACACTGACGCGTTTTGTAAATCTAAATATTAAAAATATGCGCCATATATGTCGTTATCATTGCGACAATTTAGAAGCTGCAGCTCCGATCTTCGGTTTGCACAAAATAAGGGTTTTCCCTGAGCGGTTGCGTACGTTTGGTACTCATTTAGCCCCAAACATTTCGCCAGCATGGCATCAAAAACTTCAAGCGGGATTGGATTTATTCTAGAATTTGTGGGAAATTATATACATGGTCAATAGTGTTTACTTCTCGTAATTTTTCCGCGTGCAGACGACTTGAGAACGTTATTTTGAGGCGTGTTCTAGACAACAAACTGAACAGTTGTTTTTGAATATGGGGTTCTACCTAAAATTTGGCCGCTAAATGAATTTTTGTTTATATCAAAACATACATCTTTTACTATCTAACTTTCCATTGACAACATTATTTTTGAATTATTTTCACCAATTTCATGTAAACAAGGCACTTTTCTGCACCAGGTTTTTGAGGAAGATCACGTTACCATGACAACGGAAATAAGCATATTTTGTTTTCGTCTTGTTTACGTCCCTTGTTTACCCAGAAAACAATGAAATGACGCAAATAATATAAAAGGACATCATGTTCTTCTCATATGAAGTACTATATGGTACCAAATGCATCACGGTATATAATTTTCTCAGAACAACCTTGTTGGCGGTTGGATTATGACTGGAGAAAAGCACAGAAGCCGTTACAGAAAAACAAGGAAAGGAAAAGGGTTCCGTGGAGTTAGTTTACACGCAAAATCTGCTGAAGAAAGTGTTTCGGAAGGGAGTGAAATCGCTGTATGAAGTCAAGAGGCATTCCACAAAACACAGCACGAGATTTCTAATTCTGATAATGACAATGACAATGAGGTTGAACAACCGCTTCTCAAAAGAAAATGAAGCTTCACACAGAACTCAGAGGATGAAATATCTGAAGAAGAAACAGAAGAATTGGATGAAGATAGTTACCGACTGGGGCATTTGAAGAACTTATCTTCTGTGCTTTCTTCTATGCACAGATGTGAAGAAGATCAGTAAGACTTAGTAACAGAAAGTAAATGAGCATTGGACCTTCCTGCATTTTACCATTCATTTACTTGAATTGTTTTTTAAATATAACCTTATTCAATATTCAAATGTGAATTTGCAAAGAATATAAGAATAATAAGAAAAAGAACATAATTATATTATATTGTTTCCATGTGGCATTATCAATAATGGTGAATAAATTATTCACTAAATCACTGCATTTTTTTTTCTCCAGCAAATATAACCATTGAAGAGGATAGCAATGACTGGGCTGGACTAATGTCTAATCTTTTCCTGCCTTGTGATCGCTGTGATGAAAGTACAAGATTACAGACATCAGTCAACATCACAGAGAGAGGAAAGTCTTTTGATGTAAACAGGAGAGCTGTTTATCTGGATCTGGATATGAAGCGCTTGCTTTATTTTGCAGCATTATGAACATGCCATGTATGTCCCGAGGTGCATATTACAAGCAAGTTGATGTGATCCTGGAGGGTTTAGAAATTGTGGCCAAAGAGAAACTTCTCAGCGCAGGACAGAGGCTCCGGAAGATAATATAATGGATGAAAATGGAGAATCCGACGACACTGCTGTTCTTAATGCTGCTGTGAGTTTTGATGGCACTTGGGCCAAGAGAGGCTTTACCTCCTTAACTGGTGTGGTGTTTGTGATTTCAATAGATATACAGGTGAGGTTCTCGATTACCACATACTGTCAAAGTCATGTCAAAAGTGTGAAGAAATCGCAGTGTGATGGAGATGATGAGCAGTTTGAAGATTGGAGGAGGGAGCATTTGGCAAATGTGACATCAATTTTGATGGCAGTTCACCAGCAATGAAAGCTGAAGGAGCTGAAATTCTCTGGAAGAGATCCATTGAATTGCACAAAATGCGTTACACATGGATGGTAAGTGATGGAGATAGCAAGGCTTTCATCTCTGTTGAAAATGTTTATGATGATCATAAAGTGGTGAAGCTTGATTGTGTCGGTCATGTGCAAAAGAGGATGGGAAAACATTTACTCAATCTTAAAGCAAAAAGTCTATTGGTGGTTGTGGCCGGTTAACGGAAGCAAAAATCAAGCAGCTTCAAAAATATTATGGGCTTGCCATCCGTTAAAATACCATCTCCAAGGCAAATCCCTCAGACAGGGAAGTGGATGCTGCTGTCTATGCAATGAAGAAGAACATTATTGCTATTCTACACCATAGTGTTACAGCAAAAGATTCTACCAAGCAGCACAGATTCTGTCCTCGTGGGGAACATTCCTGGTGCAAATGGCAACAGAATGCAGCATCTGGTACCCCCAGGTGTAAATCTTACTAAGATCTCAATACTAAGATCTTAGCAAGATTTAAAATCTTAACTGAATTTAGATTCTTGATAAGATCTTATTAAGATCTTAGTAAGTTTCTTGTAAGATGTTAATAAGATTATAGTTTAATGTCTAAATAAATTATAAAGGGGCAGTGCCCCGAAACGCTAAAATAAAGTTTTTTAAAGTCTACTTGTGATGGTTTATAGTATACATAAAATCTTAATAAGATCCTATTAAGATCTTACAGTAGTAAGAATTCATACTATGTATATTACATAAATAAAAACAAATTGCTGCACACTATCCTTGACGTTGCCTCGTGCCCAGTCCTTTTTCCGAGCTATGTATAGCCGACCAGAATCTCGATTTGTTAATATTTGTATATTGTCTGTCGGCATTACGTCATCCATATATGAGCTGATGGTACTCAGTGCGCATGTTCCGCTACCTGCCTTCGAAATTCAAAGCTTCTCGAAGTTCTTCCTCGACAGAAAATTCACGGTAAGAACAAATACATCATGTCTTTACTTTCTCGTGGAAGTATTCATCAAGGCCATGAAGGTTTCAGTGGCCAGTCTCGAGGAAAGCAGTGCTCTTTCATGAGTTTGTCGGCGCTGTTAACAGCACAAACTATTCCAGTTATCGAGTGGAACTCGACAACCATCGACAATGTCTTAGTACAAGGAGACAACATGTACTTGAATGCTTTTAATAATGATCTCATTCCTCGTGAGGGATTTCTGTCGCTGAACAACTTACCAACTGTTGTTCCTACCAACATCTGACTTGGATTTGAGGAAATAATCTACAGTGGTTTCCACAAATGGATTCGTGCACAAAGCTGTATGTGGATACACTGTATATGTAATGAACTGTACATGGCACTGTCCTCAAGAAATTTTTTACCTCAGCTTTGTGAAAATTCAGTGGACAATGGAATTGTTCACTTTGTGAAAATTCAGTGGACAATGGAAATTATTTGTGTGCCATGGATAACCATATTTGGTATGCAGAGTAAATACAATATTACAAGTTCTTTGGGAAAATAAAATACAGTGGTTGCAGTTGTGTATTCCCAAACGACAATTACAGTATATGTGGAGTTGTGGACATGTGCAATGACTTAATATACATCACAAAGATCTCCTTGAAAGTATTATATTCTCAACAAGTTAGAAAGTTAGACAATATAAACAATGGAGCAACAAATACTGTAAACACCTGTTACATACCATTTCTGGTATTTATTTAGTCGGTGCCTATTTGTTTGGTGCTTGCGTTGCCATAACATATCAGACACTCTGGATTCCACTGACAGCTTTGTCACAGTAAGAAGCATGATTTATAGTGACAGCGATTTATCATAAATTTGTTTACCAAACATCAACACATAGTCATATTGTTTGTAGTATACTGTGTATGCAGTCAAAAGCCTTGCCAATTATATTCAGATACATTAAGTGATAGTTATTTGTAATTTAAGTCTGCTGTATTTAAATATAATTAAAAGAATTGAAAAAATGTGTACATACTACTACAGTATGTCTGTTACAATTTATATAATCAATCCCAGGGTTCATTTTTGAAATTTTATAAAAAATTAGGCTTCCCATGGCTTTTGAGGCAGCACTTCCCTTGCGATAGTAACTTCTAGTTTAAACACCTCTGCGCTGATAAAACGGACGAAATTCACTGATGCTAACAACATGCACGAATCCGTTGCCCCGAAATGTTAAAATAAAGTTTTTAAAGTCTACTTGTGATGGTTTATAGTATACATAAAATCTTAGTAAGATCCTATTAAGATCTTACAGTGGTAAGAATTCATTAAGATTTTATAAGATTATTTGGTAAGGTCTTAATAAGAATTTATTAAGATTTTACAAGATTATTTAGTAAGATCTTAAAGAAATTTTATTAAGATCTTAGTAAGAATTGATTAATGAAGAATTGATATGTAACATTACATAAATAAAAACAAATTTAAACACCTCTGCGCTGATAAAACGGACGGAATTCACTGATGCTAACAACATGCACGAATATCTTAAGGAAAAGCTACATTCAAATGATTCAATACAAACTGCTGAAACCTGCATCATGCCACCCATAAAGCGCTGACATGTCAATAATTATCAGATCACACTCGCCCACTTACAAAAAGAAACAATTTTACAGTAAACTACTGTTAATTGAAACTCTGTTAGTGTTACCTTGTAAACACAAATTGCAACTCCGAATATTGTAAACATATATTTATTATTATTAATTAAATGCTTGGTCGAAACGTAGGAAGACCACTAAATTAAAACTTAGTCGAAACGTACAATATTCGGATTTACCGTTGCTTTGTATTTAATAAAAATACTCAGTGGTTCCCGTAATTACCTTCTATCAGGAACAGGTTTTGTTTTTGTGTGAATATTAGCAGAAACGTTAACTGTATAGACTATAGTAAATGATACTGTATTACTGGAAACTGGACACTATTGACTATATCGTGGTAGTTCGTAATTAATTTTGGTCACCAGATGTCTTAAAACAGGTTTTTACTTAAATGTTACAAAATTTAATCAGCAAATTCGATAATGATGTCTAAATGATGATAAAATACTATGTCTATGGAGTGATTTCGAAGCATTTGCCGATTTGAAGTTTGTTCCTCAGTCTGACTTCGAGGCATGGTGGGATAGCTTTCATGCGGCCGCAATGTTTCATGGGACTCAATTTCAACCACCATTTTCATCACAGTTGACCACGACCACGAGGAACCTTTGTCTTTGGTTGGAGTCTGTCTTTGGAGTCTTTGTCTTTGGAAAAGTGGCATCAGTGGCATATTGTTTATTTGTGGCAATAGGATTCATAAGTTTAGGTACATATTATGTTAATTATCTTTTGTATGTTAGTTTTATAAGGTAAATATTTTCTATTATGTATTCATGTAAATCCTGTATACACAGGACATTCGACATTATGCAATGCATTCAAACGAAGCAAATGTTAAATTTCCCTGTGCTTTTCCAGGATAAGAGGTTTTTTCGTACTTACACTGCCTTCAAATCTCATGTGACACGGGACCATATAAATCACTCGAACAGGCAAAAGACTTTAGTAAATCTAGGCGAGACTGTTGTTACCATGCAATGCCCATTTGATTTTTGTGCCAAACTTATTCAAAACGTAGACGATTTACTTCAACATTTAAAGAGTCACATAACGCAAGGCAATGAAATTACATGCCCTTTTCAAGGATGTGGTTTAAAATACCGTGTCAAGTCCTCGTTTTCTTCTCATTTAAGTAGGCGCCATAAGGAAACCACTACTAGAAATGTTTTACCAGATTTGGTAGTAGGTGGTGATCGTAATTACTTCGATAATAATGCTCAAGGAACAGACATGTCATCTGGCAATAATTTGGATGATTTGAATTTTGATGGTTGGGATATGGATATAAATGATGATAGTGATAATGTTGAAACTGACAGAGAGTCGTTTCTCAAAAATTTAGCCTTATTTTATTTAAAACTTAATTCAAAATACCATATGCCTGCCAGTACGATACAAATGGTGATTGAAGAGATGCAGACAATGCATAATGTGTCTCAAAATTATTTAAAAAAGTGTGTCAGCAGAAAATTGAAAGAAAACTCTGTTTCTGAAAGTGTAATCACTGAAATAACTGAAGAAATTTTAAGTAATGACATGTTTAATGACATACATAATCAAAGAGGTCCATTAAGTACAGATTATAGGTGAAAACAATACTACCGTGACAACTTCAGGTATGTGGCACCAGTTGCGATATGTCTGGGTTTTGACAAGGAAAATGTTAAAAGATGTTGTCAATATGTCCCTATAACTAAGACAATTGAAGCTTTTTTAAAAGATGCCAGTGTGAAAGAGCAGTTTGATAACCCTTACGCTTCTCAAGAAGGAATTCTACAGGACATTAGTGATGGCAGTGTGATAAAAAGTAATTTGTTATTTCAAAAAATACCAAGATTCTTTTGAGGTTGTCAATCCATTAGGGTCAGCAAAAAAAAAGCACAAGGTTTTAGCAGTTTATGTTACCTTAGGTAATATTCACCCTGAAAATCGCTCGAAGGTTGATCCAATGCAGCTTGTTCTGCTTGTAAGAGAAGTTGATTTTAAATACTTTGGTCAGCATATTGTATTCCGAGAACTTGTCAATGATCTCAAAGAGATTGAAGAAACAGGTGTATGTGTAGGCGATGAGCATGTTCAAGGAACTGTAGCAATGTTTATGGGTGATAACTTGGGCAGCCATTGTATAGGCGGTTTTACAGAGAATTTTAGTAGCTGTTCACATGTGTGTCGATTTTGTGTAGTAACATCTGATAAAATTAAATCTGGTTCAGTATTGGATATTTATCCTGAACGAACACCTAGGAGTTACAATGATGCATGTGAGATTGCTGAAAACAATACAGAATTAACCCATTATCAAGGTGTAAAATTCAACTCTATTTTTAACGAGCTACGCTATTATCATGTGTGCAATCCTGGTTTACCACCTTGCCTTGGCCATGATCTTTTTGAAGGTGTAGTGCAACATGATTTGGTATTGTTTCTTAACCATTTTGTTAAGGTAAAAAAGTGGTTTACGTATTCTTATTTCAACCAAGTAATAATCAAGTTTAAGTACAAAGGAAGTGATGCTAATGATAAACCAAACATTTTAAATGACAAAGGGAAGAGATTAGGTGGGCATGCAGTTCAAAACTGGTGTCTCTTTCGGCTTCTCCCACTTTTAATTTGTTCAAAAATACAAGATACTAGTGATGAAGTGTGGGGAGCAATACTTTTGCTAAGAGAAATTGTTGAACTTGTATGTGCTCCCAAGATAACAATGGGCCAGGTTGCCTATTTAAGAGTCAAAATAGAAGAATATTTAGAGCTTCGTGCAAGTCTATTTCCTGAAACACCTTTAAGACCCAAACATCATTATCTTGCTCATTATCCAAGCAGGCCATGAATTTTATCGAGGCCATCGAGGCCATGGCCTCCGATTATCGCAATCTGGCCGCCGATAGCAATTTTTTCTTACATTCTCGAGGCCACTTTTGGCCGCCGATGTAGTTTTTCAATATAGTGTAGCTTATCTAACTTGTAGTGATAAATATCAGGAGATAAATTAAAAATATATCGATGATTAAATTATCAACACTTAAATTAAACTTGAAGGTCATGGAAAACATCGAAAAATCGCGCTCGAAGATGGCAATCCGCCATGATGGGTTGTTTTGCAATCAGCCTGGAAATTCGGGCGTATATTCAGGCAAGGGTGTATAAACACATGTGCTATGTGTGTATAAAACATGGCGGAAATACGGAATTCATGAATTATGCAGAGAACTTTATTTAGCGGGAGAAGAATGTGGAGCCGGTGGAGGAACCTGTGGAGGAATCAATTGTTAGCGAGTCTCCTGACCCATCAAATAAAAAAAATGGACGGTTCGCGCGTGTTAAAACGGTCAAAAAGTGGAATTACGATTGGCTGTCGTACGAACAAGAAGAAGGCACAGTTACGAAAATCTGGTGCAAAATCTGTCGTGAATTCCCTGAAGAAGCCACTAGACAACAACATAATGGCCAAAAACAGTTCGTTGACTGTGAGGCTTACATCAATGGGACCAATAATGTGAAAATATGTGCTGTTAAAGCTCATAGCAAATCAGAAGGTCATGAAGCTGCTCGTAAAGCTTCTGTGGCAGCATGCAATCCTGAGTCAACACCAATAGCAAAATCATTCAGAGTACTGAAGAAAGAGGAGAATGATAAGCTAGTGAAACTGTTTAATGTCGCATATTACATAGCAAAAGAAGAGAAGCCATTCCGTGACTTCCCAACACTCGTGAAATTTGAACTTAAGAAGCAAGGTGTTGATCATTTGACTACTGCATACCATAATGACAAGGCATGTCGAAACTTCGTAGAATCAATAGCAGAGGTAATGGAGGAAGAGCTGAAACATGATCTTACAGAAAAGCGGCCTGGATCCTACATATCTATTATGTTTGACGGAGCGACTGATAAAGCATTGACAGAGCGTGAAATTGTTTGTATAAAATATATGAACAAATGTGGTGTTCCCTCTACAAAGTTTATTGGGTAAGTAAAGTCACTGCGCGTTTTGGGTAGGCTTATTATTATATATGATTATATGGCATGGAGAAAGTTTCTGTTTCATTGAAATCAGAAAAGTTAGAATTAAAGAACCTGTTTAATTTCTGATATATTTTACAAGCCTACCTGTATAGTACACTTTCAATTTCATTGATTGAAGTCTATTTTTTTAATTATTACATTTCAGAGTTACAATACCAGAAACCGGCACAGCAGATGGTGTCAAGATGGTAATTGACCAGCTCTTGGAGAAACAAGGCATTGATGCCAAGACTCAACTTGTAGGATCATCGGCAGATGGAGCTTCGGTCAACTTTTGAAGACTGACTGGTGTGCTCACTCAGTATAAGAATCAATTTGACTGGTTGGTTACAATACATTGTGCTGCACATCGCTTGGAATTGGCTCTAAAAGATGCTTTCAAGTCCACATACTTCACTATTGTGAGTAAATATATTTTGCATCAGGCAGCCTATTATGATCTATTAAGTTAGCAATGATAATTTATCATGTATATCTAGTTGTGTGGAATTATTAAATTAACATGAATAATTCAATATTGTTTTTATTTGCAGATTGCTGATATGCTTCTTGGTATGTACAACTTGTATCATAACTCAGCCAAGAAGTGGAGAGAGTTTAAACGTCTAGCAGATATCTACCATGAATCTGTTGTCAAATTAGTTCGGTCCCATGGGTCAAGATGGGCAGCCCATAAACTCTCAGCACTGAGAGCAGTTGTTAAAGACTATTGTACTCTCATTAGCCATGTGGAAGATTTGACATCTGGCGAACGCCCCGATGTAAATGGTGCAGATGCATGTCGTATGAAAGGTTATCTTAAAACACTTAAGAGTTTAAAGTTCTTATTTTATTGCCATCTATTTGTAGACATATTTGAGCAACTTGCCAAGATGTCTCTCATTTTTCAGTCTGACAGTACCATGGTATATCGAATTGCCGATCAACTTGACTCGACAATTGCAGGACTTGTACTGCTCAAAAGTGTTGATGGTTCGAATATAAAATTGTTCAAACAAAACATTAGTATTGACGAAAAAGAGAATACTTGTACATATAACAAACTTGTAACTTTCAAATTAGCAGGACAGTCTATCGCTCGTTGTGACAACCACAAGGCAGGTATCATTGATGCAACAACCTCTTGTATAGAGAAGCGGTTTGAAAGTTTAGATAGTTGTCCTGTCATTTCTAAAAGTGGCACAATTCTCAACTGTCAATTGTGGCCAAGGCAGAGTGTTGCTGCATTAGCTGAGCATGGTAATAATGAAATGAGTGCACTGTCTTGTCACTTCCAAGAAATTCTCACTGCCAATGGATGTGTGATCGACAGAATTTTGCCAGAGTGGGTGCAGCTTAAACGTTACCCTAAGCGCAACTGGCAGGCAAGGTTTACTGAAAAGCGTGGTGGTGTGAACTCTGCATGGCAAATCATCTATGAGACAGAAGGAAATGCAAGTAGCGAGTTTGTCAATGTGTTGCATCTTGTTCAGATACTCCTAGTAATGCCTGTAGCCAGCGCTTGTGTTGAGCGATGTTTTTCTCTGATGAAACGCATCCTCGGAGATTGGCAGTTGTCATTGGACAATGATACCATTGAAAAACTTATGAGAATAAGTTCTGATGGATGTGAACCTTGTGAATTTGACATCCAACCAGCAGTGACACATTGGTTGAGAAGCAGTGCTAGGTGCCGTCGTCCAACACACAAACCTTACAAACCTCGGGAAAAGAAAAGCAGTGGTACTTCTTTAGATAGCATTCTGGAGAATGACACTGACACAGTGTCAGTGACTGAGGAGATTGAAATTCCAGCAGGGACAGACAGTGATCTTGAAGGGTTATCAGTGACTGAGGAGATTGAAATTCTATTTTCATCAGATTCAGACACTGATAATGATCGTGATTTTGAAGGGTTTACTTTGTCTTAGAATTTTCTGATGAGATTCTCGACGGACCCTACTAACTGACAGCGACAGACTGTGACACTTTGATAAAAGATAAACTCATTACTGATGATCATCTGATCATGAAATGATTCACTTTCAGAATACATTTATTTTTGTATTTTTGATTCTATTTAATTTATCATGTAAATTGTTTAGTCTTTCCTGGCTGTTAATGTTGTACTAATAAGATAATAATTATTAAAAGTTTTAAAGTTAAAGTTAGTTGGACGGTGTTAAAAGGTTTCAGATATTTTAATACTATAGTATAATAATAATTACAATAATATTAAGATAATGAATTAATACACAATGAAAGTAAGTAAATTTAGTAATAGTATATAATTGTGATATGTGCGTAGTGGACAAAGTAGCGTAAGCTTTCGAGTTGGCCACTACCTTTTTTTGGCCTAGCCGAAAGAAAAATGGCCTTGGATGGCATCATGGAAGCTCATTATCCAAGGCCATTTTTGGCCTATGATTCAAAAAATAAAATTCAAGGCCTGTATCCAAGGCATATATTGCAATTTGGACCCTTGATGAGAGTATGGACACTTCGCTTTGAAAGTAAGCATTCATACTTTAAGAAATGTGCTCGTTATAGCCAGAATTTCATTAACATTTGTCACACTTTTGTTGAACGTCACCAACTTTTGCAAGCATATTACAGCAATGGGTCACTTTTTGAAAGTAGTGTGTATTTCCAAGATTCAATTCCATTTAATGTAGAGCTGTATAGTGATTGTGTTAAGGATGCATTTAAGAACCACAATATTTCTCAGTCACCAGAAGAAGTGGTTACATCCCTTAGCGGTATTGTTCGTGGTAGCAAGTATAAAAAAGATGATTGTGTTGCAATTGAATCCACCCAAGCTGGGATTATTTTCGGAAAAATTGTGATGCTTTTTCAGCATACACAAACTTGTCAGGTCTGCTTTCTAATGAAAAAAGTAGAAGCAGAATTTAAGCCAGAAATGGGTTTTTACCAGTTATTGAATGTTGCTCAACCAATCTATGAGTGCTTTGATTTTACTGCTTTAAAGTCTTACAGTCCTTTACCCTCCTACACCAGAAATAATAAAGAGATAATTGTGCTTAAATATGCAAGTGTGGATGCATAATAAAAGTATAATGACAATTAAAAAATCTCTAAATATTTAAATACATAGCTAAAATGGGGATCTTTGTTTGATATATTACATTATGTCTCATGTTCATATTTTTTCCAGGAAAACCTATTGGAAAGCAATGGAAAAAGTTGAAGATTTTCTTCAAAATTTATTTCCTAATTTAAGAGATGATGTGTTAAAAAACACATTGGAAAAGTTAATTGATATTGGGGTATCAGACCTTGACGATCTAACATTGTTAGAAGAAGCAGATCTTGCTGGTATTCTGAAACCTACAGGTATACAGATCCGGAAATTACAGCGAAGTGTTAAAGGTTTGTTTCAGTCTATTAAAATGTAAAACAACATATTGTATGTTACTTTCCGAACTTAAGTGAAAATATAATTATTGTGCAGTAATACTCAACATTAATTTAGCTACTTTGTTAAATTATTACTAAGGTGTAAAACATGTACTGCACAATATATTATAAAGGAACTGCAATGACATTTCTCTAACAATAGAAATTTTGAAAATAATTAGATATACTTTCTGTCTTTATGCAAGCAAAAGTGCGGCAGAAAACAAAGGATTTTCTAAAATAATTTTTGTTACACATGGGAAGATTTCAACTTGGAATGTGTTTTCATTGCATTCATTTGATATTTTAATATTGTTTGACTGTTTTGTTTGGTGCAAAACTACAGACTGCTCATATTGGAAAAATTGGGATTTTAGAGGATGAGTGTCAAGCCAATGCTTTGTGGGCTCATTTTATAGATCAAGTAACTGAAAAGTTTATTTTATAATCCCTTGGATATTTTCAACATGTTAAGTATGTTTATTTTTACCATACACATTTATATGACAAGTAAACCGTGCAAAATATTTTTATGGTTATTTGTTGTTAAATAAGCCCTAGCACTAGACTAATACTGGATTGTAAACAATAACACAAGTGTGCAATGCATTACTGTACCTTGACACTCAATCTTTAATGACAAAACAGAAATTGAAATTACATTAAAATTATTTTTATAATGTTTACAACTTTATCTTGTATGGACTAGATTATCCCACAATGATGGTTATGTATTTTAGCAAATGCATTTTTGCTCGGATAATTATTTTTGACAACCACTTGTGAGTTGTGTGCCATGGGGTTTCTTTGTGCTATTACAGGAAAACTCAAACTAGGTGAAGTGTTCTTAATCATCATAATCATCTGATCGAGTTTGTTTGGCTTCGACAATTTTAAGTAATTTCAATTAATACTATAATTACTTAAATGAACATGTTATTGCAGGGCCCTTGCTGTATTTTACTGTAAACCTCATCTATTAACTTCATTGATTATGCAACTTTGAAATGAGATCCAGTTCAAGTACTTCATAAAGTTCTAATATATACTAAACTAATTTATATTCCACCATGTACAAAAATAGAATGTACTGTTTGGACTTAATGGACTGTTTGGACTGAATGTAATCAAATTTAGACTTTTTTATTTGTCAAAACTCAAAAGTAGTGTCATCTAAAACTGGAGCTATTTCAAAAATGGGTAAACCAATGATAAAGTAGGGTTACTATATTGAAAAAATTGAAGATAGTTGTTACAGAACCACACTTAAGTGGTAATATGATGATTCTTTATTTAAAATAATGATGCCCAAACCAATAAGTCACCACACCTTTCCACTGACAGCTCCAGCGAAGCAACCTATGGTGGAGACAGCTTTGACTCCCCATGTTCCTCACGCTGTAGTACTCCATCAACTTTAAGTGACATGGATACTCCAACAACAAGTCCAGATACATGTAGCAGTACTAAGAAAACTGATAAGTTGCAGCATGGATACTGGGTTCAGCAATTTGCAATTCCATGGTCTAAAATGCCGCAATCTCTAATTGATACGTGTGAACGAAAAGTTAGACCAAAGCCAAGTGATCGACGCGAAATGGTGCGAATCTTATGTGATAGTATAAGAAACCACTCAACTCTACCTGGAAGGGAAAACTTGTCTAAAATTGCAAATATGGTTGTAACTAAGTACAAAGAGTCATTTTGTGACATTGTAGGGGATACTATTGTTGGTACAGGATATGAATCTCTCCGTAAACAAATGGAGGAAAGATTATTCAATCTTAGTAGGAAGAAATCCAAATCAAGCTCCATTCTTGCAAAATTGGCTGCAGATGATGGAAATTCTGAGCCACCTGCCAAAATGAAGAAACCTGTTAGTGATTCTTATGGATGTGTCAACTGGCAACCAGATGCCTTTCCTGAAAATGAAAATGACGAAACGCAGAAAGAGAAACAGCAGTGGCTAATTAAAGTATCCAAAAGATGTTGCAGATAAACCCAAGGTCAAACTTCTTATGAAGCAAACATATACGTCCCAACGACTACTTATCAACAGACAGAAACCTATGCCACCTACAATTAACGAAATTAAAGAGTTGTGGCCATTTCTATTTTGTAAAGATTATTTGCTGCAGCATTTTGAAGAGCTAATGGGGTTTCAGCTTCAAGCCGTCTTTCAAAAAACTGTTGAGCAGAAGTCAAGTGTAATTTATGATTACATGAAGCAGGAAGTGTCCAAAAAGAAAGTGAAACAGTCAATCAAACTCATTGAAGATACTATGGCATTGCAAGAGAGTAAAGCTGCTATAATGGCTGGTGTCTGTCTTCTACTTCTTGCCTATTTTGATGAAGAAGAGGATAATATGATAACATTTTTTTATGTAAGTAATACTTGTTTTTGTTTAAGCCTAGTGAGTTTGAGATCTATCATAGCAAAATTTCATTCATGGTCGATTGTTTAACCCTTTAATGCCCAACTGGACTTTACAGATTTTACTCTGGCTAATTCCAGATGATTTTACTCGCCCGTAGGAGAACTACTTCTGGGCATTAAAGGGTTAAGGAGATAGCTCCCATTTGCGGTCACATTTCTCGTTTGTGGCATGTAAGACAAATATCTAATGTGTTTAATACTTTCTTGCATGAGTGAAAAAGTCTTATGATGTGCGGTGAGTGTGAGCGAAGTGCTTATGTTTATTCTGAGACTATTAGAGATACAAAAACAATAGGGTGTATTAACTTGTCATTGAGTTATATTTTTTATTTTTTAGGAAAGTGAAACAGTTAATGATGCCTTGGTGAATTGTCCAGACTCTCCTTTTATTGCTCTATTTGGTAAGAATATCAAACTACATTACTTGTTCAAAAAGTTTTAGTGCTGCGTGGGCAGTTTAAAATACGAGATGAAACAGCGAAAAGTGATAAACTGCCAATAGTGTGATGTTTTATGCTGACGTTTTGAGCGAAGGCTCTGATGAAGGGCCTTCGCTCGAAACGTCAGCATAAAACATCACACTATTGGCAGTTTATCACTTTTCACTGTTTCATCTCCGATACATTACTTGTTGATCATTCTGTGAAAAAAATCACAATTATATGTTGGTTTGAAAATACAAATTTTATCTTGTTATGAAAACAATAAATTACTAATCAGTTTGCGCGTTCATACCATGCTGCCCATAAATGTCACTACTCAGAGATTCGCACATTTTAGTAATCAGATATATTAAAATGATAATGTAACCCTTTTCTACATGTTTGTCTCTGCCTGGTTTTTAAGATATTTTGATTTGTTTGACATTCGAATGTCTGTAATCTATGTCACACATGCATAATGAGCTTTGACAGAATGTTATCTAGATATCTTTGCATTCAATTATTACGAGACAGTGAACTCAGGTGAATGATAATATGGTATTAGGTCTATATTGGCCAGTCCAGTATAGAAAACTCTAATTGGCCTGGGTGCAACTCAAACCCAACAAACTCCGGTTTGTTAGTCCGGTGTTCTAGGTCTTGAAATAAGTACCATAATTTCAAGACCTGCTCCCAACTTGAGCTGTAGCTCAGTAGCCTAAGTTGGTAGAGCGCCTGGCTAGCAAGGCCAATTAGAGTTTTCTATACTGGACTGGCATGGCTCCTATAACAGCAAAGTTAACTTTTAAATGATTTCTTGATGCATGTGTGATGTAGATTACAGACATTTGAATAACAAATTGAAATATCTTGAAAATTAGATCAAGAACCGAAAACCATTTTCAACGTTCTTTCCAATAGGACAAATAAATGGAGTGTAGGGGGACTTTCACTACTGGAGATCTCTCTTGTAAAAGTAAAATTGTTCAAATGCTTAATGGGGTAGTTTTTAAGCCTTTCACTACTGGAGCTCTCCCTTGACAAGTCAAATCGTCTGCCATAAGTTTGAGTGACTGTTTCAGTAGTCAAAGGGATAAGTACTGTTTAATAAAGGAGCAGGAGTGTTTTATTAGGTTTACAGTAAGTGGTTTTAGACCTAATAAAACATGCACTGCAAGTTTATTGAACAGCTTCAAACACGGCTTTATTAGTATTCTCTATATAAAGAATACTAAGTAGAAGATTTTATAAAAAGAATACTAATGAGGAGTGTTTTATCAGGTATAAAGTCGCTTCACATGACATATTATCAATGATTTAATAGGCTAAAAACTCACGAATTATTAGGTAATTAGTGAATGAGTTTTTAACTAGACAGACGGGCAGGTAGTGTAGTTAACAACAACTATTGATACAGTTGTCTGGAATTAGCCAGAGTAAAATAATAAAAATGTCTGCTTGTATTACATTGTGGAAAAAAACAGAAAACAGCTAATTGTGGTATTTTGTATTTTTGTAGGTGAAAAACTTGTAACTGAGAGATTTTCCATTATAATTGACCATGCTGTTGTTAACAAATCTTTGACCTCAATGTTGGAGGCAGTAATGGTGCTTTTTGCAGCATATTACTGTCTTAACATACAGTATCCAGAATGTTCGGCAGCCACTCTAGAGTTTATTCAAAGGTATGTTATTGTAGTAAATACTGGTATTTATGCCATACGGTATACAGTTCTATTCTAACCACTTGATTTGATTATTTTATACGTATAGCAATGCTCAAAGGGACACATACTGTAAACTGATTTGTAATTTATTTCTTTTTTGTTAATTTGAGTTTTTTTTGTAGGTGTTTTGTGAAACTTAATCCAGAAAAGGATAGCAAATCTACAAAAACCAAAGGAAAATCTCACAAAGTTAACCCAAAAGTTTTATCATTGGTTAATTGTTTGAAAGATTTTGAAAGTGGATGGAGTGTTGTTGGTTAATTGTTTGAAAGATTTTGAAAGTGAATGAAGCATACAAGTATAGGTTGCTTTTAAGTTTAAGTTAGTAGAACAATTTTATATTTTGTACTTTGTAATGTTGTTGAAAGCTATATGTGTTTTTTTGAGACCGAATTATCTTCTGGACTGAAACCAGAATTTAAAACATTTAATAAAGCTGAGGAAACAGGGATTCTGAAAAAAGCTAAGCAATAGGCCTTTTCCGAATTGTGCTGCAGTTGACAAGAACATGAACACAGGATCGAGGCTTCATGTCAAGCTTAATATAAAAACATCATAACTTTGCACAAAGCCTCGATCTGGTGTTCTTGTCAACTAGAGTGCAAAATTATTCGCAAATGGCATGTTTGTAACCCAATTCCTATGACAAATGACACAATTAATATTTTAAACGTTTTAAATAAAGCTAATTTGAGTGATACATATAAATGTTTGGTACTATGCTTTTTGGTTTCATCACATCATCCACAATGATTAATTGCGATTGTCTCCCATCAGCTACAATTATGTGAAATTACATGTTATCACACAAAAGATAAAACATCGATTTGTGATGGTACAGTGTGCACCCTTGAAAAATTCAATCTGGTCTTCCAAAATAACATGTGGTCAAATGCAATTCCCATCTGGTCACATGTGATTTTAGAACATCAGTACTGTGGTGATGGTTAAATATCAATTTACTGACTCAATGGTTTTGTTTGCTTTAAAGTATTGATTCGAATATATATATATATATATATATAGGGCCAAATGTTATTTCTATAATAAACCCTGTTATAATAAATGCTTTAATAAAACCTATGTTTTATATGTTTTTATTAAACTTGATGCGAGATTTGTCTGTGATGTGTTTGTTTATAATTAAATGCACTAAACATTCTACAGGATTTTTGTAGAGTAGCGTTCATTTGAAGAGCGGTGTTTTTGCTACAACAATGTTTTCTGTGAAATTACAGAAACTTATGAAAAAACAGTTTCTGTTCTGTAGAATTACAGTATTTTGTCTGTTTACAAATAAACAGTAATTTTACTGTAAAAATACAGTAATTTTTTAATTAACAGTTTCTGTTAATTTACAGTACTTTCTCTGGCGTCCAAGCTGCCAGTACTTTTTACTGTTAAAAAACAGAAATTTTTTTAACAGTGTAGTTATCTAGACGGTTTGGAAAGTATATTGCTTTCTTTTTATGGGTTTGAATCATTAAGTTTAATAATAAGCTAAAATATTATTTAGTACATGTAATACAAATGTATTATTTTTATTTTTAGGATTATAATAATACAAATCTGTTAGCAGTGCCAACTGGTGGTGAAATAAAGAAATACGCTTTACGGCTTTTATCCATTGTATTTGAAGAAGCTGAGATGAAAAATGGAATTATTGGGCCAATTGGAAAAAAGTGGAGGACTGCCAGGGTTGAACTGGACAATGAAAGAGTCCAGATGATAAAAGGTATTGATTTACTGTACATTGCATAGCTCAGTCTAATAGTTAATTACTGTATTGCAATATTATTATTTTGAACACAGTTTTATTAATTGACTTGGAAATTATAAATATAATTTGGTTCCAAATTTTAAACTTTCTTATTTCTAGATGCTTTGATAAAAAAGTTTGGAGAATCCTCTTTTAATAAGAAATGGGATGGAATTAGGTGATCAATAAATCAAAAACTGTATTGATGCCATAAATAAATTAAAGAGGGAGAATTTATCATCTCAAAACATAGATAAATGATTGCTAAAAATCTACAGTACTGCTTTAACAATCTTATGATAATTATTACATATATGAAATTTATTGATGTGTAAACTTTTGCATGATTTTTAAGAGGTGTATTCATAAAAAAACTTTTTTGTTTGAATTATTGTTGTACACTGTATATGAATTTCAATAATTATTCGTACTTAAACCTTTTCTCATATTATCAATATTAAAATTCAATTTGTTTGTATTCTTTATGCTTGTTCATCTATGGTGTACGGTGTATGACACTTGTACGATGAAGATCTTGCAACATGTTACAAATTAGATTCTTATTAAGATTCTTACAAGATATTTACAAGATCCTTACAATATTCTTACTAAGATTCTTACTAAGATCCTTACAAGATTCTTACAAAGATTCTTACTAAGATCCTTACTAAGATTCTTGTACGATTCTTACTAAGATTCTTACTAAGATTCTTACAAGATTCTTACAAGATTCTTACAAGAAATTCTAACAAGATTCTTACAATATTCTTATATAAGAATCTTAACAAGATTCTTATTAAGATTTTCTACCTGGGCGGCAAGACCTACAAAGGAGATGACTGTTTGCCACAGGGTTTTTGTTGAGGTACGGAAACCAATGTTCATGACTCTTAGTGAATCTAAGCCTCTTGAGCGATGTGTAAGAGGCACAACTCAGAATCCTAATGAGTCCATCAACTCTCTGGTTTGGGTTCGATGCCCAAAGCACAAGCATCATGGTGCCAAAGCCATGCGATGTGCATCAGCATCAGCAGTGTGCCATTTCCATAAAGGAGCAGAAAGCAAAAAGAAAATAATGAAAAGACTTTCTATCCATGCTGCGTCCCACACTAGCCACTCAATACAAAATAAGGACAACAAATGACTCCGGAAAGCAGAGAGCCAGGCAACAGCGAAAGAGAAGTGACGACGGCAGGGGGTACAGATGATCCGGACTAGACGGGAAGAAGCCCTTCGTGTGAGAGAGAAGGGGTCACTAATGAAGCTGGAAGATTTTAAAGTGACTTCTCTTGTAATTTGCACATTTAGTACTTATTGCAAACATATTGTGAGAGATATTGGCATTTAATTCATTTTGTTTTTGTTTAAAGCTATTTTTCTCAAAATTCATAAACTCGGACTTTGAGTCAAGATATCTTAAGAATTAAAGCTATAAACCTGAAATTTTCAGGAAAATTAGTTCTCAGTAGGTTGATGGTAATAAGTGAGGGAATTTTTTGTAGGATATGTAGTTAAGAAGTTATAAATTTTTAACGATCCTAATTTTACTAAGTTTTGCTGTTGCAACTTTGTACTGTCGCCGTTTTGTGTGGATTTGAAATTTGGGAAATTCCTTCGCTTATTACCATCTACTATCTGTTTACAGCAGAGTGGTAGCAAAAATAGCCAGTTTTTTATTGCCAATAATAAGAAAACTTTACTCAAGGACATATAGATCATGCACAGCTTGTGGTCTTTTATTATGCATGGTGTCAGATTACATTTGAGTGGATTATATTATTGAAATTATCTATCGCGAGTCAGTAGTCACGACTCTTCAAAGAAGGTTCTCCACATTTTTCAAAACATTTCGCCTAGTGGTTAGTTCACTATTAGCTTAATGCAGTTTCTGGGTTTCTGTTGATGTTATACAGTAAATATGACTGCCGACCAAAAATATTTCATGCTCATCCTCGATCATCGCCCGGGTTATGGCAAACCCCTTACTTAAATCAGAAAGGAATCGTTTTTTAGCGAGCATCTAAAAAGTGAAGAAAACAATCTCTATCTCAGTTGAATAATGCCTCCTAAGAAGAAATTTAGAAGTATAGTAAGGAAGAAAAGGAAGTTTACAGGAAATATTTACACACAGCGACGTGATTCTGAAGCTTCAGTTATAGTGGAGGAAAATTCGACTGAAATCACTGATATGTCAAGTGAGAGTTATGGTGATGAATCTGTGCCCAAGGAGTCAACTGCTGAGAAAGTGATGCCTGTACCTGTTTCGGTGAGAAAGTTTGATTTACATAGTTACAGTGAGGATAAAACTGAATCACCAGAAGGTAACGAATGATTTCGTTTTATTGATGTTGCAATACTAACAGAAATAATGAAGACGTTTTGGTGTCCTGAGTGTCGATGTGGCCATGATTATAATCACGAAGGAGAAAAATTAGGCGCTAAGAAGGAATTTGCATCACAGATGACCCTTGAATGTTCTGCCCTGAATTGTAAATACTCCAGGAGTTTTTATACTTCAGGAACTGTGAATAGTGGTAAAGCTTTTGAGGTAAATCGAAGAGCTGTGTTGGCTGGAAGGAACATTGGTATTGGCCACCGAGGACTTTCAAAATTTGCTTGCACCATGAATGGCATATTCATGCCACCCATGAATGAAATGCATACAGAGATCATGTTACTGCTGTTCATGCTGCTGCTGAAACAGTTTCCAAAGAAAGTATGAATAATGCAAGTGATGAAACCAAGCAACTCTATGAAGTGGAAGAGGATGGGAACTATGATATTGGAATTTCAGCTGATGGGACATGGAGACGAAGGGGGTTTTCTTCTTCATATGGCGTTGTGACTGCGTTGTCGTTAGTAACGGTAAGGTTTTGGATGTAGAAGTGATGTCGAAAGAGTGCAGAGAATGTATTGGGTGGAAAGGGAAAGAAAAGACAGTAGAGTTTGAGAAGTGGTGGGAAGGGCATCAGCATAAGTGTCATGCAAATTTTGAAGGGTCGTCAGGAGCAATGGATGCTGCTGGATGTGTTGCCATCTTTCAGCGATCCATTGAGAGGTTCGGCTTGCGTTTTGTTGAATTTCTTGGAGATAGGGACAGCAAAGCATTCAATCAGATCACAGAGGAGGATGTGTATGGGGATGTGAAGGTCACCAAGGTTGAATGTGTTGGCCATGTCCAAAAGCGAATGGGTTCACGACTTCGTTCCCTGAAGAAACGCTATGGTAAGACTCGCCTTGATGATGGTAAGCCAATTGGGGCCCGAGGTAGACTCACAGACAACATTATTGACAGCTTACAAGTTTATTATGGTAAAGCTATAAGGAATAATAACAACTCTGTAAAAGCAATGCAGGATGCTGTTTTGGCTATCTGGTACCACATCCAGTCTACAGATGACAAACCAGATCATAGTCGCTGCCCCGCTGGTAAAGATTCCTGGTGTGGTTTCCAAAGAGATATTGCAAAAGGAACAACTAATAGTTATTCTCGCAAAAAAACTCTTCCTCGAGCTGTGGCAACCTCCATCTACCCTGTGTTTGAAGCACTTACTGCATTGAAATTATTATCTGGTTGCCTTCATGGTGGCACACAAAACCAAAATGAGGCATTCAACGCCTTGATTTGGCAGCGTGCTACCAAGGAGACCCACTCCAGTCACCCTACTGTTGAATTGGCAACTTATTTAGCAGTGGGTCACTTCAATGATGGATCCAGAACAATTTTGTCTGTGTTAGAATATCTTGGCATTGACGCTGGAATCCATTCTACAAAAGCATGCAAAAAGATGGACAACGACAGGATTTGGCACTCACGTCGAAAGAGCTGCCTCTAAGAAAAGCCGCAGACAAATAAGGCAGAAGAAAAAGGGTAATAATGAAACCCAGGAAGCAAAGGAAGGGCCCCAATATGAGGCTGGTCGTTTCTAATTGGAAACATTGAGCTTTGCTTCAAGTTCAACATTGAAATCAAACTTTAAAGTGTTTTTTCCCACATATTCTGGAATTTGAAGGCCGCGAGAGCCAATTTTTGTGATATCTTCAGCAATATTTGACATTTATGTATGAACTTTTTACTGTGAGTTCATACAGGTATTATCTGTGCAATGACCTATTATTTTCTTGTTAGACTACTCCAAACAATATTTAGGAGGCGATTACATGGACCGGGCTGGACCGGTTAACCGGGATGAGTTTACGAAACAATTACATGGAGCGGGCTAGCCCGGTAAGCCGGGATGATTTCAGGCCGAAATTCGCAATTATCAAGTAAATAAGGGCAAAGTTACGTTAGTTTTACACTAATTAGTCTATTATTTATTTTGTAAGCCCATCGTTAATAAAAAGATTGTTTTAAAGTCTTAGCTAACCCAAGAAAGCGTCTTCACGAAGACTAAGTAATTTATTAAATCTTTGCTTTGATCACGAAACACACAAACAACGTTGATGTTCTATTTCAGTTCCTTTCAGCACTATTTATTCACACAGACAAGACAAGCAAACGAACGCGTATCGAAGCGAGTTCAACAGTTTTTCAGCCCGGTTTGCTGGGATGAAAACGATTACATGGACATTTTCATCCCGGTTAACCGGGCTAGCCAGATTGCGACAACCGGGATCCCGGCAACCGGGCTAGCCCGCCTGCCATGTAATCGAAATGTTAAAACAACATGCGTTTGATATATAAAGCGGGCCAACCCGGTCCATGTAATCGCCCCCTTAAAGCCTTTGGAAGAGATGTAATTGGATATTTCCCCCCATCATTTTTGAGAAAGGCTAAAATATATGAAGGCATTGACATATCTGCACAATAATAGCTAGGTCATTGCACAGCTCTGGTATTGCATGTATATTCACTTATAAAATTTCAGCCCCTTAGCACTTTCCTGTTTGGAGAAATCACTATTGGCACGACCTACAGTTTGATATTTTTGAAAAGGGCGTGGTCGGGGAAAAGGGCACGACTGCTTTGCAATTAAAGATATGGACCAAATTTTTTTTGTAAGTAAATACTATTAGACCACTGTAACTACTTATGTAAATAAAATGACTAGAATAACATTTGCACTATGACAAATAGTGCTCCCAACTGACCCTATTTTGACTATCGAGCCACCTTAAAGGGGGAGTTTTACTTAGTATTTTTTTAATTTTTTTAGATGTCTTTTATGGATAAGGATATTGACGAGGGGAAGATTAGGATTGAGTTGTATGGGGGTCCGGAGGAGGATGGCGTGACGCGGGATTTCGATGGTCGGGAATACATGAACGTGGGGAAGTGTATGTACGGGGGAAGGATAATGGCGGGATGGGATTGTTTGACGGAGTTGGATGAGGAGGAATTGTTGGAGTTTGATAAGATGGTTGATAGGAAGGCAAATAAGGCATGGCAGGAAATGAGGGATAGGTTGGAAGAGTTGTACTCGTCGGAGGAGGAGGAGAAGGAGGTGGAGGAGGAGAAGTTGTAGTAGAGGTGAAGGACGGTCCAGAGGTGATGGATGAAGATGACGTGCCGTTGGGTGAACGATGCAAAAGAAAAAGAGAGTATGGTTCGTCCGATGACACGGACGTGTCAGATCCAGGGGACGTGGATTACGAGCCAAACGTAAGTTGAAATAACGTTCTGTAATTATTTTCCTTTTAGGAGTACGAAGAGTCAGAAGAAGAAGAGGCTCTTCCTGACGTTGTCGATGAGGGCGACATTGAAGTTTGTAAGCAAGAGCGCGCCATGCTCGTCGGGGAAAAAACAACGAAGCCGGATCTGGAAAAGAAAGAACAACGGAAAAAGAATAAAAGAAACTTCCCGAAGTGCGGGAAAAGCGTGACAGATCTCCCGCGCCACTTTGTCTTGATTCATGGCATGCAAAAGGACGAGGCCATGAAGCAAAGCAGTGAAGTAAAAAAACCTGCAAAACGTGGAAAATCATTGACTAGTGCCTGCGAGTTTCCAGGGTGTGGTCTCCACGTGGTCCGGATGGACCGCCATCTTGTGCGCACGCACAAGTACGTGCGGTACAACACGCGGTCCATCCAGCACCGCGAGGAGACCCGCCAGGGTGCGGCTACCAAGACAAGAGCAACTCGCGTGGCAATCGCAGAAAGGACACCGGTGGTAGCAGCAAGTGATTCTGATGTCATACCGCCAACGCCGGAAAAGTCAGCGCGTGGGACTTCGTACGAGCTAGTCAGAGATGCCAGGCCGCCGAAGGCCGTCTCGAGGAATGCCCAGAAGGAAAAACTTAAAGGCGTTGTTGCTTTACAGGCATTTGAAAGGTACGTGACCTCTTTCGACGGTGGAAAAAGGACGGTTGAGGCCAGTAAAGATCATGCGAGGCATCTTGGGCGGCTCCTCTTCCAGATCCAGGACCCGCCCAGAGATGTCAACCTTTTGTGGAAGGCCGCCAATCTGTCTTTGATCAGAAACACTTTCATCCAAGGAAACGCGCTCCTGCCAGAAGAGGAAAGGCTTCAACCGGGTACCCTCAAGTCGTACCTATGGTCTTTGAAGCTGTTTTCCGATTTGTCCTCGGAGAAGAAGCGAGTTAGTGGAACTGTTGAGGTTGACGGACGAGGACATTTCGGAGATTCAGCAGGGCGACTTGAGGGTTTCCCAATGGCTGAGCAGTTTTGCCCAAGACGTGCAGGAGCGGAAAATCCAGGTACATAATCGTGACGAGTTGGGACTCTTAACCAGTAACCATGCAGTACTCGCAACTAGTGCACGGAAAGGAAGCAAAGCGTTTGGTGGAACTTTTCGGTACCGTTCATGGAAATGTTTCGATCAGTGACTTTGTAAGTCTCCGCGACTATTTGCTAGTCCGTGTGCTGGTGGCCAGCGCTAAGCGTACCGGGGCCGCTTCCAATCTTTCGGTGGAAGAATTTAATAACGGACGTTGGATCACCGCCGAAGGAGAGGACGAGTCCTGGTACGTTACCAACACCATGCGCCATAAAAGTTCCAAAGAAGGGCACGCTCCACTCCTGTGGGCGAAGGATGTCTACGGGAAATATTTTAAAAATGGAAAAACGTCTGTCGTTTTGGTTCATTGCGTCGATTTCCTGTTTATTTGTAATAATATTATTTGGGAAAGTGGTTCGCACATTTTTGACGTTTTAACAAGTTTCATAAAACGCAAAATCTTGAACTAATTAGACAATAAATCAAATGAAAGCTCATTCAACATCTGACAACATACGTACACAATATATTTCAACGATGCGTAGTTCTGAAATTACTAATCATCTTGTTCCACAACTGATATGCAAATGATATGCCGTATTGCCGCCGTGCCACTTCGGCTACGACAAGTTTGCTACTCACCGCTTTCTCTCTTGGAAGCATTAAAAAGCCGTCGATTACTTGCTGTTTAGTTCTTGACAAGTTTATCCGTCAGATAAAATTTAAAACCCCTCGAACTTCCACTTGCGAAGATTTCGATCTCTGGCGGCGCATGCTCTTTTCAATCGGCAACCTGTTTTTCGGTTTCCGGCGATGGATTATCCCAGAGCCTTCGTTTGCGCGGCACGCGTGAGAAGGCTCTGGGAACGAGATTGACTATGGTGGGGAACCTATCAGGAAAGCGGATAAGGAAGTCCGCTGTGTCTCTCCACAGGACGGACACCACCGCGTCCGTCTCCAAGGAGGACCTCGCGAAACAGATGACGCACTCGGTGAGGACTGCTGGACGAAATTACCAAGTTGGAGAGAACCCTACCCAGATCGCCAAGGTGGCCTCCTACCTTTCCCGAGAAACCCGAAACCCCGCTCAACCTCCACTCATACCATTTCCAAAGCGCCGCCTCTTCCCGAACCAGAACCAAATTTCTGTTTCGGGTTTATGTTGTGCTTAGGGTGTCGAAAAGATTGCTAAAATCTTGAGACTCACTGAAACATGACGACAAATTTGGAAAAAAACAAGTTTGACGACATATATTGAAAAAACCGCGAAAGGACTGGACGGGACCTTCTGAGTCATCCCTTTTAGCAGAAACCCTAGAATACTGGCAAAGCATTCTGGTAGTTGTAGTTACCCAACGCCATCTCACGTTATCGTGCAAATGGCTTATTCATTACGCACATGTGAAACATTACGCCAAGATGTTTAATTTGCATCTTAAAGAAACCAAAATATCTCAAAAAACCCAAAAACAGACTAGAAAAAATAACACAATTTTAATTTCGCTCTATGAGCACTTTAAAAAACAAAGTTTCTGTACGGCTTTTTCTATTCTCCGAATTCGTCTTCTGCACCGCCGTTTCATTTCGGTAACCGGATGAGCAATCCAGTTAGTATAGAGGTCAGTGGTGTTGATCAGAAAATAGTGGTATTCCGGGTTTAAAATAAAAAATCACGTAACGCTTACCATTTCTTGTTGCATAAGTTTTGTCTGTCGTCTCAATCTGATGTAATATTTCAGAACTTCGGGATGAGCTTTGATGCATTTCTTACTAAAGTCTAACACACGAAGACCCTGAAGACTTCTGGCCCGGGATAACGCCACGTATGCTTGACCACATTCAAAAACTCTCGATAAGGAAATCTCTACGGAGTCTAGAGTCATGCCCTGGAAAATATATATATGACAAATGATTAAATGAAAGCTAATTTCTGCCAGGTTCCGGTATAAAAAGGGCGAGCCCTGTTTTTTTTTCATATACGTTCAGTTGTCAATCAACTGTAAAAGTTTAAGCACTCGAGACTACGTTCACACAAATATCATCTTCACATGGCTGCTAAAAACTAATTAAATTAAAAAAACCATTGAAGGAAGACAGGTAAGAACTATAACAATAGTGTTTCTTCCTGTGTTTGCTTTAAAATACTTTACCCTTCCACATTTGATTGACTATTTTTATCTACGTCACCCTTTGTTTTTTTGTGTGTGTATATATATATATATATATATATATATATATATATATATATATATATATATACAAACGAGGTAAGCCCACTTAAACTATTATATATATATTATATATATATACAAACGAGGTAAGCCCACTTAAACTATTATATATATATATATATATATATATATAATTATATATATATATATACAAACGAGGTAAGCCCACTTAAACTATTATATATATATATATATATATAGTTCAATCTACAGACACGGTGTTTCGCTGTACAACAGCTCATCAGTGTAGCTTGGAACAATCTGAATGAATTTCATCAATTACTTATACACATGCGATCGTCGGTGACAACCGCATGTGGGACAGCATCGGTGAAATACATTCAGATAGCGAATATATATATATTATATATATTATATATATATATATATGTACTATTTATAAACCGCGCAGGAGGGCTTTATCGGATATAAAACACGAGGCGATAGCCGAGTGTTTTAGAGCCGATAAAGCCCGTACTGCAAGGTTTTTAAATGGCTTCTAAAAATAATCACTTCATACGTTCATTGGCGTAGTAATTTTGAAAATTAAGCTTATCTCAGCCGTTAAAAACCAGCGAGAAACTTAGAGCGAGTCTATATCACATATATAGATCCGATACGCTCATGATTTTTCTTTGTGTTTTCCTCATGAATTATTAATGAATTTTAGAAATATATATATATATATATATGCCCTATTTTAATTAATTTCATCACATTTCACTCTGGTGAAGGGCTTCGCACGAAACATCAATTTTCCGTTACTAAAAATCTGGGCAGTTTACCACATTTTCACTTTGGCTCTGTTCACTGAAACACTGCCTGCGCAACACGACGGGACTTGCGGTGCCAAGATTTAAAGTTTGTCACACGTGAAGTGCAGGGAAGAACTATACCATCCCTATCATCCCGAAATCTCGTGTTTAAATAATAAATGCAAGCAACGTCGAGAACAATATGTTTTGTATCTTTTGTGATGCTATTCAATAGACCACTTTGATAATAGCGACTAATCTGAATATTCAATTATTTTATGTGTATCTTAAGCCTGGTTTCCATATAGCCGTAAGAGCCGGCGGCATGCCTGCGGCAAGGGGCAATGGTCCAATCGCATGCATACAGCTTTTTATTGCTGGATAATTCAACACTGTCTATGATTGGACCATCGCCCCTTGCCGCAGCCATGCCGCCGGCTCTTACGGCTATATGGAAACCAGGCTTAATAAGCCTTTCTGGCCTCGTTTGTGTGTCTGCAATTCAAAAGAATCTTTGCTTCATAACGAGGCTAGAAAGGCTCATTTAGATGCACATAAAAGAATATTTAAAGTGCATGGTGCTCATTATGAAAGTGGTCTACAAAAATTGGCTGCGGGTTGAGTGTATTATTTACGAATATTCCATTACGCCAACATGAGAATTATATATAGTAACAGAACATTTCTCAACTTTCAAATTTGCAGACTAAAAAAATTTCCGCAGCTGTTCAAGTGTCTGTGAAGTGAAAATTTCAGATAGAACAAATTTGAAGATTGATATTCTAAATAACCAATTTCCAAAACATGAAATAGATGTTGCATGTACTTTTCAATATATTAAGTGCCAGATTTGCATTCCTGATGTTACAAAATGAGAAAAGACAGGGATTGAATATGTAGGGAGATAACGTATGCCGTTGGGTTATTTTGTAACATCGGGAATGCATGCATGCGCTGTCTGGCTTATAGTTCCCTACCTAATTAACTACTGAAAGTAACCAAAAAATTGAGTCTGTTCAACGGAGAGCCCTCCGTATTATATATCCTCTACTTGAATATAAGAACGCGTTGGAAGTATAATCAAGCTAACGATATTGTACGCTCGCCGCTGTTTTCTTGAAGTGCCTATGAAACGAAAATTAAGTTTGTCTTACTTGAAAAACTCTTAAAATGGTAGATTAACATCTTCTGCAGATTTTCGTTTCCATGCTTCGTTTTTGAGATATTTCCGTTTGTTTGAAATGTAAATTTGACTTATAAGATAACTTTACGTCACAGTTTGCATAATGACTTATCGCAAAGTATTCAATATATTTGTTATTATTGAACAAAAGCACTTGGCGAATTAGGAACCACGTGCGAGTGTTTCTCCTACAACAGAGTCTGTAAATTTTAAGTGTTTTTGTGGCAATAACAAAGATATATAATGTTTTGCGATAAGTCATTATGCAAAGAGTGACGTAAAGTTATCTTATAAGCTAAATTTTCATATCAAACAAACTGAAATATCTCAAAAACGAAGCAAGGAAACAAAACACTGCAAAATATATATGTTACTCTATCATTTTAAGTGTTCTTTTAAATAAGACAAACTTAATTTTCGTTTCATAGGCACTTTAATGAGCGCTTCTTTAACAATATGGTGCCATTCGCATAAAGATCAGTTGTTTAGTACCTCCAGAGAGACACTATAGATAAATCTTAGAACGAAAATCTCCCTGTTGATTCCTCGTTGTAGGACTGATCGTTTTAGAAATAGTTTCATAGTCACTGCTTCAAACAATTTTAATTCGAAATGATTGTAAAAATATTTGAAACTGTAATTTTATCTCTTTACCTATATGTGAACCGTTGTAATTCAGCTTTTTACTGCAAAAATGGGTCTATTAAAATAATAATAATTCTATTAAAATCCATTGTCCTGATGCATGGTTTTCCAATTGCATATACGTCATAAAGCACTCTAAGTCTAACCTAGCGATTAATTTCTTAGTACAAGCCATGGAGAACTTTGCATGACCGTTTATAGTTCAACGATTATGCAGCAGATTTAATAGTGCCTAAAATTTTCAGTGAAGGCTCCTATCATGTAGCCTCCTTCGCGGACGTTCTTATGGCTCGCTTACCTCCCCAACCTAACGTCTGCTCACCCGAGAACTACATTCCATTTCCTTTGTGTGCATGGACCAATGAAATTACACCGTCGTGCTAAATAAAGCCGTCCTGGGCGGCAGGGCTGGTGTTGTTATGTGTAATTGGTTTAGTCGAAAGCTAATATTTTGAAAAGTTTAGCCTAGAACTTCACGAAATTTATGAAGAATATTGTTTTGACTATGTTCTTGCTGGCTATGCAAACAAATAAGCGTGAAAGTCAGTGTAAAGCGTAAAAGCGTTAAGAGAAATTTAAGATTGTAAACAAAAGCTCAAAGGTGTTTATAGTGTCTGAAGCGACTGGCCGACTGCCCGAATTAGTTTACTTGAAAGCTAATATTTCGCTTACTATAGCTCAGAGCTTTACAAAATTTACGAAGAATGGTATTATGAATATGTTCTTGCTGGTCGTGTAAATAAATCTGCGCGAAAAGCTTTAAAAAAGCTACAAGTGTCGGCGACATGTATCTAACGGATAATAACTTTTACGGGGATGTCTAGCCATGTCTGGGTAGCAACCTCGATCGACTTTGTTACTCAGCTTCATATATTCCAGGCAGTGACGCTTTTATTTCATGTACATGATTCTTGATTCTACAAAATTTTTACTAAACTATATATAAGCAATAGTTTTCGAAATATTGGTTCAAACAGTCAGCTCAAGCCTCAAGGTCGAAGGTCAGGTTTCCAGATATTGGAAGTCTGACGCTGATTGGTCAATAATTGGAAAGGAATTTGCTGCTCGGGCAAGCAGCCGGTAGTTGAGGGGAGTGAGAACGAACCCGAACTAACGGCTGCGAAGGAGACTACCTGTCATGCTAATCTGTTCAAAACATTTCCTGCCAGCAGCGCTCGTGTGCTCGACTATTTTTTCCACCCCTCGGATTGACCTATGGCATTTACGTTACATGTAGGTTTGTACATTGTCTAATACCTGACTTTTATGGATAGAGATTGCCCAAGCAAGCTGAAGAGGTAGCTGTATCCGCGTCACTTGACCTCCTGTTCCCGTTCTAACAATCCATTTCTCTGCTTTCACTGGTTTCTCTAGGCCATTGGAGAACTTCACGATTGGTACACCTATATATCAGTATTTATTTAGAAAGAAATTGTATCAGTTTAATACATATTCAGCTTACTAAAAAAATAGAAGGATATCCTTTTTGGATAACTTTGATTATCATACATTTTCCCAAATGATGATATTTAGGCATGATTATATTTAGTCAGAAAGCTGGTGAGAATTCTCGATATCTGCACTTTTAGTCGTATTTGCTGCTGTGATTGTCAGATTTTGGGTCCACTATGCTTTTTTTCTCGTTTCTGCAGGTATTAACTGAAGGGAAGAAGTCTTATCATGCATGTGCTGACGTGAACCAGGCAAATCGAAGAAAAGCGCGGGAAAGAAGGAACTGTCTTTGAATTGCACTTTTTAACGTTTTTTTTGTTCTGATGGCGTGTATAGATTAACGTCGAAGTAAACTAACAGCTTTTGCTGTTCCTTGCCACAACGTCGTCATGAAAACATGAAAACGTTTCAGTCGATGTTGTATGTGCAACGAGGGCGGTCCAACTGAGAATGTGTAATAAAACAACTATTGAATTCAACTTTTTTTATATCAAGAATTAATCAAGCAGACAACATAAACTTTGATCTTGATAATTCTTGATATCATCTGATAATTGTTTATTATAACCCAGTTTCTTAAACAGAAAAATTAATATTGGATAAAATAACTGCACACGGTACAGTCAGTCCAGATATTTCAAAATGAGGAAGGGGAGGAGGGGGCGACAAGATATTCGTTATGTACCGACAAATAACAAAACAAAATTCACCAACTCGACAATCTTTCCTCGAGTTGAGTCTCTCAAAGCAAGTGACTGGACTCGAGTCATTGACTTCGAGATTGACTTGATTCATCACATGCAACTCTGTAATGAGTTAGGTCACGTTTTCCAGCTAGAAAACAGTCAAACCAGCAGTGTACGTACAAAGATAAAAGATTAATGAAGATGGATGCCAGGAAGCGTCGCATGTCCACGTTCGTCTTCTGGCAATTGACCGGACAACCAAGAAATATAATAAAAAATTAATATAATAAAAACAACCAAGAAATTGAATCTAGAGGACACATTGGACGCCAGCTGAGTGACCTAGATCAATCTCTTGCTCCACAATCACCAACAGATACCAGATAAGACTACTGAAGTGAACTTCAGCTGGCAGCCACCTCACTGCAAGTTGAGTTAAATAAAACACAAAAGAGTTAAATCAATGCAGCCAGTGACGTCGGAGTCGCACTGGATGAAAGTACATTGCAAGAAGTCAAGACCTAATATCTACCCAGAAAAAAACATGATCGACAAGCAGCTGAATGGCACAAACGAAAACGTCAGAGGAATAATCGGCAACGCACGAGTTGCTTTTGCAAGAAGTCAAGACCTAATATCTACCCAGAAAAAAACATGATCGACAAGCAGCTGAATGGCACAAACGAAAACGTCAGAGGAATAATCGGCAACGCATGAGTTGCTGCTCAACTCAAGAATATCTAGAACTCCAAAATAATAACCTGCAGAAAGACCCAACCTGCACAAAGATCAGAGTTTTCAACTCGAACATCAAGTTAGTCTTACTGTATAGAGCAGAGACTGGGGAAAATCATAGACTACCATCAGAAAAGTGCAGACTCTCCTCCCCAAAGATTTCTTTTTAGAGAAGGCGCGCGAGAAACAATGGGAAGACAGAAAGAAAAAATGGCTTCTGTCAGATAATAGCACTATAAGATGCTATAGGACGACGACAGCGGTTAAAAAATAACATGAATTCTACAATTTGAAGAACTCGCAGTTAACTGACCACTATATTTCACATTTGAAATAAATACTTTAATGACTAAGAAGTCAATCTTAAGCAACAGTTCTCGTCTTTTGGCAACTTGACGTCGTCCCGAAGACGCAAAAATACTCTCTAAGTGGCGTTGTATAAAGAACAATTGAAATATAGTATAGGTTTGATATACTGCCGAAACAGAGAACATAGGTGTCTATTAAGGGCCTTCGCTCGAAACGTTAGACTCCTACGTTGTCTGTTTCGGCGTGCACTATATCAAACTTAACCTTACTATACTGTATTTCGATTGTTGTTTCAACACTGCCTACGCAGCACGCCACTTTCATTTCACTGGTTGTATAAAGAACGTTGATAAGAAACGTATACTGATTTCACGAAAGAGTCTTAAAAAACAGAGATTTTAAGAAAAAAAGTAGGAAAATCAAACAATCGTTAAAAAAAGTAAAAATAAAAAGTGAAAAAAAGTAGGAAAAGTGGAATTGCCAGAAAGCCTGTCTATCACCACTATCTGCATGTCCAGAAAACGGCATATTTGACCTGCAGACGAGAACCGCACATGTACATTACGTGGCAGAAGCTTATTTCCTCATTGTCTCTATTTACGAGCGTCCAACGCGCGCATCTAATCGCCCTGGGCCCACTCCCATCCCTAGTCGCCCGTCTTTGTCTCGCAAATTAAACAAAGAGAGAAAACATCAACAGCTGCTTGAAAAAAAAATCATCCAGATCTGCTGGTCTGACACCATCAGCAAGATACAACTCTGACATAGACGGCACAAACTGCCAACCCGAAATAAC
Organism: Paragorgia papillata; assembly: GCA_035771165.1. Lineage (NCBI taxonomy): Eukaryota > Metazoa > Cnidaria > Anthozoa > Scleralcyonacea > Coralliidae > Paragorgia > Paragorgia papillata. The sequence goes on along the minus strand of JAWNZC010000341.1, from coordinate 732,609 downwards.
AATACCTGACCATACAGTAGAACCACAGAGCGAGTGAGAAAGCCCAAAAAATACATGAATACGCGACCTTGAAGCAAACACCAAGAAAATGAGATACACGTATAGAGCCAACTGGAAAGGACAGCTTAGGAAAGATATAGGGCTTGGGTAAACTGTTATCGGCGGTATATCGCCTTCCGTCTATGCCTCCAAGAGGCGAGATCGCCATAACAAACAACTATATAAAGATTAAAAATTGGACAAGTAAACTTTACTTACTTGTATTTCCACAAGAGAAACCTTTGACCATCCCTCGAGCACCATTTACTAATCCTTGGCCAACATCTAAATTTTTCGTTAGCAGCACCTTTAAATCAAAACAAACACATGCATATAATTCAAATTTCTTGGAACTATATAGCAAGATTTCTATTAAACAGCCTTCGACGATGGTAACTAGGTTAAAAGCTTACTTCGTCCAGGAGAAAGATATTACCTAATATATCGTTTAAGTGGATAATATACCCCTCCCCCCCTCCATGACGAATTATCATGGCGTCGAATTAAATGTTTCGCTTCTGTCTGTGACAATTCGGTGCCAATTTGCAAGAAGTCGTTTTCGGGATTCACGAGTCCAAGTAAAAACAATTAAACTCGACTGAAATTCGACGTTTAACTTGACGTCGCACTACCGACGAAGTTAATTCGAATTAAATTCGTCTGAATTAAATTCGTCTATTGTGCGACGTTTAATAAACGCAGGCCTAATCTTCTTCGTTCACGTATGCTGCTCAAGGACGAAAGAATATTTGTGATCATGCAACAGCCTGGCCCTGGGTGACTAATATATATGAAGTAGAACTCATGCAAACTGCAAACAGCCCAATAAAATGTTAGTTAAAAAAAACACCTTAAAATTAATCAAGGTTTTGAAGCAAGGCATGCCAAGGTGTGCAAACTCCGGTTTTTCGGCTCCGGCTGGTTTACAGTTCTTACATCCGGCTCCGGCCCCGCTCAGGCTCCGCCTCAACCTAGGTCCCAGGCTCTTCTCCGCGTACAAACAGCGAGCAACCGCGGGGTGTCTCGTATCTATTTGACAACTGGAAATATCAGCGCAATGAAAACGTTTCTAAGTTTATAGAACAAGTTGAACAACCGAATAAAAGCTACTCCGATTCCCGAAATACAGAATACAAAGTGCTAGGTATTTTTCAAGATTTTTTATTGTTAAATTTTATGAATGCGAGACGACCAATGTTGCCAGGAGGAAGTGCGCAACGTTTCTTCGAAACGATGTTCCCCGTCAACGAAAAGACTCGCTCAGAAGTGACGGAGGATGGTGGGCAAGAAAGATATGATAGAGCAACTCTTGTCAGAGCAGGCCATTCATTTTTGTGGTGATACCAATACTCCAGTAACTCGCAAGAATTAATTTTGACATCTTGAGATCGGACTGGTATGACCGGTTCAGACACATAGGCAGCGAGTTGTTGCTCTGGTGTTGGGATCAATGGGACGCCTGTTTGTCGTTCAACAGCGCTGCACCCGCATCTGCCGTTCGCTCACGCATTACTATTCGTCAATATTTTCCACAGTGATCCTTTAGTTACACACTGTCGTGTTCAGAGCAAAATACCTGAAATACCATAGTCTCACACTTCACTAAATATAAATCACAACAGCCGGAGATAACCGGAGTCCAAAGCCCAAATCCTAACGGCCCCCGGCTTGTCGGACTGGAAAACGCTGAAAAACGCCGGAGCTCCGGCATAACTTCGCGCCCAGCTCTAAGGCATGGCGATAAATTAATGTAATATAACAATTACATTTAATAACAATCAAATTTTAAGGTATCTTTATCCTGGACGAAGTAGGCTTTAACCTAATTACCATTGTCGGAAGCCGCTAAATATATATGTTGCGGTATAATTCCAAGAAATCTGAACATATGCATGTGTTTGCTTCTGTTAAGTTTTGCTTCTGTTTTTATCGTTATTTAAACACACTGTACAACCGAAAACATTTATATTAAACTAAAAAAAATTATATTCCCTCAAAGTTATCTACTGTTGTCCGACTCTTCTGAAGGTGTCGTCCTGGGGTTACAAAAACGACTCCTTTAAAGGAGTCGAAACGACTCTTTTGAATTTACAGTGCACGTATATAAGTGGAAACATCGCACGTCTAAACATGTTCAAAACATGTTCAAAAGTTAACTGTTTTGAAATTGGATTGGCAAGACGTGATTGGCTAAGAGCACAAACGTCTTCGTATCGAACGGTAAGATAATATGTAAAATTGTTTCCAAGGAAAACTTTTATGTTTGTAGTCAGAGGAGGTACGAAGCTCTTCCCACAATGCATTGCGTTTAGTTTTCTTCCCTTGGCTCGGAGCGTGCCAGTTGATGATCAAATTGTAGACATTTTCGTTAGCGCTGTTTCGATTGAAAAACTGCGTTTCAAAAGGTAAGATCTTTATATGATATTAATAAGATATTCTAAAATATGTTTCTCTGGTTTGTTTTGTCGTAGCGTACTGGTTTCGGCTCAATAACCAATGTTATGTTTATTGCTTTTACGGGTCACTGAACTTAGCCGAAAAGTGGCGAGTGATTATATGTGCGTATTTGACGTTATATAGAAACAACAAGAACACTGATTAGCTTATTATAACAAGCAGGAAATTATCTTTCTGTGGGTATAAAAACATTCCTTGTTGCTCCAGGAACTACAGAACTGTTTAATGTTGAAAATCACCTAAATTTTAAATTTTCTGAAAATCGTAAGCGCATAAGCTACGTTACATTGGCTAGAAAAAGTGGCCTTTTGAACGTGAAATTTGTGTAGATAATATTTGAAGTCTTTTAATTTGTCATTATTGTCATTTGACACTCTCTAGGAGTATATTTGTAACGTAATATTGGTTTCTTCACAAGCACTATTTCCAGTCGCTGATTATGACGCGTTTAGTTACCTCAAAGAATTCAAATGTATTTATCTTAATATTTGACAAAACGCGAAAAACATGAAATTGCCTCGTTTAAACATGAAATAATTCGCTTTCTTTTGGTACCAAAATTTATCTTGTTGCTCCAGAATTGGAATGAGGAGAGCTCTTTGAAATTTTGCTTCTGCTCGATTTTTGCCCGCCATTGTCAAAATTTGGTCTCGAGCTTCGTCTCCGCGGGGCGCGCCAAGAACCGCCAGTTGTCGAGATGAGCGTTGTTTTGATTCGGCGCGCTTTCTTTTCTTTGATTCCGTAGCACATTTGAAAGCCCATTTCATAATTTAGCTCTATTGTATTAAACTAGGACTTTTACATGTACTGATGGTGTATTTATTTTATATATAAGAATAAGAAAAACCTGTTGTTTTAATTCAATATTATGTGGTGCCAACTTTTCTAGTTTGGGCTATCTAGCTATTTCTTCACTCAACAAATTTATGTGTGCATCCTGTCCATAGATCGCTATAGGAGTTGTAATTGTTCTTAAGTTCATCCTGTGACAGCAAGTTGTCTTGTGCATGAATTTTCACTCCACATTACACCCACGACACACCATTTGTTGTTGTGAAATACAGAGATTTACTGAGTAATGGTACTGGTATATTTCATGTTTACAGGTTCATGCTCAATTTTTGTTCCTACAGAAAGTTTTCTGGAAACCTTCTTCATGAAAAACATTTCATACCAGGTCCCAACCACATGCAGGTTTCACAAATTAAAAAGCAGGAGAAAGTGGATATTAAAGTTGCACAAGATAATTGCCTCGGTCACTTGGGATCTTTTACATTACTTTAAAATACATTTTAAAGCTGTGTAGTACTCTTTGATTAATATTACAAAGATATTAAAGCTAGAAGTCTGTGTAACAAAATGCATTGGTGATATAATTATTGAGAGGAGAATTGTATCACTATTGGGCGTAGTAGCTTTTTGCCAGAAATTATCAGAAGGGGATGTTTGATGAAAATGATTCAACTCCTTTCCCTCCTGTGCCACCCAAAATGCCCCCTTCATTATTTTACTCTAATGCCAGATGATTTTACTCATCAAGTTGGAACCTCTAGGAAAGAAAGGGTTAAGCCCCTTTCCTCTAGTTTTATGCTTACTGTATGTGACACTGACTACTGCTAGTGTGTCAATGACTGATATATACTTGTGAACATATATATAACATGGCTTTTGGGGAACTAAATTTTAGGAGGAAAGTAAAGTAAATTATGTGGGAAGAAAGTGGGTCTTGAACTGAATTAAATGTGTTGGTCCACTGGATTATATTATCATTTCTTCCCTGGGACAGAATTAATAAAGTCCATACATGTACAGTATCTTGATTTTCTGTATGAGCAATCAGACATGTTTTCCTGACGGCTGACCCACTTGTTTTTAAAGGTAAGAAACTGTATGCACGAACATACCAACAGTTGTTTCTTGAAACAGTTCTTAAGTAGATATACTTCTTAACTTGAGGTAAAGCTAGTAGTCGTCAATGACAACATAATGAACTCATTTCAAAATGAACAAAAGTATTGAACAAAAATATCAAATATACGCTATGATTTAGATCAAGTCAAAATCTAAGATCAAGACGGTTATTACTCGAGTGCATAAACAAAGCAACAAAAAAGTATTGAAGTGTCAAATTAGAAACGCATTACTATTCAGAGACATGATGAGACAGCAATGTTGAATGTTGACATTAAATATCTGATCCTCGAGCGACGAGCAGTCACCTTGATCAGAAAATCAGATGTAAATTCGTGAATAGCGGCAAATCAGGCGAAATAATAAAGTACTGCTAGGTTATACAAAATAAATATAAATAACTTCATGTGAGTCCCAAACCAAAGTGTTCTAAGCACCACAAACGTCGAAACACTATTTTTCAAATCACGTTCACTCCTCGAAAGTTCATAATCAAGTGAAGCATTTCCGGTGCGAAATTGATACGTTTCAAGTGCAATGCATTGTGGGAAGAGCTTCGTACCTCCTCTGGTTTGTAGTAGAACATGTTTAACGGGCGGTGTAAGGGACTGTATTTTTTATCGCACGGGCTCTGGAAAAGAGAATGGCGCATATATACGCAATTCATGCACGGGTACATTATCCTAGTTTAGAGACCTTTCGCATTCGGGTTGATTGTTTTGAACTGAAAACGTTGAATTAAATGGTTAATTAGAACTATGATTATACAATTTTGCTTCTTTTGTTGCCAGTTTTCGTGTTTAATGATGTTTATTTATAAAGATAAACTAAGATTCCATTTGCTCCATTGATTAGGCCTTTGCATTTGCATCAGATCGCGATATATATATATATATATATATATATACAGGGTGAATAAAAAAAAAACTGATGCCTTTCATATTCAAATTAGCCGCATAGCGTCTGTAATTTGACTGAAGTTCCCTAAATATCTCATGGGTATACGAAGCATATCAAATAAGTGAACCCTAAATATCTCATGGGTATACGAAGCATATCAAATAAGTGAACCTTATTTGATATGCTTCGTATACCCATGAGATATTTAGGGTTCACTTATTTGATATGCTTCGTATACCCATGAGATATTTAGGGAACTTCTGTCAAATTACAGCCGCTATGCGGCTAATTTGAATATGAAAGGCATCAGTTTTTTTTGATTCACCCTGTATATATGGATTCCCCCAGAGGCCTTTTATATTGAGCCCTTTTCGTCGAAGGGCTCTGGGAAGGAGATTGAGGATACAGTAAAAACCCGCTAACAAGAACCTACATTTTACCAAATCAGCCTGGGATAGGTTCTTATATATTCTTATATACATAAATTCTTAATTTCAGCCTGCGTGAGGTTCTTAATAGTGGTAGGTTCTTGTTAGCGGGTTTTTACTGTAACTCAAGAACATGAAAACTAGGCCATATGGCTACGGCATTTTTACAAAACCACATACCTGTGCACCAATTTTCAACTCGAGATTTGCCTTTACGGGGCAGCAACTGTCAAGAGTTTTGGTGAGATTGTGGTCACTGTCAATTGCTTCAAAGACATTGGTTTTTCCAGGCAAGCTTTGAAGTTGTGCCTTATTTATCTGTTCCACATTTTCCTTATGCGTACACAACCTGGTCGCCAATATTCCGTCGCAATCAATCATATTGTCTTTCGTTTCGCTGAGTTTGTCAAAAACGTCATCTGGGCATCTAAAATTATTTTCAAAATGTGTTTTTTTAACTATAATACAGTTGATACCTATATACATGTAAAGTACAAAGGATTTAGTGGCGTTGTAAAGTAATTTAAAGCAATCAAATTTTCCTGAAGAAAAGCTCGACTATATAGTTGTTCATCAAGTCGGACATTCACTTAAGTATAAAAGGGATAGCTCCTCCCACTTCAGTACCGTAGAATCCCTAAAGTACCCCCCCCCCCGAAAGTATAGAGTGGTAAATTTGAGATGTCTTAAAACTTTTGGTAGCGCCCCCCTGAAAGTAGCAGTCCTCTGTAAGGTATACAGTGAATACGATTGATGATAAAATGGCTTAAAAGAAGGAAACATCAAACCAAAAACTTTATTTCACGTTCATATTAAGAGGATATCATGCATTCGTTTTATGCAATACAACAAATACTTTATTTACTTATTTACATTATTTTACCACACGAAAGTAGCGGTTCCTCGAAAGTAGCTGCCCCTAACAGGGCCCCGCTACTTTCGGGATTCTACAGTATATGTAGTGACAAAAGGTACAATAGCATCTAATATAATAATCTTTTGTACCTACCAAGCAACATGACTGCCATGACGTAGCGCGTAACCCAGCAATAGCTGCATAATTTGAACTTGAAAGATATTGTCATAATTTTGTTCCACTGATGAAAAAACGTCAGGAAACACAGGTAGTTGAAACACTATCGGTGGTTCTTACCTGTCTTCTTTCAATGTGTTATTTGGAGTTTTATATGCAGCAGGTAAGGGGCCCATTACATGAGACGAGTTGGCCTGGTTAACCGAGTTGGCCAGCTTCGTATATTTATCGTCTCTTGTTTCAAAATTACATGGCAACCGGACAGGCCCGCCTTGCCGGATCCCGGTTGCTGCTTGCCGAGCCAACTCGGTTAAGCGAGTTGAAAATTTCACCTTTTCTCCATGTAATCGGCTTTTTGCCGAGTTGCCCCCGAAAAGCGGGCTGAAAAACTGTTTAACTCGTTCTGCCGCGCGTTTGCTTACTTGATTGTATGAATAAATAAAGCTGAAATGAAATCACATAGAGCATTAAATGCGTAGCGAAGACTTAATAAATTAATTAGTCTTGGTGAAGACGCTTTCGCGAGTTAGCCAAGACAACAATTTTTTTATTAACGATACTTACAAAAAATTGCATCGACATAAATAACAGTGTAACTGCAGTAAACTAACGTAACTTTGCCGAAATGAAGCAACATTTACTTGGTAATTGTGAATTTCGGGTTGAAAACATCGATGTCAACTCAAAACCCACCCCGGCTTACCAAGCTAGCCCGCCCCTCATGTAATCGCAATATAAATCTCACCCCGGCTTACCCGGCGGGCCAACTCGACCCATGTATTCAGTCCCTAAGTCATGTAAAGATGATATTTATGTGAACGTATAGTCTCAGGTGTTTACACTTTTACGGTTGATTGTCAACTGAACGTATAAAACCCCAGGGCTCGCCCTAATATTGAGAGAAAAAAGTATTTTTTAAGACTCACCTTCCCACCCTGATGTTATTCAGGATATTGACGAAGAGAGGATCCGACTGCCTCTTGACTTCCGTAAGTTCGATGGTCCGATGAATGCACCTTGACCAACTCTCCGACTAAAGCAGACAAAGATGTTCTAATAAACGGTCGTACACAGTCGTACACGTAGCGTAGCACACAATGTTCTAATTCGATTACATGTAAAGGTAGCAAAAATCACAATTACAAATGTTTGATATCCTGATAAAAAAAGTACGAATCATCGAGATTTGTCTTGAAGAAGCTCCACAAGAGAACTAATAATAAGCTTCTTGCACCATTTAGCTTAATTTTGCTTCCATGTCTGTTACAATACAGTACAATACAATACAACACAACACAATACGATGCAATAGAATATAATACAACAGAACATATACAATACAATATACAATACATTAATACAATACAATAAAATCATTTTATAAGTTATTATTACTGAATCGGACAACCGTTCTCTGTTTTCTTTGTTTGTTTGTTTGTTTTCATTTTGAAAACGATTTGTTGATACAGTCATTAATTTTATCCATACGACTTTTACCAAGTTGGTTTAGAGCAAAAACCATAACTATCGAACCAACCTGAACGTAGCCAAATCACCCCACGGCCCAGACTTATATTGACGTGTGTTTGTTTACCAACTGTCCGATCAGCCCCTTTAGTATAGTCGCTATCCGAACCGGTTTCGCAGGCTAATATAGGTCTTGCAAGCCCGATAACCACATGCTAAATGCCGATTGACGAAGGTTTGTTATTGTTTTCAGAATGCATTACCGGAACCCAACTACAAATTTCAAACATATTATATATATATAGGCAATATTTCAAGTAAAATAGACGTTTTTGTACTTGAATTACGTGTCGCTTAATGCGTATTTTTAACGTTTTTGGAAAATTTCTTCATGGAGCCGACTGCCCCAAAAGGCAATCACACAAGCCGCCAAAATCATCCAGCATGAAGTGCCAACATGCACTTGTGACTTGTGTATAACGTTGTGCTTATGCTTATTTCAGAACTGTGAATCAGCTAGGCTTAAAGTGCCTAAAAAACAAAAAATAAGTCAGTCCTATTTAAAAGAACATTTAGAATGACAGCGTAACATTTTTTACAGTTTTTTGTTTCCTTGCTTCGTTGTTGAGATATTTCAGGTTCACTTGTTTGATATGGCAATTAAAGGATGAGTGTCCAGCTAATGCATTGCGCGCTCACAACCTTGCTTGCATGCGGCCATTTTTTGGGCCACGAAATTCAACAAGTGAAGCAATCCCTCGATATCTGAGCAATCCTTGCAGTAAATTACTCAATTTATGTTTTTCGTGAGAGCAAAGATGATTTAGTAAGTAGTTATTGTCATATTTTTGATAATATTTGATTACACTCAAAGGGCCGTGGAGTTGTATTTCGAGACAAGTATTCGTCGATCGGCGTTTCTTACAAAACCAAACGAAGGACAGACAAGAGATCGTAACTAAACGTAGACACTAAATTAGATGCCATTTAATAAAAGCTAGCTATAGAATGAAAGTTTTGTCATTTCAATAAGACGCATTCATACTGCTGTTAGTTGTTTAGAAGTGGTTTACCTGTTGGATTGCATCTTCGTTGATTTGTTTTGATTAGGCGCTCTTGTTCTCTGGCGTTTAATTTTCAAATGCAATACTGCAATTTATCGCAGTGTTTTGTTTGTAGTTGTAGGCTCCTTTCCCTTCGAATAGGCTACAGTAACACAAGAGACTGAGTGAAGACCATCCAAATATTTTTGAGTTCTCAGACAAAGACAAATGTCAATTTCACGCGGAGCGTCAAAAGTAAATATATTTCTCTTCGACACGTGCAGTTTCCTAGCAAAGCTTATAAGATCCTTTTATTCCCTATATTCTATGAGCAGACGAACAGAAATACGTCCGAAACGTGGAGCGTGTATACAGCATACAGAAGTGTTATGCACAGTCTGTAAAGTGCGAAATATGTATACTTGAAAGGCCGTTGTAATCAAAGAACACGCTGACAGATTCGTGGAGTGTCGTTTATAATTATTTTCGACAAATTCTGAGTCAGACATCGCCACAAACCGATTCAAACGACTTTTGGAAGCTTATAATATCATCGACAGAGAACCAAACAATGAGAAACTTAATATACTGTATTGCGGCAGTTAGATGCAAGTTTCCCGTAAAACACAAGCGCGCAATGCATTAGCTGGACACTCATCCTTTAAACATTTTGACATCGCATGTGCATAAGGACTTATATCGCATGTGCATAAGGTTATATATCGTTTCTATTGAATTCTTGCACGTATTCCCAAGCTGGGTGGCAAATCCATATAAACAAAAGGATTATACTAAACGTTGGTACTTTGAAGTTGCCACCCATGCAACATGGCGACTTCGACGTCACCTGCAAGAGCCTAATAGTTATTAAACATAATCTGTTGTGGGAGAAACGCAACCGCACACTTCCTTCGAATTTAACATTATTTGGTTTGATAATAGCAAAGATATATAACCTTCTTTGATAAGTCATTATGCACATGTGACGTTAAAATGCTTAATTGGCCCGCATATTAAACAAACTGTATGGAATATTTCAAAAACGAAACAAGAAAACGAAAAACAGCAAAAGATGTTACTCGTGTTCTTTGAAATAATACCGACTTAATTTTCGTTTCAAATAGGCACTTTAAGCCTTAAATCTAACATATAGGAGTAGTATGCGGTTTTTGTTATATCTTTATATAATATTATAAAACAAGGTGTCCTCTACGCACGCTCTGATTGGCTGGGCCCCGTGCATTTATAAGAGTATGAAGATCATGAATGACGTAAAATAGTGGCGTAGGATGGCGTCACCTGGCGGGAAACGCTAGCGAACCTTCAAAACTATCCCACTTTTAGTTTATTTTTTCCCCTCTTATTTTATAAAACATATAAAACATACCGCTCCTGTGCATATGTATACTCTTATAAAGGTTCGTTTGACGTGATTTGAACACGAAAGAAGCTAGTGTAAAGGCACTCGGCTATCGCCTCGTGCCTCTACCCAACTTCTTTCGTGTTCAAATGACGTCAAACGAACCTTTATAAGAGAGCTTTATGTTTTATTTGTTAAATAAGTGCATCATTATGTCACACGAGACTCGTGTAAAGATCGTCAGTGCCACTCTGCTTATGTAGATAGAAAAGGGCGGGCATATTGACGTGTCGCAGGACTTTTCATACGCTGGAGCTGTTATATTTTATATTTATGACAATTAATGCTGAGAAATTTAAATTTGCATTTAAAAGTGATGTTCACTTACTTGAAAACAAAACTTTTTGTTCTCACCGGTTTTGATAACTGGTGGCAATTGAAGAAAATCTCCACAAACGATTAACTGTATCCCACCAAAGGGTGCGTTAGACTTGCGCACTGCTCGCGCGACTGCCTCGATCTTGTCAAACAACTCGGAGTCGATCATGGATATTTCATCGATGATCAAGTGCTGACAATTCCTCCATTGCTGTAGTCGAATACGGGTTGAGGCCATGACAATACTATTTTCCAGTGAAGCTGTGCCACTTCCTATGCCTGAAAGAGGCATTAGGATAAAGCAATTATGTTTAAGAATGGTACGTACAGTAAACAGTGAGGAACCAGGCGGGAATAAACGTCATCGTAATGAGAATATTAACGTCCATCAGCATAAAACACGAAATAAAGCCATAAAAAGGAGTACTAGTTTTTAAGAGATCTATAGAACTAACATTTCGTCGCATCGCGCAACATCATTGGATTGAGATAAAATACAGTAAACAATGAATAAATTAGAAATATAGGAAAATAGTACGATGAAAGTATTACTACTTTGCTATGGCACAAGTTACTTCCATTGAAATCGTGTATTCTCATTGGCTGAGACGCGTCACGTGCCGGTCGATTATTTTCTGTAACCGCGGTCGATTAACGGGTTTGCAAGCCACTTTGTTTACAAAAGAACAACGAAACAAAACAACAATAAATTTGTCAATGTGCCGAATCAATAACCTAAGGATTTGATCACAATGAGCAATCTGGAAGTAAGTAGCAACAACATTTAAAACGACGAGTCTATGTCACACGCTCGAGGTCACACTATAGGTAATGTAAGGTACATGTTGTTTCAAAAACTAGTAAGAAGTTAATATTTCTAATTTATTCATTTTCTACTGTATTTACCTCACTCCAATGATGTTGTGCAATGCGACGAAACGTTAGCTCTATCTCTTAATAAATATTGTTATTTTGTGTTTTATGCTGGCCATTAATTAATATTCTTAATACGATTACGTACAGTAAACATGCACAAGCCTGTGCAATGTAACAGACATTTGGTAGATGTTCGTCGTCAAACTCAAATACTCAAAAATATTACTGAGAGCCAAACAGTGACCGAACTTGCAATCTTCTAATCATCAGTTAGTTAAAATATTCAATGTTTTCAAAGTAATTGTTGTTTTTTTCAATTATTGCCTATTAAATAAACCAGTGGCTATGAATAAACTAAGTCGAATTTGTCATTGCACTACCCTGGTCCCAGAGGTCCTACGCCGCCCGCTCCCCCCCCCCCCCCCCCCCCCCCCGAAATGCTGAAAGCGGCGAGAGAACCTCTGGTCGAACTGGCCGTTTCTTTGATCGCTCCGAGCCAATGAAGTCGCTAGGGTCAGATCTTGACCCCATTTTCTGATTGGCTAAGAAATCTGTTAGGGGGGGTTTCGATTAAAAAAAATAATTACACAACTACAAGTCAAAGGTGGAGGCGTGAAGATAGCCTGCGAGCCGGCTCTTGGGTAGGGCGGCTAGCGTGAAGAAATATACTGCATCTTGTAAGGCGTTTGTAGCATCGTTATGTTAAAATCTCCGGAGCAAAATTGCAAAACAAAGCCGTAAAGGACAAGAAGTAACAAATACCGTTGCTGGTGCACATTTCCGGGTCGTACCTTGGTACACCGAGTTTGCAGTGCGTGAGAGGTATAAATATTATTTCAGTGCGTTGACTAAACTATTATTTCTCTTACTCAAGAAATATTTCTACGTTGCCATATACGGATTGGGCGATCGAGTATTAAAATCTGAAAATTAATCTGCCGCCGAACTATAATTTAAATATACCGAGAACGCCGTTCAGGCTCAGCAAGCTTTTCAATATTCTCTAGTGGGTTCGCCGTGACATCCAAGTATGACGTTTTTTTAAATTTGAATACAGTTGTTGCATAAATCAACTTGTTATATCATTCTGTGATTGTAATTTATAAATCCTATCGCTAATTTTATTACGAATATAATGACGGCGCGCGTCGTATATAATGCCAAAAGCAAGGCGCCATGCATTTGTATTAACCACCAACGAATTGATAGCTGTTTATTTTTTTAACTCCTATTTTAACCTCATCCAGTCATCTCATGCATGCTAAAGAATAAAAATCCGTTGTTTATGAACACTCTAAAGAAGAGAACGTGAACTAACACTGATTTGAAAAAACTTGCACGAAAAAATTAAGGAATATTTGGCGCGTACGTCACAAGCAAATTATTCCACGCATTGAAATGTAAACAATAATGGCGCTTTATTTGTGTCAATTTCTTTTACTTTCCCTGTATAATTTGCTGCGGCGTATTTTCTCTCGTGTCATTACATGAAAAAGTTCAAAACGTCTGGTTATATCTTTACCCCCCAAACACAACTCTAGAATAATGCATATTATTTCTTTGTGAACGGGTGACATTTTTGCGTTGTAGTTGTATACACATAAAATTCGGTTTCGTTTTCGCAATTTTTCTGAATAGCAGCGGTATAGAAACTAAAGCGCCATGGGGGGAAAATTCTGCCCTATGGATAAGAATTTTCCTGTTATTGTAGCTTGCATGCGATTTTGAAACGATCAAACGAATAAATAATTTGATCACTGAAGCGGTCGGGCGAGTCATTGCTGTGCTTTGCTGAAGACGCCAATCTTTTAGGACGTGATATATATGTTTTCTATATTTTCTTGACAAATGTTATCTATTTTTGGACGAAAATTTGCCTTTTCTTTATCTCAACAGTCTGTTTATATACTACCCTATTTTTGTTTTTCTCCTATTTCTGGTATCCAAGCTCTTGAAATGATTCGTCAATTTGTTTTCTGTGGTATTTTTCAGTGTTTTTGACTTTGACGTTAACTCCATAATTCTCTTTTACTCATACATGAGCTTTGTCAATTTTCTTTGCTGTTTTTCTTCCTCCATATTTTTTACTGAAACCTTGCCTGTTACTTTTTCATGGCAATCTGATTGTATATACTGGATTGTTTTTAGTTCTATTATACTTGTAGTTTTCGGGCTATTAATTTTAATAACGGTTGGTTTTTCTAGCATTGTGAAAGAGAGCATTTAGGCCCCGTTCACACTATACCGGATAGCTTTTGTGCCGGCACGAAAACCATACCGGATAGGCCTTCTGTTCACACACAAAACGCCTGTTCCGGCACAATTTCTGTGCCGGCACGCCGTTGCGCCGCTCCGATCTCGAAAGAGGTACATCTTGTATCGGATAGCTTTTTGTGCCGTTTCAGCTCCAGTGTGAACGGAGATCGAAATCGTTTCGGAAGTATATTAATAGAATAGAGCGTGGTAATTGGTTGGATCACGGGGTTATATCGTATTCGGCACGAAACGGCACATAATTATGCCGTCTGTTCACACTATACCGGATAGGTTTTCGTGCCGGCACGAAAACCTTTCCGGTATAGTGTGAACGGGGCCTTAAACGTTTGCAAAATCTAAAATAAAAGATCACATTGGCAACGGCCATGTAAACAGAATAATAATTTACAATCATACAGAGCGTAAACTAAGTTTTCCTTTTTGTTTTAAACTTTGAAATTATATTAAAACAATTAGTCACTTTAGTCTTTGTGATTTATATCGTTCGTTTTTTCCGTGTCTCACTGAGAATGTCATGCAGTCGGACGACTATAGAACGTGACACAAGTTGTTTTTTTATCATTTAGTCGACAACTGTTGTATATTTTCGAATAAAGATTTGTTTTTTGCTTCATCTTGACAGTCTGATTTCACTGCACTATTATATAGTTACTGCGGTTCACTCATCATGACAGGAGCTATTGCAAGAACTGCATGAGACAGGGGGGTTATATTCTAACAAAAACTAATCGGATGCCTATTTTAAAGGGGGGTGTTACAATTTATGTAAAAGCGGGCGAGGGGGTGTTGCCATCATGTACTTCTAGTAGTGAATGGATATAAGAATGCGTTGAGAAAGGTATTTTTTGTGTAAAATCGGCAATTTTCATTGATAGATAGTATTAAAACCAAACTATTAAACTACACTACTAACTACACATGCCTTACGTAAAGAGGAACATTCTTTGAAGTTAAGCAGACCCATGTCAATTAGGACCGTTCGTATTTGTAAAGTGCCTTTTTCATATTGTCTTCCGAATACAGCGTGAAAGAAAACCAATGAAAAGAATAGTTGTATACAGTACATTTTAACCGGTTAAAGAAATGTTTCTCTGCCGCCAGCTAGACCTTCACTGGATCCAAACCTGCCCAACTAACAGAACAACCGTCGAAGAAAGGGATCACAGGAAGGTATATGCATGTACCAAACCATTAACAAAAGCTAATATATGTCGTGTATACTCCGTGTTTCTAGATTTATCTTGTTGCATCTCCACTGGCAGATATTGAACGCTTTTCTGAAATAATATTCAATCTTTGAATTTTGTGTGAAAGTGCCAATATTAATGTCAAAGCGGAATGATAGCTGCCGATCGCACTGATGAGCCTATAAGTTATATACTGCTTCAGTTTAACTGCATTATCATGTATATAATCCTTCCTTGAAAAAAATGACGGTATCAGAATATCTTTACGAACAAGACCATCTTGCTCGGAAGGATCTCAAAAACCATCACGTTTAGATTCCATGTCGTCCAATTATTTTACAATCAGTTGTGTGGAAGTTGCATGAGTTTGTTGTGTAGCTGTAGTTTACGCCAAAGTTGTAAACTAAAAGCCAAAGATCGTGTAGTTTAAAACCAAACTATTAAAACTAAGCTATTAAAACTAAGGTACTCAAACTCAACTATTATAACTAATAAAACTATTTAAACTAAACTAGACCATATCAAAAACATGTATATATAATCCTTCCTTGAAAAAAATGACGGTATCAGAAGATCGTTACGAACAAGACCATCTTGCTCGGAAGGACCTGCTAAAACCATCACGTTTAGATTCCATTTCTTCCAGTGCTTTTACAATCAGTTGCCGGCGTGCGGAAGTTGAATTTGTTGTGTAGCTGTAGTTTACGCCAAAGCTGTAGTTTAAAACCAAACTATTAAAACTAAGGTACTGAAACTCGGCAACTATTATAACTAATAAAACTATTTAAACTAAAGTTGACTATATTTAAAACCAAACTAGCTATAAAAATAAAATAAACTAATAAAACTATTCAAACTAAACTACATGTACTGTATACTATGTTAAAACCAAACTATATAGCTATTAAAACTAAACTATTAAAACTGATATATTAAAACTAAACTATATATTAAAAGTCACTAAACTATAAAATAGTAAAACTAAACTAAACTATCAAAACTAAAACTAAACTATTAAAATTACACTAAACTATTAAAACTAAAACTATATTAAAACCAAACTATGAAAACCACAATACTCAAACTAAACTATAAAACTAAACTAAACTAAACGATTTTAAAACTAAACTATTAAAACTAAATTATTAAAGCCAAACGATTAAATCTACCGACTACTAAAACTAATATATAGTGGCTATAGAAATTACAGTAAAACGCCTTGTAGCTACTGTGGCCATGATCTATTTTGCCAAAATGGCTTAAAAGAACCGTATATAATTATATATAATCCTTCCTTGAAAAAAATGATGGTATCAGAAGATCGTTACGAACAAGACCATCTTGCTCGAAAGGACCTGCTAAAACCATCACGTTTAGATTCCATGTCGTCCAGTGCTTTTACAATCAGTTGCCGGCGTGTGGAAGTTGAATTTGTTGCGTAGCTGTAGTTTACGCCAAAGCTGTAGTTTAAAACCAAACTATTAAAACTAAGCTATTAAAACTAAGGTACTGAAACTCGGCAACTATTAGATAGATAGATGCTTTATTCAGTTTTAAAAAAACTTTACAGCTAATAATGGCTGAATTGCGTTAAAACTTTACAATTATAAAATTTAAAAAAAAACCCAAAAAAAACCTAATGATTAAAAAATTTTACAATTACTAACAATAAAGGAATTCTTAAACCGATCAGTTTTGGCTCTTGGAACGTTAAGTTGCCTTTTACGTCTTAGTTGGTATACACAGTTATTTTCGGATGGTAGGAGAGATCTGAGTTTGTGGGATTGGTCTCGAGTGATCTCATTAAACAACTTGCACGTCAAGAGCTGCCTGCGTTCGGAGAGGCGAGGCAGACCACTTTCTTCAAGTGCATCTGTATAAGGCATCCATGGGTAGATTATTCTTAGAGCTCTCTTCTGCAGCCTTTCAATGTCGTCTGATAGATACTTGGGTAGCGAGTTGTGATAAACTGGGCATGAATATTCAAAGATCGGGCGAATACAGGTAGTATAAAATTTCAGAAGTTCCTTAATTGGAATGCCAGCTCTTTTGAGTTGTCTCAAGACATAGAAACGAGGTGCAGCCTTCTTGGTTGTTTCTGATACATGAAAGTTCCATTTTAAGTCGCTCGATATGTTCAGGCCCAGCAGCTTTGCGTGTTGAACAATCTCCAGTGGCTTTTCAATGACCATCACCGGTTCGAATTGGGGATTGGTCCTGGCAAATGAGATCCTGAGCTCTTTACATTTTGCCTCGTTCATTTGGAATTTGTTAGCATGAGCTTTATCTGAGAACTCTGTCACTGCATTTTGGATCGTGCTCGCATTGCCTCTCTCCACACACTCTGACATAGTGGTGTCGTCCACAAACTTCCACATGTCAGTGTTAGTGACGTCAATGTCATCGATCATTAGTAGAAAGAGCCACGGCCCCAACTTGGTCCCCTGGGGGACACCTGCTGGAATATCCCTCCATTCTGATTTACAGTCATCCGCCAATTTGACTCGCTGCTTCCGGTGTTTAAGGAAGTCTATGATCCAACATTCGATCTTATGAGGGATATTTAAGGTCGCGAGTTTCGTGGCAAGAATGTTATGATCGATTATATAATAACTAATAAAACTATTTAAACTAAAGTTGACTATATTTAAAACCAAACTAGCTATAAAAATAAAATAAACTAATAAAACTATTCAAACTAAACTACATGTGCTGTATACTATGTTAAAACCAAACTATATAGCTATTAAAACTAAACTATTAAAACTGATATATTAAAACTGAATTATATATTAAAAGTCACTAAACTATAAAATAGTAAAACTAAACTAAACTATTAAAATTACACTAAACTATTAAAACTAAACTATATTAAAACAAAACTATGAAAACTGAATTATTAAAACTAACCTATTAATACAAAACTATATTAAAATTAAACTATTAAAACCAAACTATTAAAACCACAATACTAAAACTAAACTATAAAACTAAACTAAACTAAACTAAATTATTAAAGCCAAACTATTAAATCTATACCGACTACTAAAACTAAACTACTAAAACTAAACTATAGCCATTACAGTAAAACGCCTTGTACCGTGGCCATGATCTATTTTGCCAAAATGACTTAAAAGAACATGTAGCTAGCTATATATAATCCTTCCTTGAAAAAAATGACGGTATCAGAAGATCTTTACGAACAAGATCATCTTGCTCGGAAGGACCTGCTAAAACCATCACGTTTAGATTCCATGTCGTCCATTGCTTTTACAATCAGTTGCCGTGTGGAAGTTGAATTTGTTGTGTAGCTGTAGTTTACACCAAAGCTGTAGTTTAAAACCAAACTATTAAAACTAAGCTATTAAGACTAAGGTACTGAAACTCGGCAACTATTATAACTAATAAAACTATTTAAACTAAAGTTGACTATATCAAAACCAAACTAGCTATAAAAATAAAATAAACTAATACTACAGTATGTTAAAACCAAACTATATAGCTATTAAATCTAAATTATTAAAACTGATCAACTAAACTATATAAAATTAAAAATAAACTAGTAAAAATAATCTAAATTAAATTATCAAAACTAAACTACACTATTAAAATTACACTAAACTATTAAAACTAAACTATATTAAAACACAGTTATGAAAACTGAAGTATTAAAACTAACCTATTAATACTAAACTATATTAATACTAAACTATATTAAAACTAAACTATTAAAACCAATACTAAAACTAAATACTAAAACTAAACTATAAAACTAAACTAAACTATTTTAAAACTAATCTATTAAAACTAAATTATTAAAACCAAGCTATTAAATCTACACCGTCTACTAAAACTATGTATGTACACTACTAAACTACTAAAACTAAACTATAGCCATTACAGTATTAAAAACGCCTTGTACTGTGGACATGATATATTTTTCAAAAATGGCTTAAAATCAAAACTTTGTTTTTTTGACAGCCATGCATGCATGTGCTGTCACATGTAGTCCGTACTTCTGGATTTATCGAGCAATAGACGTACGCTATTATGCATTTCTGCGCCAATATTAATGTCACTGAAACTACTTTGCTGATTGGCTTATAAGTTTTTTTATCAAAACTTTGTTTTTCTATACTACTACTGCTATATCAAGGTGGAATCGCGAATCAGATGATGGACAGAATTAAGAACCAAGTTAGGCGACGTTGCATCTCAAATGAGACTATGATAACTATACAGGTAGCTGTGACGTATGAAACCTGTAGCTGTGATGTTTATGTCGCGTGCACTATGGAGAGTTGCATTGAATTGTGGGATGCTTTCAGCGTGAATTGTCGCACTTCTGCTCTGAAGCTGTTTGATTGCGCTCTGTTTCTGTTTAGCTTGTCGTCCCACCCAACCACTCCCCTTAAAAAACAGATCTACGATTGAGAGTAGGTGGTAAGTATTAGTCAATTCCTATGACAGGTGCTGGAGGTCAACTGGCCCGTGGCAGAGTTGCCATGAGTACCTCTTTTGTTTGGTGAAGCAAGAAGACTTGCTTCATGTCTTCGCGCATTTTTGGCACCCACTCTCCAAGTATTAGCAAGAAGTGAAATGTAATTATATTTAACAGTTATACCATGAGCTCGAGTCGTATATGAGCTCATAGCCAACGAGGCGCTTCGCCGAGTTGGCTATTAGTTCGTATACGACGAGAGCGAATGGTATAACTGTTTTATTATATAGCCAAGCACTGTACAAGAGACCAAAATTACAGCGAAATGTTTGAAACAACAAACTTCCGGCATAGGCAACTAATACTTCCGCCATGCGTAATGATGCATTGATTGCATTCACACAGACTTTCTCGCGCTGAGCTGTTCGGTAAACAGCTTCGAAATGTTGTATAAATGTTACTCGAGAGGCAAAAAATGTGTTAAGCAGATCAACAAAAAAGATCAAAAGGTACCTTTATGAAGTCAAAAGGTGGGTCAGTTGTTTATATTATCGTTGCTGTCGTGAAAAAAGTTTTGATTTCATACAAAAATGAAACTGAAACACCTTCGGCAGTGAAACTAAATTACTTAGTTGGTTGTTTTTGAAAAAGAACATGGCTTTTTTACTACTCCAAATGCTTATCTAAATAAAAAAAGTCTCTTTACTGGTGATCTCCTACGAAATGTGTGTTATAAGCTTGATTTTAACCGTGAGTTTCTTTGTTTGGCAACAAATTAATATCAACCCGCTAATTCAAGTCGTGTTTTTGAAGTAAAAAGACGTAATTTTTAGGTGAATTTTACCATTTGACATGCTAAATTGTGTATTTGTTAATGTATTTTTACACAATGTTGTTTTTTTACACATTTGTTTGAGGGTGTTGATGTTTTTCTGTATAAAATTCCGTCAATTTCAACTCTTTTCGGCAGTTTAAAAAAACATGCCGCCATCTTGTTTTTCCTCTACTAGTAGGATATGAGCTGATAGCCTGGTAGTAGGGAACCAATCAGATTACGCAAAAGCTCATATCCGATAGCATGCTATATAATAATGTTGGTTATCTTAAATCTTAATCCATTTACAAAATTAATAAGGTACAGACTGTTATTATTCAGTACTTACATAGTACTTACATGTATATAAGATCTGTAAAAGTTCCCACAATCCAGCCATGAAATTGAGCCAGCATGTACTGCATGTCATAATAATAACTATAGTATAATTATTCCGTTTCCTTCAAGCCCAGTTACTAGTGACACTATTACTGCAGTGCTGTATGGCCTTCATGAATACTGCAGTAACATTAACAGTTCATCTGATTGATCAAACGGCTTGCATTAGTTAAAGTCAATACTTTTCTGGCTGGTTATTGTCCCAGGTTAAACATCTTGGTTAAACAAGATCTTGCCAAGATTCAAAAAAATGATTTTCTTGCCAAGATCTTGCCAATTAAGGTCTTGCCAAGATCATGCCAAGAACTTGCAGGATTTCTGAAAAATCTTGCCAAGATCTTTGCCACCTGGGGTGGCAATGATTCTTCCACACATAAAATATACAGTATTAACTGTACTGTAATTGTCAACGTAAAAAGGTTTGATCACCCCTCCCCCCCCCCCCCCCCCCCCCCCCCCCCCCACACACACACACACAGTGACATATGTAAATTATAAAACAACAGTAATCATGACAGATGATTATTTTTTTAGAACCTCTAGAAAAACACTCAGACAGAAAAGAGCAAAACATAATTGTAGGCAGTCAGGTACTCAGGATCAAGGGGATGGCAATTTTGGGCAAGTGCTAGCTGGGGCCATGTACTTTTTTTATAAGGCCCCATGTTTTTAAGATATCTTACTCTTATGACTCTTGATATCTCAAAGCAAGTTTTTCATGTTTGAAAAGTGAACCATTCACACAAGACCATATGGCAGCTCAACAGGTAGGGATAATTTTAAGGGTCCGCAGTAATTGGCTTTAGCTGTTGCGGTTACCCAGCCTCATATAGTATAACTTTGTAGTTTCTATATCTTAATTGTGTGTCTTGTATTGAGGCAAAGTTAATAAATAAAAATAAAATAATTCAGACTGAGCCAAGTAATTGACAACCCTAGGGCCAGAGTTATCCCAAGTTATTTTTGGAGGCAGCAGCTAGCCGGTAAACATCATGGACATTAATTACAGTACACATGCATATTCTTAGCCTTCTAACATATAGCTCAATTGTCACCTGGGATATAAAGAAGGGTGAATTATTCACATGAAGCTAGAGTAATCTTGAGCAGCAAGAATAAAATAAACTCAGTGTAGTTGCGTTTTACTGTGTGAAACAGAGCTTTAAACTTTGACTCAGCCCCCCAAGTTAACCATGCAGCTACCAGGCTAAAATAACTCGATCAATCCCATGTGAACAGGCCCTAGCTTATATGAATTGGAGAACTTATTACAGTTATTATAGATTATAAAATATTGGAGGTGCTTTTAATATTCAAGAGGGGGTGCTTATTTAAGAAAAACAAGCACTTGAAGTGCTTATAAATTTGAAGCTTGGAGGGTGCTTATTTGAATTCCAAGGAAACAGTGGAAGAGCATGGGGGTGGCACTTCAATGGGCAAGTGTCAAAGGGGCTGGTCCTTTCATCCATTCAGGGGGACCCACAGATTTTTTTGGCCTTTTGTTTTTTTCCAGCCTCGGGTTTTTCACGACCACACCACGTTTTTTGGGGGACATATATGACATATAGTGGGGCACAGCCCTTCCAAAATATGCATGCATGCTGCATGCATGCAAGCAAGCACTTTTGCATGCATGCACGCATGCATGCAGCCATATTTGCATGCATGCATTTGCATGCATGCAGTAAAGTTGCATGCATACACTCTCATTTGCATGCATGCAACCATATTTGCATGCATGCATTTGCATGCATGCACTAAAGTTGCATGCATGTACCTCATTTGCATGCATGCATTTAAAATTGCATGCATGCACCCTCATTTGCATGCAAGCAAATATGGTTGCATGCATGCACAAATACCTTGCATGCATGCATAAATAATTTGCATGCATGCACCACTGATTGCAATTTAACTGCCAAAACAATTTATGCAATTATATTCATCATGTCAGAGTACAACTTGTAACAGATCATTAAAATATGAACAGATGATGTCTGGAATATCCTCTGGAAATGGAAAAGTTGCAGCTGAAGTTGTGTTGCGCTTTTTTGAGACGTTTTACAATAAACAACACAAATCACAAATGATGACTTTAAACAACAAATTCAAAAAACAAGAATATTCAAACCTGTTCAAGTGTTCTTATCTGAGCCCTCTGAAACGAATTCATCAGCATCAAATCAACACACAAAGATAAAAGGTAGGTATTTATCTCAAATTTGCTTCGTTTTCCTCTCAAAAGTATGAATGATTATATTATGGCTAGATAGTAGTTACCAGGCCTCATCTTGCGTATTATTTACATTGTAACCAAGGTAACAAGGAATTCCCACCACTTTTCAGTCTTTTCAAAAGATTTGATCTTTGAAAGTTTGACTGAGGGAATTGCTGTGCAAATACTCACAAAAAACATCATTTTATAAGACATTTTGTCTGGAGGAGATATATTCAACAAAGTTAGACAACTGAGAAGATTTTCAAATATGAAATTGAAGTAAGTCAAACCTTTAAAATAGTTTTATTTACTAAACCTGCTGCTAATCTTTCTGTGCTTTTTAATGCTCAAAAAACAATTGTAAAAACTGGTAATGTTAGGTATAGTACCTAAAGAAGAAGTCTTTGTTGCTGAAAATCCTGAGTTAATCTGAGTTGATCTGAGAAAATCAGAAAAATATATTTCTTATTAGGTTTCAAAAGTCGTTTGACTCAGATTTCAGACTAATAAATGTTAGTAGTGAGTATTAGAAAACATTTGTATTTGACATATCATGACTTACATGTATGTACTAATAAATTCGATATAATATTAGTTGGTCTAACAGTAATTTTGTCTAAAGAGCAGACTTGACTAATTATGTTTATATTAATCAAAATACTGTCAGTATGTGGTTTTGCTCAGTGAGGTGACAATAAATGCGGTTGATCATCTGAAATAGAACATGATGCATTGAGCTTCACTATCCATGATGAATATGTATTTTAAGACGGTTCTGTTAAATTCTATTAGTATTTTTTCACCTTGTCAGGGAAGAATAGTTTTTAACTGATGTGATAATACACCTGGCTGAAAGAGCATTATTGTTTTATGTAGGTTCTATGCTGGAGCAAAACAATACTTCCAAAAGTCAGTTCTGCACATGACGTAACATCGGGCAAGTCAACAATCTTGAAGCTTAACTATTAATCTATGGGCAGAGGAATATTTATATTTATTAAATAAATGGACAGTTCTTTTTGTGTTAGCAATTATGCTATTTTGTCATATCATTTTAGTATTATAGATTATCATCAGTCAATACTTCTTATGCATGTACTATTGCATGCATGGATTTGCATATATTAAAACTATTTGCATGCATGCACTGCATGCATGCACTATATTTTTACATGCACTATATTTTTACATGCATGCCTGTGCGTGCATGCACTGCATGCATGAAGTGCCAATTTGCATGCATCTTGCATGCATGCGCATGCATGCATATGTATGCATGCACTACATGCATGCAGTGCATGCATGAAGTGCCAATTTGCATGCATGTATGCATGCATGCTGCATGCATGCATGCACCAGTTTAGAAGGGAGAGGCCCCTCACACACTCAAATTAAATTCACTTGTTAATTTCCTCCGATTTGTCTACTCATTCATCCCTCTTACTTGAGGGGGGGGGGGGGGGGGAAGGCAGATGCAAGTCAACATGTGCCTTTATACTAAAATTCCAATTATCTATTACTTTGATCACCGGTTATCCCCGAGCCCAGGCGTAGGGCCCTGTTAAATTATTCAAGCTCTACTTAAAACTTAAAAGAGAACAATGAAGAAAAGGATAGTGAAAGAGTCAATTAAGATGGGATAAAAAACAAACAGCCAATTTAATATATCTGGAAGCGAAACCAGAGAACCTGAAGAAACCAAACCCCATATGGTAAACAAAATCTCATCACTCAGTGGTCTCAAAATCATTTTAAAGTTAACGGTAGGGGATTTGCATTTATTTAGTATTATAAATAATTATATTTATTTAGTATTTATATATTGTCTAAACGCCAAGAACGGTATACAGTTTCAGTATACCTTGACCTTGTCCTTATGTTGTTTTGAAGTTTTCGCTTAACCTAAAACAATATACAGCTTCACTTTTTTGTGCTTTCCCTTTGCTCGTTCAGACCATAAGTCAGCTTAACTAAAGCTAACTTAAAACACTACCTTAGGCTTATGTAGACATGATGTTTTTCATTGACTTTGCAATGCACTTTTTATTATTAAAAATACTCATGGGCTTTGTCGATTTTCTTGGCTATATTTGCAAATTTTCGACTGAAACGTGGTCTGTTTAATACTTCTTTCAGGAATCCGATTCTACTGAATTGTTTTATCTCAGACTCTATTATAAATGTAATTTTTTAATTCTGCCTTTGCAAAACATGTATGCATAGGGAAGCCATTTAAAGGCTTGCTAAAAATAATCCCTTTTGAAACCTCCTAAAAACAATATATTTTAATTTTTACAACCAGAATTTAATAATGAAATTGGTATGCTCAACTTCATTAAATCAGTTTTATTAGTCATCTTATCCATAAATTATATAATTAACTTGAGGATTATCATTTGTTTTTATATCTGTTTGTTTTTATATTGGCTGTATATAATCAGGAGTGCTTATTTTAATCAGGGGGTTTGGGGTGTTTCAAAAAAGCATGTAAAAGCGGGCGAGGGGTTGTTGCGTTTATGTATTTCTAGTTAAATAGAAGTTCTATTATAAACACATTATGATAGCTAGGCTGAGTATATTGTAGCTTGAACAAATTAAGTTGCTATGCATACATTATTCTTTGATATTAAACAGGAATTTATTATAAAATCTTACCTGCAAAAGAATGCAATGTCATCCCTCCTATTTGACACGCCGAGACGCCTGTACTTGCTGTGACAAAAGTATTTCGAGGTGGTAATATCCCAATGATTTTCTTCAGCAAGAACGACTTCCCTGTCCCACCACTTCCAGTGATAAACACATTTTGACTGCCCTTGACGGCATTTAAAACACTTATCTGAGTTTTGTTCAGTTTTAAACTACTCTTTGGTGTGTTTATAGACTTTATAACAGCCGGGTTACTCGAAGCGACCATGAGTCTTTTCCTCGGCACTTCGTTGCCACTCGCTTCGGTTCGCTTTCGTTTCGGCGTTTTGTCGTGAAGCCTTGGATCTACATTCTCTTTCGATTTCGTCAAATCTTCCTCCACCAACGGACTGATGTGGTCAAACGTCCGTGGAAGGTCACTTCGAAGACGCTTTCGTTCTCCAGCTAATCCTTTGTTAATCTTGACGGCCAGTTTAACCTTCAAGCAGGCGAGGAAAGCGGCGAGTTTATCGGGGGGACAGTTCGATAGCATGACAAGCACGTTCTGTGAGAGCAGTTTGACCGTAGCCTTCCCTTCTTTGACGAAACGTCTGTGAATGCTGATCTCTTTCATGAGAAAGTTTTGTACAATCTGCCCTTTGACGACAATCCGCAAGACGATATCTCCGAACTGATCTCTTCCAAGTATCGTGCTACAGGATTTGTATGCATTTCTCCTCAACACTACCCCTTGTCCGTTTAATTTTTCCACGTTGGCGGTGCACAACACTTCACTGGCGTCCATAGTTATAAATGCTATACTTTCTACTAGTGATCGAAGCATTCAAACCATAATTTTCTTGTTCTGTGTTCGAACTGAACAACGAATAGACCATCCAGACCACGATCCAGACTGTTATTCCAGTTGAAATATGACTGTTTGAAAGATTCCCGCTTTGAAATTAACCAATCAGAGCGGTCGATGTTGCCTTTTAAAACTTATGCGCCGTAGATAAAAAAAACTGGGCACGAGACTAAGAAACTACAGGGAGCCCAAACTCCAGCTATTTATCTCTTCCACCGAATACATATAACAAACTACACTCACTCACTGAGGTCTGCATATTCTTGATATCATAATTTGAATATAATTATCAGAGCCCAGTAGATACCTTTGAAAAACGACATATTAAATACAGATTTTAGTCAGTATATACAAAACATTTTACTTCAGAAGCGATTTATAAAGTTATTATTTAAATAACGCTTCTCGCTTGGTTTTCAATTTCTTCATATCATCCTCAGCCTTGTCCAATAATTGTTTATTGGAATGCGGTTAAGTTTTCTTCCGCAATTTCTTTCAACTTTTGTAAAGACCGGTCTATATATCATACACGTATACTTAGCTTATTTACAGATTACTACAACAGATCACATGCATAATAACCAGTAAATTTAAATTATTCAAAAGAATAATTTTAATCAAAAGAACATGTCAAATATGACAATAGAGCGTTTCATCTGACGTCACGGCGGCCATATTGGTGTACCAAAACAATGAAATGGCGGCCATATTGGTGTACGGTATGGGAATTAGCTCTTTCTTATTCAAATATTTCGTATTGTTTCACCACCCCAATAGGGCCACCGATCACGTAAGTGAAAACGCTCTATACTTGATATTATGCATATAACAAATTATGCAATATTGTGCATATTTTAACTTATTTACAGATCACTACAACAGATCACATAATAATATATTAAATTTAAATCATTCTACAGAATAATGTGATCAAATTAAAAGAACATGTGAAATATGCCAATCGGCTTGATATTGTGCATATATATATTACAGATTACCACAACAGATCACATAATAATGTTAAATTATTCAACAGAATAATGTGGTGTGAAATGACAATACTTCAAGATTAACCTAATGATTGTCATAAAGGCAAGACACGTGAGCTTATTATTCGCAAAATTTGCGGTTGTCAATGGCGACGGCGTAGTAACACACGCTCCTTTGTATCGACGGCAGATTGGAGCTAAAACAGTGAAGTGTATCGTTAAAAACCAAGATAAGGTTTGTTTATGGAATTTTGCTCTACCTTCAAAAGGTTGAATTATCGATCGGTATATAAAGCTTTGTTTGTCCTTATATAGATAAATAATAGATCGCCGATCGCAAGTCACATCGAGAACTCACAAGACTGTGCATCTGTCTGCTGATTTAATACTGATAAGTCAGTAAGTCACCATGGTTTCAACTACTCAGAAGCAAGAATCATACAGTGTTGAAACACAACAGTTACTTAAAGAAAAAGGTCTGCAATGTGTATGCGAACTTTGCGATTGTGGGTAAGTGAGTTTTGTATCGCACTGGCATTATTATATCCGAGATTATGTCAACATATGATCCGATATTTGATCAAATGTGATCCGATATTTGGATTTAGGTATCACGGGTTTGTGTTATAATGTACACATATACACACGGCTTTTCCATATGTCGAAACAACCGAATTGGGTATAGAGTATATATATATATATATATATATATATATATATATAATATATACGTTGATTCGGTTGATACGTCTGGTCTGACTATCCAGTACAGCAGTACTATTCATTGAACTTCGCCTTTGGTATATATATAATACACTTTCACTTTAGTTTGCACGTATACAGTGATTGATAGTATATACTATTGTATTATGATTTATGAAGTGTCTCATAAACTGTCATGCATGCATGCATGCAAGTTGCCGTACAAGAGTAAGTGTCAAAGAATATATATAATATATAGTACAGATTTTAGTACAGACACGGGATGGAGAACAGATACACAGCATGTACCTCATAATATCAAATTTCAGAATTTCTGACACCATAATATTACTCATATATAATGTAACATACGAGCCCAAGAGGTCTGTTTTCTTTTTTTTTAAAAAAAAAGGCTTGGAACTAAAATTCCTTCCGCTACCTAGCTAATATACTGTACGACGGTACGACCTGTCTTTTGTTTAGCTTATAGTTTGAGAGTTGAAACCCGTTTCAGATCGACGTCGACGCACACCTGCGGTGTCGAATTCAATTCAATTGCCCATTGCCCATTGGGTGCGACAATATTTATATATACCTACTCCGCAGGCAAATCTGTCTTCTCAATTGTGCGGTATTTTTTCCGAGTCATATAGAGCTTCCACTGATGTGCTAGCCGCCATATTTTGGCCGGAATTGCAGAGAAGTATTTATTCTGGGTTTAGTTGGGATTCGGAATTAGTAAGTGGCCAACCAAAAGAGAACAGAAAAGGAACTCCCTCCCGCTTTTAAGTTCCCTCTTCTGCATTCTCTAGTTACTTTTTTTCGGGTTCGGCGTAGACATTGCTCGCGTTAAGTTGCTGCCAGTCCGCTTGAAGCTCCCAAAGACCCGAATCTCTGTCCCGTAAAAAAGTACCACACGCCTAAGCTAAGAAAATATAGATTGTGGAGGGTGAAAACGTTTGGTTATAAACAGCAACTTTTTAAACTGAAAAGAAAAATTCAAATTTTTTAAACCAGAGTAGCGTTAAACTATGTCTGACGTGGTCTGACGATGTGTCACTTTTGACAGAAGTAACTGTTATTTTATCCTAGACGCCATCATCGTCATGAAGGCTGCACGAAATCAACGGATGAAATAAAGAAGGTGTTTAAGAGGCCAGGATTGAAGGAATGTTCCACAGACTATCAGTCCTCGTACAAACTCCAACCTTGCCACTTCGTACGAAGCATTAGAAGACCCTTACCGAGGCTGAGAAACCCCAATCCGCCTCCGATGGATTTTCGAACAGTGACAAATACCGAATATGTTCACCATGATGATTTTCCTGGACGACCGAAGCCCTTCAAGGTACAAAAAGCAAACACGACACGACACACCACGACACGAGACAACACAACCCAACCGTACACAAGGCAAAACAAGGCAACGCAATACGACGTAACCCAACACCATACTACACAGCATAACACAATTAATACACATGCAGCACCGTACACCACACCACACCACACCACAACCCAACCCAAAGTGCGTACAAGTCCTGTCACACGTACTTATTACGTTTCCAATTTCCTTAAAATAGCTTGAAGACAACTTCCAACCTTTGTCGAACGACCAATTTGATGGCCAGACATCCTACGCTACCGCATTCGTTAACCGTGGTAAGCCCACCCAAGTTAAGCTCACCCGTCCAGTA